>OY283139.1:39745810-40255838 GCA_958299785.1 Medicago lupulina | reverse complement strand
CCTAACTAGAACTTTTGTTGTTTTTTCCTTCCTAGTGGTCTTCCAACAAGATGTAGAAAGGTCGCACCATCTTTCAATGTGGAATCATCATCATCATCATCATTTCTGCTACGTCTATTAAACCTAGTTTCAACCCCATATAGATAATGTGAACAATAGGTCAAGCATTCATTGGCACAAAAAGCTTCTGCAATTGATCCTTCCGGATGTGCTCTATTGCGTACAAATGACTTAAGAGTGAGCAGAAACCTGAAAGTAAATTTTGTTTTAGCTTAGCATTAATAATAACTTTTTTAAGATATTTAACTAAAATGATGTGTTAAAAGGATGAATCCATACCTCTCAATAGGATACATCCATCGATATTGTACTGGTCCAACAACCTTGGCTTCAGATGCCAAATGAATTACCAAATGCATCATAATGGTAAAAAACGATGGAGGAAATATTGTTTCCAATTGACAAAGGGTTAAAACTATTCGAGACTCTAATTGTGCAAGAAAATCCACATTAAGTATCTTAGAGCATATTTGCTTGACGAAATTGCAAAGTTCAATAATAACTGAAGTGACTCTATCCAACAATGAACCCCTTAATGCCATTGGAAGAAGTTGTTGCATCAGAACATAACCATCATAACTTTTTAAGCCGAATATCTTCCGCTGCTTAAGATGCACACAACGTGAGATGTTTGATGAGCATTCATCCGGAGCTTTTACATTCCCGAGGACACTCAAAGAAGCATCTTTGTCTTTGTTACTCATTTGATAACATGCTTTAGGAAGAAGCATTGTACTACTTTTGAGACTTGGTTGTGGATGCAGTGTACTTCTTATGCCTATATCTACAAGGTCGGCCCGTGCCTTATAATTATCTTTAGATTTTCCCTCTTGGTTACAATGTACCAATGATATTATCACAAACATTTTTTTCAATGTGCATCACATCTAGATTGTGACGCAATACATTGTATTCCCAATAAGGCAAATCAAAGAAAATACTTTTCTTTTTCCAAGGTTCAGCCCCGTTCTCTAAACCCTCCTCTCTGATTTCATCTATTTGCCTTGAAATTTGAATCCCGTCATGTATTTTAGGAGGACCCCTTAACTCCCTTGTTCCATCAAAATCTTTACTAATCAACCTCCACTTGTGGTTAGGCGCTAACCAACGTCGGTGACACATGTAACAAAATTTCCCACCATGCTTTAACCATCGAAAGGAAGTATCAATACCACAACATGGACAAGCATACTGACCTTTCGTACTCCATCCGGATAAGTTTGCGTATGCTGGAAATTCATTAATAGTCCACATTACAACAACATGGAGTTGGAATGTCTCTTTCTTGTAGGCATCAAATGTTTCTATTCCATCAAACCATAACTCTTGCAACTCTTTTACTAATGGTTGTAGATAAACATCAATATTATTTCCAGGACCTTTAGGGCCTGGAATTAGTAGGGATAACATGAAGAATGATTGTTTCATGCACATCCAAGGGGGAAGATTATAGGGAATTAGTATGACAAGCCAAGTGCTATGGGTTATACTCATTGTCTTAAATGGATTGAAGCCATCAGAAGCAACCCCTAATCGAACGTTACGAGCATCTGATGAAAATGTTTTATACCGAGAGTCAAAATCCTTCCAAGCATGTGAGTCGGCTGGATGCCTAAGAAACCCATCATTCACTCTACCATCATGATGCCATCTCATCGATTCAGAAATTTTAGATGACATGAATAACCTTTGCAGCCTCGGTTTCAAAGGAAACCATCGAAGGATCTTTGCGGGTAAGTTCTTACGCTTTTCAGAAGTTTCTTTTCCAGTAGTTTGTACATCCTCATTTGTTGTTTTCCACCTTGAAGTACCGCACTTTGGACATACTTGATCTTTGATATGTTTATCCCAATACAATATGCAGTCATTAGGACAAGCATGGATCTTTTCATACCCCAAACCTAACCCTGAAATCATTTTCTTTGTTTCATAGTATGACTTTGGTAAAACATTCCCTTTTGGTAGAGCATCTCTCAATAAATCTAATAGCATAGAGAAGGACTTGTCACTCCACCCATGAAGACACTTTAAATGATACAAATGCACCATAAAGGATAGTTTGCTATACTTCTTATAGTTTGGATAAAGAACTTGTTCGTTCTCTTTCACCAATTTGTAAAACTTCACATTTTCTCCTACTTCTGGATTCCTTTCAGCTTCACCAGAAATTGTCTCTTCTAAAGTAGGCATTGCAAAAGCATCACGAAGTAACCCGTCCATGTCATGCTCCATTTCATAATGTAGGTTAGTTGTGCCAGTTGAATTTGTGGGTCTCTCACCATGAAATATCCATTCTGTATAACGTCTAAGGAATCCACGTCGCGAATCAGTTAAGTGTTCATAAACACTTGATCGACAATGTGAATCATAGTTAGCACATTTTATACAAGGACACAATATTTTTCCGTTTTATTCTGAGTTTTTAAAAGCAAATTCAATAAATTCGTTAACCCCTCGGATATATTCTTCACTTTCTTTTGTCGGATCATGTACCCATCCTCTATTCTCCATTCGGAAAACTTAACTGAAATAGATAAAAGAGAAAGAGAGGGGAAGGAAGTATTCAATCTTGTTAACACAAGACTCTTCCAAGTGCATAACAGAAGCAAGTTATATGTAAAAGTGCACACGAACAGGACCATAAAACCATAAAGCCATTCTAGATCCAGTTGCAGAAATAATAGTCATAACATTTCAACACTAGTCATAACAATAGCCATTTTAACACACCCATTCTAGATTCTAGAATCAAATGCAGAAACAATAGTCATAAATAACAATAGCCATTCTAGATACTAGATCAGAGTTATCAAAATAAAAATCAAGAGAAATATAATAACAACATAATCATAATTCTGCTTTACATGGGGCCAAAACCTCATATAAGTTGTTACACCTTCCAAGTAAAACTAAATAAACGACCCACTAGGGTTTAATAATTTAATAATTTATTATTTCTATTAAAAAAAGAGTTTAAAAATTTATCACATTGAGATTGTAAGCAAAAGTGATCAATCCTATCGCAAAATTCTCTGGTAAGGTAAAAATTTCTTGTAATGTAAGTCAAACAACATATTATATAACAAGCTGATTGCATACGCACAACAGAAACGGCGAGAAAACAGGACTACAATACTGCCCGGTGCATACACATAGGCGCTCCACAAAGCCAAACGGAAAAAACAGCACCAAACATACACATAGGTGAAAGTTTTTGGTGCTGTCATGACGGAGAGATGACAATCTATAAGTTGGTGTGTGGAAGAGAGCTGAGCTCCAAGTAGCAGCTCTCTTTCCCAATATAAAAGTTTTGTTTTCTTCTTTCCGGTCAATGGATTCTAAAGGTAAATAGTTCAATTGATGTATTACACCTCCTAGTGCTTGTGATGTTTTTTAAGGCTGAATTTGTGTTTGTTACTACTCACAATGGTTAATCAATTGTTACCTAACAACAAATTTAGGCCATGTTTGGTTTTTCTAAAGCCTAATTAGAGCAATACACCACAAGCTACTGAACAGGGCACTTAAGTTCATGTTTCTACTTTTATCAACAATGCACAATTGCAAAGTGAACTCCATCTAAAATTAAGTAACACTACTATAGAACTTTTGTATGCTCTACAAAAAGCAATATGAAGCAAAGAACACAAAGAAGGGGATTCAACTGTAAAAGACAGCGAAAAAATCATCACTAACTAAAACATATAAATCTATAAAAACAACCCAAATCACAAACAAATTGACAAAATCCAAGAAAGAAAAATCAAAACCTTAACAGATAGGCATTCAAATTGTGCATACATAAAAACAAGAGAAGGAGAGAAAAAGAGTGTTGAACCTGTTTGCAGCAGCCAAGTGAGATGAGCTAAGTGAGCAACGGGCCGAGCGAAGTGAAGGATTTAGGAACCTGTTTGCGGCAGCAAAGTAAGATTAGCGATAAGCTGATCGAAGTGAACTGATGAGTGAAGGTTTTGGGAATTAGATTGATGAAGTGAAGATTTAGGGCAAATGAATTTGGAAATTAGAGAGGGGAAATTAGATTAGGAACCGATTAGGGGACCTGTTTGGGAGTTAGATTGATGAACGATGAATGGATTTTTGGTATGAGCGATTGCTGATTGATGGGTGAATGAGGAAAAACTTGAGTTTTGTTATGTATTTGTTTGTTATAACAATAATGAACGATGTGAGGGAGAAAGTGGTGTTTTGTTATTTATATTTTTTTGAGAGTCGTTATTTTTTTGAGAAAGTAGTGTTTGTTATTTAATAATAATAATAATAATAATAATAATAATAATAATAATAATAATAATAATAATAATAATAATAATAATAATAATAATAATAATAATCTATCACAGTATATAATTTGGAGCAAGAACATTCTATTGTTTTTGTTATTGAAAAGATAAAAAAATTATTTTTTTAATAAAGAATGTTTATTATATTTGTTATTATTTTTTTTAATAAATGTTATATTTGTTATATTATTGTTAAAAGATTAACGTAATTTGTTACCTATAATAATGAAACCGTCGTATCTGAAAAATTAAAGTTTGTTTTTTTTAATAACAAACTTTTGCTACATATAAGTGAGAGTAGAAATTATATAAATAAGACTGTAATGTTGTTGCAAATTTAAGTGCAAATTAGAATAACAAATCTCATGGCAAAAATAAAAGACTCTATGAATATTCAAAAAGAATAAAGAGTGGAAGATTCTTTTGAAAAAAGTGAAGGAGAAGGAGAAATAGTTGAAGATTCATTTGACAAGATACAAGAAAAAATTTGCAACGACGAAGGAGAAGTTTCATTAAGAGTTCTAATGGATCATGATTTAATCGAAAAAGAGTATCAATTTGAGTTGAAATTTTTTCAAGATATGGTTGAAGCTGTGTTTAAAAAGATACAAGAAAAAAATGGCAACGAAGAACTTAAAAGTTTACCAAGAGTGCTAAGGGATTTTGATTTAAACGAAGAAGCAGATTACGAATTTGATTTGAACAAATTTCCAGAAGAAGACGGAGAAGAATCTTCCCAACACGAGTTTCAACCTGTGATTAGGAAGATGTTAAGAAAGCTTCTTCCTAAATTTTATTGAAACCCATTTTATTTTGATTTTAGATTTGAAATAAAGAGGAACTTTGAATCAAAGTTTCCAACTTTGAATCAATGACACCGTCTAGTCTAGTAAAACATAAAAACATTTTATTTTTAGTATTCCATTAGTTTATCTTCTTTTTGAGAATTAAATATTGCTTAGCCATAACTTTGCTTTTCTATAGTTGGTGTAATTTACTTTTCTTCATATAGCCTTAAATCTGTTCTACGTATTTTCCGCCTCTGCGATTTAGGTTTGGTTTATTGTTTGAAGGAGCCTCTTTGGCTAATTTCTTGTCTACGTAGTTTTCTAAGAAGCTACTAAAAAAATGTTTATGATTTTAAGCATTTGTTAGGTATTTCTTTTAGATTCTTTCTGTTTTTTTTAAATATTAATCAAACTGCTACAAAAGTGATTATTTTGTTTTAAAAAAGTAATATTTTTTACCAGAAACTAATATAAAAGTGATTATTTTGCTTTAAAAAGAGATTTATTTTCTTCGAAGATGGATAACAAACGAGGAGTTCAGTTAATATGTAACAAGTTAAATTTACAGATTTCACTAAAAAAAATAAACAGAATACTCATCACTACTAATCTCAGAAACTTACCCTGCGCCACGATTCAGCATGGCAGGACTTCCACCTCGACCGCCTCTAGGCCTGGAACAACCCAAACAAAAAAGTAAATAAGTGATTGAAGATTTCAACAGAATTTGAACCATTAGAGGAAAAAAATATCTGACCCTTGCTGCCTATTTTGATCTAGTAGTTTAGATATGAACATCAATTTTCACCATTCACAAATAAATATGTACTCCATCCAGTCTTGAATAATATAAATTTTTTAGCAAATACAGTTCAACTTTTGCTTAAAAAAATGACCACAAGGAGTTCCAAGTAAAAAAAATTATTACTGTAAGTAAAATGAGTCGAAAGTGGCAAGGATTGCACTGTCTCCGCGGCAACGCACAACAACAATGAACAATATGGAAATCAATTTTCATGAAACCGAGGAGTGACTTTAACAGATTTTCCACGATGGACATAACTCCTGCTGGATAACTGAAGCAACTGAAAAAATGCTTATGATTTTAAGCAATTGTTATTTTTTTTTATTTTACTTTAGATTTTCAATTTTTTTTTAAAATATGTGACAAAGTGGTATAAAAGTGATTATTAATTGAATTAGACTAAAACTAACCATACAAGCACTGCAACTTAGTTCAATGGCCAACAACAATGAGTTCAATATGAATAATGAATTTAATATCAGCAAAGCAAACTAAGACACAAAGGAAATTTCTTAAATGAAGTAAGTTTTACTTGTAGTAATCGTTTGAAGATCAACATTGACTATTCAAGTTGACTGTCAAAGCTGAGGGAATTAAATTAAGGTTAGGCTGTTGTAGTTGTTGTTGTTGTAAATCCATGTGTTCTCTCTACTGGTCATGAGTTATATAAACACCAATTCATGTAAGCTTGGCTTTGTTCACATCAATATAAAGGGCTCATCTTATAATAATATCATTTCTCTTCATGCTAGTTAACAAAAAAACTGAACAATAGTACAACCAAAATGTATATTAACATAAAATCATATATGTAGCTCCGAAAAGAACATGTCATATTCATTTGACCCTTGAAAATCGGTAGAATTAATATATTACACTTCCTCATTCTATTATTCTTGTCACTGTTATTTTCTTGCCAAAGTAAAAAAAGCCAAAAACAAACCTTTTGCAAATATGTGGTAGAGCTGCTTCCAGACTTCTCAAGATGATGCCAAAATTGTGCTAAAAAGTACGAAAAGAATGAAGGAGACTATAAGAATGTGCTAAAAAGCCAAAGCATCATCTACAGAATGGGCAAGCATAAATATGAGGATCATCATAATGGCTAATTCTCAAAGTTCAGACCAATCTCACGGACCAACAAAGCACATTTGTTTAAAAAATCTGCATGTATTTGAAATATAAAAAATAAATTACTGATCACATTATGGTTTAAACTTTGAAGATTACATATTCAAAATTTCAAACCTGCCATGATTATCATTATCAAATGAATGATCTATAATCTAGCTTTAGTCGGTACCTTTTTCATAGATTTATTTCTCAACACATTTGAACTTGTAAGCCTTTAGTTAAATCAGATAAATAACAGAGGAATAACAACACCTATATCTTTTTACATAATATATGGATTAGGACATGAACAAAATTACAATGTTTGATCAGGGTCGATGAATTGTTTTTCAGCTCAAAGAAACCTATTATTTAGTTTAGTTCCCTACGCAATATTGAATAGTTACTACATAAAATATGTCCAATCCACCACAACTCCTAAAATTCCATATAGATGCATCCTAACAAACAAATTGATGTCCATAACAATATATAAATATCCAGATATTCAATTTAAAACTAAACCTCGTACAACGCAAAACAATGGCATAAGCAAATTACGCGATCATACATGACAAGGTGAGCCATTATCAATAATATGACAGGGTGAAACGAAGTGTCCAAATAGACATTCCCTCAAACATGTTATGTTCTTACCTTAGTTTTGGGATACCACATGAATATGAACAAGGCAAGCTTCAATTCTCCATACATGAGAAACTTTCATAAAGTTCCAGCGTTAATTTTTTGTATAAATCTAATTGATCGAACTTGAACAATATACAAATGACTAAAAACTCAAGGACTCACCACCCAATAACTACATCAGAAAGCTTTTCTAGTACTGTGAAAAAAGATAAAGTGATCCTGCAAATAAGGATGAACAAACACATAAATCAAACAATGATTATTAACTCCATTTGCACATGCCAGACAACATTATCGTAACATATAATTGTGTATACTGCAATTGAAGTTCTTAAAATGAATACTACTACCAAACATGCTTATCATAAAATGCACATTTATGCCCACATTCCTAAACAATGAATTCACAAGCCACACAATTAGATGCCACCTTCACATTTACATAAGATTAAGAGTTCAGGAGGTCACAAGAGTGCAGTCATATGGTTTATCAAATCTCATATCAGATAGAGACAATGAAACACAAACAACAAAGAATGATAAAAAAGGGAAGATAAAGAAAGAAGAGCTTGAACAGAAGAAAATCACAGACAGTTCATCACAAGAAAATACCAACCTGTAACTTTTCAGCGACCTTTTCACAGTCCATTCATGAAAGACAATAGATATGCCGCATTCCAATCGTTAAGGGTTCTAACCGAAAACTATATATTTCATATATAAATTACACTCTTGAGTTACATCACAAGTTATAGTTATGTTTGATGGTTGATTTATCATTAAAAATTATCCTCCAGAAGTATTAAGCAATCCCATGATCGTTTCATATGTCAAGGATACAAAGTTTGGAAGTTTTTAAGCATTTTCTTGAATTTTCAGAAGGTGTAACCGATTACAGTAAGGGGCGTAACCAATTACATTGTAGAGAATGTATACGCAACCGGCTACACCTAACAGGTAACAGATTACACTAAGTAAAAATTCGGGTTTTAGCTTGAAATTAAGCTATTTTAAGTACAATGAATTCATGGAATTGCTTATACTTCTATATTGAAACATAAATTGTTGCATCTACTCGACAAACCAACAACAAACATAACATAACTCAGGTAATTCATGGGGGAAGCTTATATGCATAATTCATATCTAATGTTTATGTTTTCCTCACAGATTCACATAAAAACCCATGGTGGGAACTAAATCTATAGGAACTTACCTAGCACCTCTAGTAACATCCAAAAACAGATTATGTTCAGCCTAAGCACTTTCTTTTTAAACTCATGCTCCAATCTTCTACTCATAGCTCATCATCAACCTCTCAACATTGGTTCAACACAAAACTCATTTCAGCCTCATACTTCCTGGTCGTCTCCTGTAACATCCCGCCCGTCAGTTAATGGAATATCACTACTCAACGCGTCAGATGGCGAAGTGTTCAAGGAAATAAGTATGATGAAGATGCCTATTACGGATTGGTGGGCAAGCACAAGTTATGTATCAGGGCCAATGCAACTCGAGTAAGACTGAGGGTATAGTTGTACTTACGCACAAGACATATTTAAGGACGTAGAAGTTGGAAACTTCATTTTCACTCTTGTTTTCCGCTCTCTAACTTCTCCAGGAAGAACTCTCTCCTCCCTCTCTCTAGAATTTCGATCCCTTTCCCCTTGTGGCTTTAGCATCTCAAATTCATTACTCTTGAATGACTAAGCACGTATTAAGCTAGTAAACAACAACAACAATGCAAAGGGTTTAAGTGTAGAACTTGGGAATCAAAGAATGAAGAGACTAGGGTTTGGACTTTGAGGAACATGAAGATTGGAGCTGTGATGCTGTACTAGCTTGCTGTTACTTTTAAGGTGAGTTCTAGATAGATTTCCTAACCCTTGGGTGTGTGATTGCAAGCATGAAAAGTGTTTTAGATAAGTTTTGAAATAAGGTTAGATTAGTAGCCCTTTTATGAATTATATTGTGTTATGACGTATTGTTGCCATGAATTGAGTTCATTAAGTTATATAATTGTTCTGGATGAAATGCATGTGTATATGGCTTGGATTTTGGCACTTTTGCACCAAAAATACGGTTTCTGCAGGTCTGTCACGATGAATGCTCGCTTAAGCGAACAAACCCAGGATGAACACTTGAATGCTCGCCCAAGCGAAGTTTCCCAGGTTTGGCACATGAATGCTCGCTCAAGCGAGCTAGAGCTCGCTTAAGCGAGTTCTTGGCAGTAGCCAAACTTGAGGAGCTCGCTTAAGCAAGGCGAGGCTCGCTTAAGCGACATGTTACAGGACAGCACGTCTGAAAAACCTTTTTCCGATATTCTCATGTCATCCGATACTTCATGGCAAACTTTTAATACTATAAACTTTTTATGAATCACGGAAACATACATAGCAAGGCCATAAACACTCTTTTCATCTCAATGTTTTCTTGAATTAGGATTCATGGCCAACACTTACTAACACAACGGGTTTTAATCTATGAGAGTTATGTATATGATACGTTTAGGTTCATAATAGGCTATGGGTAGAAATACAAGCTTAGGGATAAGTAAACCCTAGAACCTCAACTTAGGTAGTCGAGATTGAGAATGTACTTCTTAAGAACTAAGCTTTTAAGTATATTTGCAATGACTAGGTTTATGTGAATTGTTTCACCGCTTAAGCGAGTAGCTTACGGACTCATGGTGAACATTCATTCAAGTTATGATTATGCTATGCTATGTTATGTTTATGACCTATGCATGTTATGACAAGACTTTTATGAATATGTAGGTGACATGTCTCTTGCAATCCTACTAGGTTGGATTCAAGGGGTTCTCTTTATGGGAACGGGGTAAGCTCCGCAAGGGGGCCGCATGTCACTGAGTAATTAAGATTTATGCTAGGCCATGTCGTGTATTTGACTATCCACGCTAGAGAGGATACAAGAGGTTCACGTCAAGTGAACGATTTAAGCCGCAAGGGACCCGCACGACATGGAGGAGTCCGATGTTCCATAGCTAGGTTCATCGGTTATGCTAGAGGAATATACTCGGGGTTACTCCACTCGATTATATTCCGTAAAATCAACTCATATAATCATTCAGACCTTATAAAACGAATTGCATTTGATTATGATGATTATGTTATGAATATGTTTATGCTACGAGATTAGCTATGTTTAGCTTAGACAATAGAACAAGTCAAGTATGTTTACCGACGATGATCTTAGATTCCCTAATCGTTCGGTTTAGTACCGTGTCATGAACATGATAAGTTATATCTTGATGCGTTTAGTGCATCTCGAGTTAGCGGTCCTAGGATCCCTTAACCGCCATGACACGAAGGAAGCAAATAAGATGACCCTATGACGGTTTTAGCTTTGCACGACCGTCTATGTAAGCCTCGCGCACGACGCTCAATTGTCAGGTAGCGTCTTAGACACGTGGTGACCATAGGTTTTCCCCGAGGTCACATATAGCCTAGGATTAGGAGAACTCACTGAGACATTATGTCTCATCCCAATCCTTATTTGTTTCAGATTAGCAGAGCAGTTGAGCAAGTTTATCGCCGGATGGATATTCAGGAAGGACTCGTTCGTACTCGCTGCAGGATGTTCGCATGGATTCAAGAGTTTACTTTTATATCATTTGGATAGTTGTATGATAACTCTGATGCACGAAAGTGAATTTGTTGTATACAATATTCATTCGAAGTAATTTAAGTTGTAAATCTTAATGTATCAAGTACTAAGTTAATGCACATGCTAAACTTTCTAGATACATTTAGTATGGGTGTTACATCTCCAGACCTCAATTCTGAACCTAAAATCATGAAACTGGTGCCAAAATGTCCGAAATTTCGTTAGCTTTCCATAGAATCAAAAATCACTCGATTCCGAGTTACAGGGAGAGAGTTTTTACCGTTTTAGTGGAGCCCTGTCCCAAATACGGGTTTCACCAAACTTCTTCCAAAAACGGCTTAATCACCCATTAATCACTTCTGCAGGTTTCCACAACAGCTTAACCACCAACGAAGCACTTTTGTAGGTTCCCAAAATAGCTTAACTACTAATTAAGCACTTATTGGGACTTCTACAAAACAGCTTATGTCTTACTCTTTCTCATGCCAACTCTAAAACCATAACCCAACGATCCAAACATGAACAACAACACTAAACCCACATATGCAGCAACTTAAACCATTCTTTAATCCTTCTATGATACTTCCAGCAGATTATGCTTAACCCAAGTTCAATTTCTATTTCAGCTTCTAATATTTGCCAAAAATCTCAATAAGTCAGATGAAACAAACAAGTGTGGCCTTCATTTTAAAATTGAAACAAATCTTCTAAGAAACCAAGGATGTGAAGGCACGACTGAGAGGGAAAGGTGAGGAGGGAAAAATTATTGAGCTTGAAGTTGAAACATAAGTTAAATCAGATGAGGATGAAAAAGGGTAGCTTGCATTTTAATTGGATTGAGGTAAAAATATGATTTGTTGGAGATTGAGAGTGGAGAGAGAGGAGAGCGTGAGAGCAGAATGAGAAAAGGATGGGAGTAGATTTCTGATACGTGTGTAAAGAATATGAAAGGAATGAGGAAGAAGTAGAAGAAGTACGAGGTAGAAGAAAAAGTACCAAGTATGAGGAAGAAGAAACCGATTTCGTGAAACCTTTTTCTCTACACAAGCTCTGACAGAAGAGGAACAAGAAATTGATTTGGAGGGTTTTGAGCAATAACCGATTTTGAGAAAACTAATTGAAGGAGATTATAAGAAAAGCGATTATGATAAAAGCGATTATGTTTTGGAGCCAATGGAATATTTGGTGAAAATGTTTGACGCTTTTTCATTCTTAATTCTTAACCTATAGCAACGGGGGTATTGAAACATCAGTTGCTAAATTTTATCTATATCAACTTTTTTTCTGCAGTTGCTAAAAGTGACCGTTGCTATATGGCAAATTTCTTGTAGTGAAGACTGTATTACAATTTTTAATGCATTCAAATTATCAAAATCAAGAATTTTACATGTTATAGTTGTCCGTTCATTTTTTTTTTGTATTTACATTTTTATATTGTTTGTTTTTTTTTCGTTTTTTTGTATATTTAAATTAATTATTTTGTTTTCCGGTGTGATTAAAAATGATGATGCGCTGGAAGAAGAAGAGCCATATAATGAATACTTAAAAAAAATAAATCATATAATGAAGCATTACAGAGAATTGAGGAAAAAATGTATTAATTCTATTGGAAATTTTAGTGTTGTGGGTTGTGAATGCGCCTTTTATTCTCATGAATTGTAATTATTAATTAATTTTATATGACATAAACATGAACAAATCAATATATAAATAAATGTGTGTTAATTTATATTTTCTGTATGCCCCATCACTTGATATGTATAAATGTGTATTAATTTTGATTCTCTCATAAATAATGCATTCTCACTTCAATTTAATTTCAGTAGTAAAATCAAAATATCTTCTCCCCTCAAAATCAAAATATCTTCTAATATTAAATGCATTTACTCTCATTTACTCATTTATTAACTTAAATCTTCAAATAAAACATAATTCTTTAAATCACATTTACTCTCATTTATTAAATTTAATGAGAATATTCTCATAAAAGCAATTATTCCGCATTGATTCTAACATATATTAATGAGAATATTTTCATTAATGAATAATGAAGTCCTTAAGTCACCCCATTATAATATTTCAAATAAAAGTTAGATTTTTTTTGAGGAATTCTGCTAAATGATAAATTTTAATAAATATAATTATAATTGTTTTAGTATTGATATTTTTATGAAAAAATCAAAATAATTAATTTTCATTTTCAAGTTGACTACTAAATATCCCAACAACTTCGGATCTAAATGTATCATCATCATTATATAATTATGTGTTTCTCTAGAAATTTCGGTTATAGCATTAACTAAATTAAAATACTAAAATGTTGGATCTAAATTTAATTTATTAGTTTATATGTAGAATTGAATCTAAATTTTATATGTATAATATTGCCTTATGATCTATTGATTTTTTATTTTCGGCTACAATATTTTGGAATTTATTGGTATTAGAATCGGATGAAAACTTTCTAAAACTAAACAACCTATTAATTTTGGTTTGTGTGGTTTATTAAGCAACTTTAGGATGCAATCCGAACACACACACAAAAAAAAAAAAAACCTAATGACCTATTGATTTTTTATTTTTGGCTACAAGCAGATTGATATCATTTATAGTTTATCATAGATGTGCACCTTTTTTATTTGACCGAAAATAAATAGGTTTTGGAATTTATTGTTAGTTTTTTTTTTGAAATAAATTTATTGTTAGTTATAAATCAAATTGAAACTTTCTCGAATAAACATTGGAAGAGATATTATTTGCTCTTGATTTATAGTTTTTTTATTTGACCAAAATAAATACAAGTTATTGGAATTTATTGATATTAAAATCAGATTATAACTTTCTAAACTAAACATTTTGTAAAAAAAAAAATCTTTCTAAACTAAACAACCTATTATTGCGATATTGACCGATTACTACCCTATCAAATAGATTTTTTTTAGTCAATTCATGATTTTTTTAGCCATTCACATTTTAATGAATTTATGAATTAATGAAATGAACAAACTTTTATTTTTATTTTCATGATGATAATATAATAATAATATTGTGATACAATGTTAATATCATATATTTTATTGAATGTCAAACAAATATGGATAAAAATCAATATCTTAATTTTTTTATTTTCATAATAATAATAACAATAATATAATAATAATAATGTGAGACAATTTATTTTGTTCAAACCATATTGATTTGATTTACCTAACAATAGGGAAAAAAAGTTTATTTAAATGATACAGAAAAATTAATAATATTAACTGTGCTAAAAATATATTATGGTGGCCAATGACAAAATAAAATGGAAATGAAGCTGTTTATAATCTTCTTTTTCTAAAGATGGAGCTGTTTATAATAATAAATGTATCATTAGTCAAAGAAAATCACAATTATTTTTGGAGCTTTTGGAGACTGACATTAAAATGTAACACAAATGGCTCTTCAAATGCTATTACTTCTGCATGTGGAGGGATTTTTAGAGATCATCACTCAAACTTTCTTCTTTGTTTTGCTGAGAACACTGGCCATAATAATGCTTTTAATGCGGAGCTTCTTGGTGCAATGAGAGCTATTGAATTTGCTAAGCAGTATGGTTGGAACAATCTTTGGTTGGAATGCGACTCCTCCCTGGTCATCAATGCTATTCAGAATAAATCTCTAGTTCCTTGGAGATTAAGAAACAGGTGGTCTAATTGTATGTTGACAGTTAATAGTATGAACTTTTTAGCCACTCATGTGTTTAGAGAGGGGAATACTTGCGCTGACACTCTTGCAAATGTAGGGTTATCTTTATCTCATCTTAGTGTTTGGATGAACACTCCAGATTGTATTAGGGAGTTTTATGTAAAAAACAAGCTAGGTATGCCTAACTATAGGTTTGTTGGTTATTAAGGAGGTTTTGGTTCTTGTCCCCCTCCTTCTGTTTGTTTGTTTTTTCTTCTGGTTCTATTTTATCTTTTGGTAGTCTAGCTCTTTGCTAGCTACTTTTGGTTTAAAAAAAAAAAAAGTCAAAGAAAATCACAAAAGTATAAAAAACATCATTTCAATTTATTGTATTTGACTGATTTGCTAAAAAAATGGAAATTTGCGTTGATTGGCAAAAAACACACGCTCTTTAACAACAACAAAAATGTATTGCTTAATAGTTAAGATATGAACACAAATATGATTGGTCGAGTTGAATGTGTTTATTTAACGAAATTGTCCTGTAAAATATACTATAAATTAGACACATTGGCCAACGCTTTCTTCACATCAGAATTGCAATTCTGCATTTTTATTTCTTTCTATTTTGTATCTTTCTTTACATTTCAAATGGCTCTGAAAATCGATCCCGATGTATCCCCTTAAGGTTGTTTCACTCCATTTTTTTATATTTTTTTATATCGTGCTAATAGTAGATTGTGTTTTTTGTTCGTCTATTTGTTTGTTTTCGTAATTGTTTGTCTCAATCGAATATGATACATGTTGGATTCGTTCCCGATATCTTTCATTCGCATAAAAAACGAATATGATACATGTTGGATTTGTTCCCGATATCTTTCATTCGCATAAAAAAATTTGAAATTGAATTATGTGGTTGATTTTTTAAAATATTTTTTCGCTTAAATTTGTGGTATCGATTTTTTGAAGAAAGATTTGTTGTATCGTTGTAATTTCTTTATCCGCAAAAAAAAAAAAAAAAAACAAAAAACACTTATTCCACCCAAAAGAAAAAAAAAGTGTTATGCAAGTAAGCTTTTGTACAGATATACGTTTTATTTCAACAACTAAATTGCACGGCAATAAAATGAATTAGGAGATTTCTTAAAAAAAAAAAAAATATTGGGAGATAAATTGGTGATTCATTCATCAAAATCAATTGAATGATCTTTAATTAGATTGATAGTCTACCAGAGGTATCAAAATCAAAATGAGTTATAATAACTGACGGGTCAACATAAGATTGCATTAAAAAATAAAAGGATGATCATATTGAGTTAAGTAAAAGTTTTTTTTTTTTGAAGGAGAGTTAAGTAAAAGTTGATGCTTCATTCATCTTATTGATGACATATTGAATTTTTTGTAAAATAAAAAAAATTACAGATACAATATAAATGGTAGTTATTTAGGATAATGGAAATGGTATTTATTTATGATATTGATTGATATTTGTTGTATTATATTTTCTCTCTAACCTGTAATTAATGGGCAATTAAATTGAATTATTTCCTCTAATGAGCAATTAAATTGAATAACTTCTTCTAAAAAAAATAATATCGGAATATACATAAAAAAAATCAAACATTGCCTCTCTATAGACATGGGCCCGTTTGTTATGAATTAAAATAAAAGTGATTTTGACATGAAATAAGTTAGAGATTATTTTTTAGGGATTTTATGAAAAATCAGAATCTATTTTGCGTTTGTTTATCGTAATAAAAATCATTTTTTTAAACAAATAATTTAGTTTGTTTGGATTCAACTATATAAAAAAGATTTTTTGTTACAAAATTAGTTCAATCTTTTGAATCATATTTTCTCTCTCCTCTAAAAAAACTATTTTTTGAGAAGTTGCTCCTAACAACTTCTCATTTGAAGCTGTTTTTAGATTATTTTCAGATTCTGATTTTTTTTTAAATCCGTAACAAACGGATGCACTACTCTGAAAAGTGATTATTTTTTTAAAATAAGTGATTTTTTTCTTAAAAAAGTTATAACAAACGGGCTCATAGAATCTTGAACCGTGTAGTTACTTTAACCGTAAAAAAAAGAGATAACGTTTGTTTTTTTTTTTATGAAAATAAAGCAACACACTTAGTAATCAATTTAATTGAAACTTCTTTTTACTACTTATATATTCACCTATTTTAATTGAAACAAATTATATACTTGACATTAAAGTTGAGCCGAAGAAAGAAAAAAAAGAACAACATATCTTATATCTGTCTAAATTTATGGTAATACACATAACATCTCATATTTGTTAACCCATTTGAGTTGGCATGATGGTATTGACTTGGACTTATGAGTGTGCTCTTCGTCGATGTTTAAGTGTCAATTTAGATGCACTAGTTAAAGAAAATCTAACGTTTGTTTTGGGAATTAATAGAAAACACTATTTATTGATCATACTAATAGATTCAATCGTAATTATATATCTGGGATACATCATAATCGTATATTAATTTTTGATTTTTTTTTTGGTAGAATAATTTTTGATAATTTAGCTGCAAAATATTTACATAATATTTTTTCTTAAAGTTGATAGTTTTTAATAGAGTAAATTACACTTCTCTTCGCCGTGAAGCTTGAGTTACACACACATGTATCATCTCTTATGTTAAAATATACACCATCCTCTCTTAAAAAATAAAACTTAAACTTTTCTCTCATATGAAATGCTTGAATTACAACTCCATTCTTTAATAATTCAAATGCATTATTCTTTAATCTAATTTAGCATAAATAAATATTTTTATGATATGTACTAACTTTAAACCACCATTTAAGGAAAATAAATTCCTTTTTTAGGGAAAAGGTAAATTCATTTCTTCATAAGCATAATAGGGTTTCATAATTTAAATAGTGGTCTCTCATTTTTCTTTAATTAAGCTTCAATGGAAACTTGATTAAATTTAAATATTTTGTTATTAATATTATAATTTAAAATATAAAATTCAAGTAACTTTATTATATTTTGTCAAAAAAAAGTAACTTTATTATATCGACTTTCATAATTTTTCATATATTTTAATTTTTTGTTGTGGTGTTTCATATTTTATAATAGAGTTTAAAACTAGATGTTAATAAATTGTGAATCAAAAATAGAGAAAAATACGCATTCAAATTTCACTACTAGAAAAAGCAAAATTAGGGAGGGAAGTCAGTGACAGAAAATATAAAATCTCTCAAAAATTCTTTGGTCACAAAAATTAGTGACGAAATTAGAGAGGGATTTCATGATTTCCCTCACTAATTTTTGCTTTTTTAGCAGTGTTTCGATTATATTAAAATGGACTCGAAATAGTATTTTTCTTTGGAGAGTATTATCTTGAATGAAGATAATAATGTTTGCAAGGATACCACAAATGTTGTGTATCGTGAAGTTTTTCAAAAAGTATGATCATTGGTTATGTTTTAAAATTGTTGTCTCTCTATTTTTTAGAAAACTAAAGTTGCGTATTGTTTGGAAGTCGTTTTCTTTTTAATTTCTTTGAAAGGCGTACTGGTCATTACATGACATGCAATTTCTATATAAGGAGATCCTCCTGCCATTGACTTTTAATTGATGCACTTTTAAGGTATAACAATACGCGGAAATGTTTTTTTTACATCGTTGTTACCCTAAAATACAATATTCACATTAGAGCATTAGTTTTGTTAAAAATAAAAACAAATAACAATCGGCGTTTCTGTAGCCCAAACTATATTTATACACCCGTAAAAAATTTAACGTTTGCATTCACAGACTGGGTGTATACATCTGACACTGACTATTATATAATAAAAATATTATTTTTATAGTTTTTATGATTAATAAAATACATTATGTCAACAAATAATAATATACAGTACGTCGACGTATTTTTGCAAAAATATCACATATGCTAAGTTTAACAATGAGTACATCTTATACTACAAATAATTAGTATAAGTATAAATTCAAATACTTTAATCGTTATATGCAATGTTTAGATATTTTAAAATATATACAAAATTAAGATGATATTTTTTTACAAGTCAAATTTAAATTATAACCACATTTATAACTTTAAGATAACTTAATATAAAATCTATACATTTGATCAAAAAAGTTTTTTATTTCCCGTGCTTGGCACAGGTCACTATACTAGTTATATAAATTTGAGGGTTTTCCTCAAATTTATTTATGGAAATGTAAACCTCACAAGAAATGATCGACACGTGGCACCTTGAAGTAATGATCGACACGTGGCACCTTGAAATGAACCAAGCTCTCTCAATGATTTGACATTTAATGCATTATTTTGATTTTATTTTTTTATAAAACTATTCTAAATTGATGCATCTCCTCTCACCACTGTAACACCCCGTTTTCCCCAACTTAAAAATTTCTTAAATAAATCAGAGTAATCTCATAACGGAATGTCACATTTCTCAAATATGAATAAATAACAATTTATTCCTTCATAAAATAGTCATCTTAATAATTCAAAACTTTGCAGCGGAATAACATAAAAGACTTGGCACGCAGGCCTCATCATAGAAATGTCATAAATCAAAGTCAATATAATTGTCATAAAACTTCATAGGTAATACATAAGGAATAGAAAGCAATAACAAAGATCCCCATCCGGTTACGTATCAGAGCACCTAAGACACAACCGAGGGAAGTCCTCACACGACTCCACCTATTCTTGATTACCTGCTAGTTACCCATACGAAGAGCAACATTTTCAAGCAGAAGGGGTGAGATTCACAAAACAATAATATTAAGCATATAATTCAACAATTATATTTAACAATCAAAAACATAGTCAGACATGTCATAACAATGATCATTTAGCATCTTGGAATTCAACTTCATAACAATAGACATATAGCATTTAACAGCATGACAATGCAACTCTAACTCGACTATGCAACTCTATCATCTTACTCATGCATGTGGTACCAATCCAGGGCATAAGCCCTCGTTGCTTTGAGCATAAATATACTCCTAGGGCATAAGCCCTCGTCGCTATTGAGCAAAAGCTCCAGGGCATAAGCCCTCATCTCTGTTGAGTAAAAACTCCAGGGCATAAGCCCTCATCTTTAAATGAGTATGCATGAGACTCAATCTCTTACGTCTTAGACATCATGAACATCTTAAGGAATCCAATAATTTGGAACAACATCTTAGACCGACACATGCAGCTTAATCTCATTTATAAACAGCAACATGGCAACAATAAACAGTCATAGGATATAACAATATCAAATACAATCATCCTCTCCAAAATGTAACACCCCGTTTTCCCAACATAAAAATTTCTTTAAAAAGATAGTCATGCATCAGAGTAAGCACATAAACAGGGCATCACATTTCATAATCATCTCATAGTAATGAATAATTAATCATTTATTCCTTCAGTAAAATAGTCATAAATAATACTCAAATTATGCAGCGGAATTCATAAAAAGTCATCACAAAAGTCTTTGGCACGCAGGCCTCATCAACGTCTTATTAAAAATCTTCAGAGTAAACGTAATCATATAAAATAGCATAATACACAAGGAACAGAGAAATAAAAGAAGATCCCCCACCCCGTTACGTATCAGAGCACCTAGACTCAATTGCAGAAAGCCTCACACGTCTGCACCTAATCTTGGTTACTTGCACTTGCCCACAAGGCGGCAATTCCAGCAGAAGGGGTGAGATTCACAATTAATTATATTAAACATGTAATTAAATAATCTCGATCAACAATCAAACATAATTCAACATATCACAGATAAACATCTAGCATATAAAGCATCAACTTAAACAACACATCATTTAGCATCGTCATAATCATCATCATAAACATCTTATTAAACATCTTGGACGACTCGACTCGACAACATCACTTGACTATGCAACCCTAACGTCTTATATGCATGTGGTACCAATCCAGGGCATGAGCCCTCGTCGCTATGAGCATAAATATACTCCAAGGCATAAGCCTTCGTCGCTGATGAGCAAAGCTCCAGGGCATGAGCCCTCGTCGCTGGTGAGTAAAAACTCCAGGGCATAAGCCCCCATCATAGAATGAGTATGCATGAGACTCAACCTACTTTAACTTAAACAAGTTAACATCATAAACGTCGCGGGACATCTTAATCAACATAGACTGACACATGCAGCAACTATACACAAGTAAACAGCAACATGGCAGCAAGAACATCATAAGGTATAACATCAATATTACAAAACATCACATGTAAATCATGTATTCATCACTTATTCGATTCATATATCACATATAAGCATCATAAAATCATCACAAACCATTTCAATCATCATATATCATCATTACAGATTATGTTAAACATCATTAAAAGCCTCTTAAGCTACCCCAAGGTCATCTCTCAAGGTCTTATGCGACTACAGATCGCAACAGATCAGGTTCTGAGTTCTGACAGGACTCGCTATGGCGAGTGGGAATGCTCGCCTCGCGAGTAACTAGAGGTCCTGTTCGCTAGGGCGAGTTGGGCTGCTCGCCTCGCGAGCTCTAGGGTACTGCTCGCTATGGCGAGCTGGGTTGCTCGCCTCGCGAGCGATCTAGGTCTACTCGCCGCGGCGAGTTGCATAGCTCGCCTAGGCGAGCGATGAACAGATGCTCACGGGTTCTGCGAAAATTACACTAAAAGTTCCCAAATTCATCATCTAAATCGTCTAAACTCTCAGAAATATCATCAGTATGAATAATCTACGTTCTGTACTCAATCTAAACATCTATTCTACAGCTTTATGGTCCAATTCATGATTATTCTCACTTTTTAACCTAATTCCAATTCTCTCAAAAACAGCCCTATGATTGCTAATCTAGATTAGATGAATTACAGAAAAATACAATCAAATTGCTAGGCTCACCCTTACCTGAATTATGCAGAAAATCGCAGCCTCTAAGCTCTTCTCCCTTCACGCAGCCGTTCCCCCCTTTTTTCCAAAATTCAGTAACGCGTACTGACTTCTAACCTAATTTTCCTTATTTATACTGCCAACAAATCTTATCTTATTTACTCTTTCTCCCACATAACTCTCTAAAATCCAAAACTAACCCACAACTAAATATTTTATTTTCTTTTCAAATCTTATTTTATTTAACAATAAAATAAGTCCCTTAATCTTATCAAATCCACATAAAATTATAGCATAACACGAAATCATCAAAACATATCAAAACACCTCAAAACGCATATATATTATATAAATATAATATAATCACCTAAACTCGATTTAAATAAATAATGAAACGAAAGTGGGCGTTACACAAAACATCACATAATTCACATAATGTTCATATAATTCATAAATCTTGAACAACAACATTAAATCTTCATATATCAGCTTTACAGATCGCTATTTATTATATAGTTAGCTTTCGATACTACCCAAGGGTCAACTCTCAAAGTCTCGTGCAAAACAAAACTCGAAACAAGAAGATAAGGCAGTCTGAAACCGCGCTAGTTCAGAAGCAGAACTATTCAGAAGCGAAACACCTAGTTCAGGAGCAAAACGTGTTCAGAAGCTAAACCTCCAGTTCAGAAGCTAAACTGCTCAGAAGCTAAACCTCTAGTTTAGAAGCTAAACTGCTCAGAAGCTAAACCTCTAGTTCAAAAGCTAAACTGCTCAGAAGCTAAACCTCTAGTTCAGAAGCTAAATTGCTCAAAAGCTAAACCTCTAGTTCAGAAGCTAAACTATTCAGAAGCTAAGTTGTTCAGGAGCAAGGTTGTTCAGAAGCAAGACTATTCAGAAACAAGGTTGTTTAGAAGGAAGACTACTCAAAGGCAAAACTGTTCTGAAACAAAACTGGGTACCGGGTTACGAAACTTTTCATCAAAAATCCCATTTTACACCAATCTTAACCCCATATTCGACTGAGACGTGTGCACTAAGGCTATTCTATCATCTGTAACCAGTTTCCACATCAATTATACGGTTTCTCATCATCTGATCATCAATTCGTCACTTTAACCTAATTCTCAAATCCTCAAAAACTATCCCTACACTTGTTAGATATAATCATATGAATTGCAGATTAATAATATTGTATGCTAGGCTCACCCTTACCTTAGATTGTTTTCTAAAATCCAAAGCTGCGTTCTTCGTTCTTGATGTTCTCTCGTGATCCCCTCTTCTAGCCTTTTTCTCACAAAACTGAAAGTACATGAAGAAACTCTTAACCTAGTTTTTCCTTTATATAACCCCTTAATAATTCTATCTTATTACTCTTTCTCCCCAAAACTCTTTTAAATCACTAAACAACCCAACGTCTCAATATTTATTTTATTTTCAAATCTTATTTTATTAAACAATAAAATAAGTCACCACATCATATAAAATCACTAAAAATCACATAAATCTCATAAATCATACTTCTACACATCTCATATATCATATAAATATATTCTAGACTCCTCAATTAAATCAAATAATTAAAATAATCTAAGTGGGCGTTACAACTCTCCCCAACTTATAAGATTTTCGTCCTCGAAAATTTACCTCATGCAAACAACTCTGGATAAAATTCCAGCATCTTACTCTCAAGCTCCCACGTCAAACTTTCACTAGTCACCCCGTCCCAAACGACTTTTGTAACACTCTAATTTCTATTTTTATTATTTTAGTTGCTTTTGAATATTTTATTTGAATTCTTTAAATGATTATGTGAATATGTGGTGTTGTTATTTGATTGATATTTTATTATATGATAATTAGTGATGATTTTTATTATTTAAGTAAAATAGGAGAAAATAATATTTATTTAGAATCATGAGGGTTAATTAGAATTAATGAGTTTTAAGGAGGGAGTTAAGAAAATAAGAGAGGTTATGTTTTACTGAGAAAAAGGGAAGTAGAAAGTCAGTAAGGGAGAAAACATTTGTACGTATCAGAAAACATAAGCTTTTGGGAGAAAAAGGGAGAAACCAAGAACAAGGGGGATTAGCCAAGAGGAGAGCTTGATTTCTGTAGGATTTGTGATTCATCTTAATTAAGGTAAGGGTGAGGCTAACTTTCAACTATTAATATATGTATAATTTCTAAAATTGGATCAAAAGTTGTGTTCTTGAGTTAGGGTTAGGAAAGCATGATGAATTGTTAAGTTGTTGATGAATCTGTTGTTGAATTGCATGATTCCATGTTGTTTTGAGTAATACGTTGTATATAGAACCTATAAACGTTGTGGCAAATCAATTTGGGTGATTGGGGGATCAAAATTGGGTTTTTTGATGAAAAAGGTTTATGAAAATCGCAAGTTTCTTTGAACTGTCCAGATGAGAAATCATGTCACGATTTTGGCAATCATGTCGCGATTTTGGGCAATCATGTCACGATTTTGGCATCACGTCGCGATTTGGCTAGGCAGAATGACATTTTTAAAACATCAAGAAATCGTGTCACGATTGACCAAAATCACGTCGCGATCCTGGGCGAATTCTATAGTAACTTACATTGTTTTATTGAACCAGTTAAGCTTATATATGAAGAAGAATGTTATAATTGGATGTAAATTCATAGGAATTGATGTAAATGCATACATGAATAATATAATTGTATGTGCTTGTTGTTGGTCTGTCGTTGATGTCCGTTGAGTTGTGTTGTCCAAGTTGGGGAGTGTGTCATAAATATTAGGCACAGTTGTTGTTGTTGTTATCAATTGTAGTTGTTGCTGTTGTTGGGTTGTATGCAGATATACACCACTGATTTTAATTCAAGTTGATGAGATATATATATATATATATATATATATATATTATTTTTGATTGTGAATCTCACCCCTTCTGTTGGAATTGTCTCCTTGTGGGCAAGTGCAGATCTCCAAGGCTAGTAGGATGTCGGCTCAAGTGTCTTAGGGCTCTGATATGTAACGGGATGGGGAAAACGTTGTTTTGTTTCTTTCATTCCTTATGTATCATATGTTGAACCATTATGTTGGATATTTAATTTGCTGGATGACATTTATTTTGTTGAGGCCTTTGTGCCAAGAATCGTTGGAAAATAATTATATGTTTGAAGAATATTTCCGCTGCAGATTTTATAATGATGTTGGAATTAAATAGTTTTTATTCTATTTAAATAATTTTGAAAAGCAGTGTGACATGCCCGTTTGTTGATAACTCTGATTATATATTTATTGTACGTTGTTTTGGGAAACGGGGTGTTACAATTGGTATCAGAGCAGGTCGGTCCGTCCGACCAAGTAGTAGAGTCGTGTCGAGCCTAGTAGTGTTGCGTGACAGCTTTAAACTGTCTTTTGTTGTCCTGATTGTTGTTTGTTGTGTAGAGAACTGGTTGGAGTATAACCATATTCGTATTAACTATTTTAGTAAGTCGGTATCTTTTCTTCTACTAAAGAAGAAAGCAGAGCAGAGTTTTTGGCTACTAAGCAATTGAAGCAGTTAGAAAGAGATGGAGTCTTGATGTTTTCCTTGTTGGCGTTTTTGTCGGTGGAGAATCAAGCGGTGATTGATAGATTGCCAGTTGTGAAAGAGTTCCCAGAAGTTTTTCCTGATGAGATTCCTGATGTGCCACCAGAGAGGGAGGTTGAATTTGCAATTGATCTTGTTCCGGGAACGAAGCCTGTGTCGATGGCTCCTTACCGTATGTCAGCTTCGGAGTTAGCTGAGTTGAAGAAGTAGTTAGAAGAATTACTTGATAAGAAGTTTGTAAGACCGAGTGTTTCACCTTGGGGAGCACCGGTGTTGTTGGTTAAGAAGAAGGATGGTAGTATGAGACTGTGTATTGATTACCGTTAGCTGAATAAAGTGACGATAAAGAATAGGTATCCACTTCCGAGGATTGATGACTTGATGGATCAATTAGTGGGTGCTCGTGTGTTTAGTAAGATTGACTTGAGGTCAGGTTACCATCAGATTAAGGTAAAGGATGAAGATATGCAAAAGACGGTCTTTAGGACACGATATGGACACTATGAATATAAGGTGATGCCTTTCGGTGTTACTAATGCGCCCGGTGTGTTCATGGAGTATATGAACCGAATTTTTTATGCTTATTTGGATCAATTTGTTGTGGTCTTTATTGATGACATTTTAATTTACTCCAAGACTGAGGAAGAGCATGCAGAGCATCTAAGAATTGTGTTTCAAGTGTTGAAGGAAAAGAAGTTGTATGCCAAGTTGTCCAAATGTGAGTTTGGTTAAGTGAAGTAAGTTTTCTTGGCCACATTATTTCTGGTAGTGGTATTGCTGTAGATCCTTCGAAGGTTGATGTTGTATCACAATGGGAGACACCGAAGTCGGTTACAGAGATTAGAAGTTTTCTTGGTTTGGCTGGTTATTACCGTAGGTTCATTGAAGGATTTTCGAAATTGGCACTTCCTTTGACGCAGTTGACCTGTAGAGGTAAAGCTTTTGTGTGGGATACTCAATGTGAGAATAGTTTCAATGAGTTGAAGCAGCGGTTGACGACTGCTCCTATTTTGATTTTGCCGAAGCTGGAAGAACCTTTTGTTGTTTATTGTGATGCGTCCAAGTTGGGCTTAGGTGGTGTGCTTATGCAAGATGGGAAAGTAGTAGCTTATGCTTCTAGGCAGTTGAGAATCCATGAAAAGAATTATTCTACGCATGATTTAGAGTTGGCGGCTGTGGTATTTGTGTTAAAAATTTGGAGACATTATTTCTACGGTTCTAGATTTGAAGTGTTTAGTGATCATAAGAGTTTGAAGTATTTATTTGATCAGAAGGAATTGAACATGAGGCAGAGGAGGTGGTTAGAATTGCTGAAAGATTATGATTTTAGCTTGAATTACCACCCCGGTAAGGCTAATGTTGTTGCAGATGCTCTAAGCAGGAAGACGTTGCATATGTCCGCCTTGATGATGAAAGAGTTTGAGTTGCTTGAACAGTTTAGAGATTTGAGCCTAGTTTGTGAAAGGTCACCTCAGAGTGTGCGGTTGGGCATGTTGAAGATTAATAGTGACTTCTTAAACAGTATCAAGGAGGCACAGAAAATTGATGTTAAATTTGTGGATTTGATGGCTGCTAATGATCAAAATGCAGATGGTGATTTTAAGGTTGATGACCAAGGTGTATTGAGATTCAGAGGAAGAATTTGTATTCCTGATAATGAGGAGTTGAAAAAGTTAATATTAGAAGAAAGTCACAAGAGTAGCTTGAGTATTCATCCTGGAGCTACAAAGATGTATCATGATTTGAGGAAATTGTTTTGGTGGTCTGGATTGAAACGAGATGTTGCTCAGTTTGTGTATGCATGTTTGACTTTCCAGAAGTCTAAGGTTGAGCATCAGAAGCCTGCAGGGCTGTTGACTCCGTTAGATGTGCCTGGATGGAAGTGGGACAACATTTCCATGGATTTTGTAACTAGTTTACCGAATACTCCGAGGGGGTATGATGCTATATGGGTTGTGGTCGACAGGTTGACAAAGTCGGCGCACTTTATTCCAATCAATATTAGTTATCTGGTAGCTCAGTTGGCGGAGATTTACATTTGTGATATCGTGAAATTGCATGGTGTTCCATCTAGTATTGTGTCGGATAGAGATCCGAGGTTCACTTCAAGGTTTTGGAATAGCTTGCAAGAGGCTTTAGGTTCGAAATTGAGATTGAGTTCGGCTTATCATCCGTAGACAGATGGTCAGTCGGAGAGGACTATCCAATCTTTGGAAGATTTGTTGAGGGTGTGTGTACTCGAGCAAGGTGGAGCTTGGGACAGCCACTTACCGTTGATAGAGTTCACATACAACAACAGTTACCATTCGAGTATTGGTATGGCACCGTTCGAAGCTTTGTACGGTCGGAGGTGTAGAACTCCTTTGTGTTGGTTTGAGTTGGGAGAAAGTGTTGTGTTGGGACCAGAGTTAGTTCAGCAGACTACGGAGAAGGTCAAGTTGATAAGAGAGCATATGAAAGCGTCGCAGAGTCGACAAAAGAGTTACCATGATAAACGTAGAAAGGCTCTTGAATTCCAGGAGGGTGATCATGTGTTTTTGAGAGTTACTCCTATGACGGGTGTAGGACGTGCATTGAAGTCTAAGAAGTTGACTCCAAAGTCCATTGTCCATATCAGATATCTGAGAGGGTTGGAATGGTGGCGTATCGGATTGAGTTGCCACCACATCTTTCAAATTTACATGATGTGTTTCATGTGTCGCAGCTAAGGAAGTATGTAGCAGATCCTTCGCATGTTATTCCAAGAGATGATGTGCAAGTTAGAGATAACCTTACGGTTGAGACTTTACCGTTGAGAATTGAAGATCGCAAGGTGAAGAAGTTGAGAGGCAAGGAGATACCTCTAGTGAAGGTTGTTTGGGGTGGAGTAACTGGTGAAAGTTTAACGTGGGAGCTGGAGAGTAAGATGCTGGAGTCTTATCCAGAGTTGTTTGTTGCTTGAGGTAATATTTCGAGGACGAAATTCTCTAAGTTGGGGAGAGTTGTAACACTCTAATTTCTATTTTTATTATTTTAGTTGCTTTTGAATATTTTATTTGAATTTTTTAAATGATTATGTGAATATGTGGTGTTGTTATTTGATTGATATTTTATTATATGATAATTAGTGATGATTTTTATTATTTAAGTAAAATAGGAGAAAATAATATTTATTTAGAATTATGGGGGTTAATTAGAATTAATGAGTTTTAAGGAGGGAGTTAAGAAAATAAGAGAGGTTATGTTTTATTGAGAAAAAGGGAAGTAGAAAGGCAGTAAGGGAGAAAACATTTGTACGTATCAGAAAACATAAGCTTTTGGGAGAAAAAGGGAGAAACCAAGAACAAGGGGGATTAGCCAAGAGGAGAGCTTGATTTCTGTAGGATTTGTGATTCATCTTAATTAAGGTAAGGGTGAGGCTAACTTTCAACTATTAATATATGTATAATTTCTGAAATTGGATCAAAAGTTGTGTTCTTGAGTTAGGGTTAGGAAATCATGATGAATTGTTAAGTTGTTGATGAATCTGTTGTTGAATTGCATGATTCTATGTTGTTTTGAGTAATACGTTGTATATAGAACCTATAAACGTTGTGGCAAATCAATTTGGGTGATTGGGGGATCAAAATTGGGTTTTTGGATGAAAAAGGTTTATGAAAATCGCAAGTTTCTTTGAACTGTCCAGATGAGAAATCATGTCACGATTTTGGCAATCATGTCGCGATTTTGGGCAATCATGTCACGATTTTGGCATCACGTCGCGATTTGGCTAGGCAGAATGACATTTTTAACACATCAAGAAATCGTGTCACGATTGACCAAAATCACGTCGCGATCCTGGGCGAATTCTATAGTAACTTACATTGTTTTATTGAACCAGTTAAGCTTATATATGAAGAAGAATGTTATAATTGGTTGTAAATTCATATGAATTGATGTAAATGCATACATGAATAATATAATTGTATTTTCTTGTTGTTGGTCTGTCGTTGATGTCTGTTGAGTTGTGTTGTCCAAGTTGGGGAGTGTGTCATAAATATTAGGCACAGTTGTTGTTGTTGTTATCAATTGTAGTTGTTGCTGTTGTTGGGTTGTATGCAGATATACACCACTGAGTCTTTCATACTCATGCATCGTTGGGGGCTCATGCCCTGGAATGTTTATCATTCACCCGTTGAGGGCTTATGCCCTGGAATGCTAGTCATTCACCTGTTGGGGGCTCATGCCCCGGGATGCTTTAACCATCCAACTGTTGTGGGCTTATGCCCTGGAATGCTCGTCATTCAACGCGCGTAAAATGGTACCACATGCATATTGCATTAATAGTTGTTGTCGTTGCATAGATGTTGTTGTTGTTGGTCGAGTTGTTGTTGTCCTTGGTTTAGTAGTTGTCGTTGTTGATGAGTCGCTGAAGTCGAAGTAGTTGTTGTATTGAGTTGTTGTATATCTAATATGAATGATGTAGTTGCTGTTGATAAATGTTGATGCCATGTATTTATGGACTTAATGATGATTGTTGTTGTTTTAATTCAAGATGATGAAATATATATATATATATATATATATATATATATATTTATTTATTATTTTTGATTGTGAATCTCACCCCTTCTGTTGGAATTGTCGCCTTGTGGGCAAGTGCAGATCTCCAAGGCTAGTGGGATGTCGGCTCAAGTGTCTTAGGGCTCTAATATGTAACGGGATGGGGAAAACGTTGTTTTGTTTCTTTCATTCCTTATGTATCATATGTTGAACCATTATGTTGGATATTTAATTTGCTGGATGGCATTTATTTTGTTGAGGCCTTTGTGCCAAGAATCGTTGGAAAATAATTATATGTTTGAAGAATATTTCCGCTGCAGATTTTATAATGATGTTGGAATTAAATAGTTTTTATTCTATTTATATAATTTTGAAAAGCAGTGTGACATGTCCGTTTGTTGATAACTCTGATTATATATTTATTATACGTTGTTTTGGAAAACGGGGTGCAGATCTCCAAGGCTAGTAGGATGTCGGCTCAAGTGTCTTAGGGCTCTGATATGTAACGGGATGGGGACAACGTTGTTTTGTTTCTTTCATTCCTTATGTATCATATGTTGAACCATTATGTTGGATATTTAATTTGCTGGATGGCATTTATTTTGATGAGGTCTTTGTGCCAAGAATCGTTGGAAAATAATTATATGTTTGAAGAATATTTCCGCTGCAGATTTTATAATGATGTTGGAATTAAATAGTTTTTATTCTATTTATATAATTTTGAAAAGCAGTGTGACATGCCCGTTTGTTGATTACTCTGATTATATATTTATTATACGTTGGGAAACGGGGTTGTCATACCCTCATTTTGGACCTAAAAATACTCGTTCAAACTCCTTTTTGTTTCTGATCATTTCAAATTCACTGTGTCTATTTTACAACTTTTACTGTGCCACAAACGCACATTTTACTGTTATTATCTCCAACCTTCATACATCCAAAGCTAGTCAAAGTGTTTTCTTGCATTACAAGCCATTTAAAAGGGTCTCTAGGACCATTGCATGTTTTCCTACATTTTATTCCAATTTTTTGCATAAAATCATACAAAAGGGTATTTTGGTCATTTCCTGCAGTGGAACCCATTTTCAGTCCCTACAATTTGTCCCTGAGTCTTTTCAACTTATCTGCATGGGTCATTAATCAAATTTTGTCTGAAAATCATCCTAGTTTTGCATCTGAGTCAGTTTGAGTCGTTTTGGTCCCTAGGGGCATTTTAGTCTTTTCACATCAAAATTTTGACAGAGAGGTATTTTAAAATACCTCATTTTTGGTAGTTTGTTCGTTTTAGTCCGTTTTGTTGTTTTTATTGTCGCACTTTACGCGTTTGCAAATTTCATTTCTTTTACTAATTTTATTTCACTTTTTGCAAATAAGGCCAAACTTTGTTTTAAATTGCAAAAGTGCCCAAATTCTATTTTCAAAAACAGTAAAAATGCCTTTTAAATTTCAAGTCAGTTCTATTTCTTTTTATTGCAGTTCTGTCCTTAAGTTTGTTTTAATTGCAGTTCAGTCCTTCAATTTTACAAAATTGCATTTTTAGTCCTTCTTTCAGTTCAGTCCACAAGTGTCACGCAAGCTGTCCAGGTCCAGGTGTCTCATTTCCATTGGCTCAGCGCACACATGGCACCCTATATAAGGTCAGGTACTGTGCAAGTCAGAAAAGGATCCACGAACTCAATGCCACCTCACAAACACATCAGAAAACTCTCTCTCTGATTCAGTTGGATCAAAAACAGTATCAAACTCAGAAAATCCAAGAACACAAGAACAATTTCGCAACCCTAACTACTTCCAGAAAACAAATTCAAGCTCAAACCATGGAATTCGTGTGAGCTCTCAGGAATTCAAGCTTGAATCCTCATCATTGAGCTCTGTTCCCTGCAATTCAAGCGCTGAACTCATCACCAGAAGCGACGAACTCAGTGCGATCACAGGGAGAAGATTGAGAAGAAGAGGAAAGTGAGAAGTTCATGGATTCAGAATCGGTTAGGAAGAAGAAAGAAGAGTCACAATTTATTTCCGGATTTCAATCCCAAAGTTGTAACACCCCAATTTCCCGTCTTAAAAATTTCATTAATTAAATCACATAAATCAGAGTACTTCTCAAAGGAGTGTCACATTTCTTCTTTAAAAACAACTTAGATAATAATTTATCAAATCACAAAAATATTCAATTAAGCAGCGGAATTCAAAAGTCTCGTCTCATAAATAGTTCTTGGCTTAAAAGCCAACAAAAACGTCTCAAGCATTAATGTTTCAACATCACTAAGTCTTAAGGTTAACATTTATTGAAAACATGATACATAAGGAATAGACTCTATGCAAAAGACCCCATCCCGTTACGTATCAGAGCAACCCTACTTCACAGACTCCTCGCATCAACGCATCTAAGACTGGGTACCTGCACTTGCCCACAAGGCGGCAATTCCAGCAGAAGGGGTGAGATTCACAACAATAATATTAATGTATAAATCAAATGTCAAGATTAACAGTCATACATCCAACTCATAAGCATAACATTTATCAGATCATAACATCGGTATAAACAACATCATAAGCAACATCATAAACATACATCAACATCTCAAGCATCGTCTCATACATGTCATAATTGACTCGACTATATGCAACATCTAACGTCTCAACATCATGCATGTGGTACCATATGATTATAGCATTAATATGCTTCACCGTCGCTTTGAGCAAATGCTCCACCGTTGCTTTGAGCATAAAGCTCCACCGTCTCATAAATATGCAAATGCATGGACTCGTCACTTAACAACTTAATACACCGTCTCAAACGTCATTTACAAATTATTGACTGACACATGCAGTTATAATAATACATGGCAGAATATCAACTCATTATACATACACATTGCAACACATAGCATCATCTTATTCAAATAGCATCATGCTCATACATCACTTATATTCAACAACACATCATTTATCAATGGCCTAATAGAACCATCAGCATTCATCTTTACATAACTCATCTAAGGGTATAAAACAGCACTAACTCTACCCCAAGGGTTCCTCTAAACGTCCTATACGAAACAGCTTGCAAAACAACAAAACATGACAAAGGTCAGCTAACTCGCCACGGCGAGTAGATTTGCTCGCCACAGGCGAGTACTCACATCAGCTCACTCGCCAAAGGCGAGTTGGGGGCGAGCTGGAGGCGAGAAATCCTGGGTGCTCTCGGCCTTTTTGACATTTTTCACCAAAAATCCTCATTTTTAAGCTCTCTAAATCTAATTTGACCAAACCAACTTCACAGGTCATCTCTATAAATATAAGGGCACTCAAAACCATCTAAAGTTTGGCAAGAATCCTAAGTTTAAGGGTCAAGCTCGCCACGGCGAGCTATACTGCTCGCCTCGCGAGCAACCAAGGGTTACTCGCCACGGCGAGTGATCACTCGCCACAGGCGAGCGATCTCAGAACCACTACGGGTTCAGCCCAATTCACACAAATTCATCCCAAAACTCTCATGTTAAGCCTCTAATTCATCAGCAATATCATCCTAGGGAATAATCTAGGTTCTGTAACAAGTCCTACAGCCTTACAACATCAACCCTCATCAATTCATCGTAATTCATCACAACCCTAATTCTCAAAACTCCTCTCAATTCTTCCCAATCTCTAAGCTAATCAAAAACAGATGATTTAACATTAAAATTACTGAAGTTAGGCTCACCCTTACCTGGAAAATTGTGCAGAAAAGGAACCTAGCTTCTCTTCTCTCTTGAACCGTTCTTCTTCTCTTTTTTCCAAAGTCTGTACGCGTTACTGAAAAGTTTCCTCTCTTAACCTACTTCTCTTATATACTCCCTTACAACTTAATTAATTCTCTCTTAACCCACACAACTCTTCTTAATTATAAACATAACCCCATCTCTTAAAATTCTATATTTTTCCAACAAATCTATTTATTTACCAAATAAATATTCGTATAAACATCACTTATATTATTTTATTAAACAATAAAATAATAACACGTCACACGTCACAAATACGTCACATAATCATCAAAATCATATAATATATAAACATATACCATATCATCTAATAAAATAATTAAATAATTATAGAGGGCGTTATAACTCTCCCCCTCTTAAAGGATTTTCGTCCTCGAAAATTTACCTCGTTCAAACAACTCTGGATAGGATTCCAGCATCTTACTTTCTAGCTCCCAAGTCAAGCTTTCACCCGTCGCTCCGTCCCAAACAACTCTAACGAGAGGTATCTCTTTGCCCCGCAGCGTCTTCGTCTTTCGATCATCAATCCTCACGGGTAAGGTCTCAACCGTAAGGTTGTCCCTAACTTGCACATCGTCACTTTGGATCACATGAGACGGATCCGGAACATACTTCCTCAGCTGAGATACATGAAAAACATCATACAAATTCGATAAGTGCGGTGGTAATCCAACACGATACGCCACCGGCCCAATCCTCTCTGAAATCTGATAAGGACCAATAAACCTCGGAGTCAACTTCTTCGATTTCAAAGCACGTCCAACACCCGTCATAGGAGTCACTCTCAGGAACACATGATCCCCCTCTTGGAACTCAAGGTCCTTTCTACGCTTATCATGATAACTCTTTTGTCGACTCTGCGACGCTTTCATCTTTTCTTGGATCATTCTCACCTTCTCAGTAGTCTGTTGAACGATCTCTGGCCCTAAGACCACTCTTTCACCCGACTCAAACCAGCACAACGGAGTTCTGCATCTCCGACCATACAAGGCCTCAAAAGGTGCCATTCCAATACTCGAATGGTAACTATTGTTGTACGTGAACTCTATCAACGGAAGATGACTATCCCAAGCCCCTCCCTGCTCAAGTACACAAACCCTCAACAAGTCCTCCAACGACTGAATCGTCCTCTCCGACTGACCATCTGTTTGCGGATGATAAGCCGAACTCAACCTCAACTGAGATCCTAACGCCTCTTGCAAACTCTTCCAAAATCTAGAAGTAAATCTTGGATCTCTATCTGATACGATGCTCGAAGGAACACCATGCAGCTTTACTATCTCTTTCTTCCCACGAACATCTTCTGGGAAGTATCTATTAAGGAACTCCCTCGTGAAAATAGCCCACGTCACCACAGCTCCATCTTGCTCCAAAATAGGTAGGAGACTAACCCACCAATCGTTGGCCTCCTCCGCTAGCATGTGCGTACCAAATCGCACCTTCTGAACATCGTCACATTGCATGACCCTGAAGATTCTCTCAACTTCCTTGAGCCACGTCTGAGCTCCATCAGGATCATAACGCCCCTTGAAGGTAGGCGGGTGATTCCTCAGAAACGTCTCTAACATCCTCGTCCCGTCGTTTCCACAAGCATTGTTCTGATTACCCACAGCATTAGCCATTGCTTCCAAAGCAGCAGCAAGAGCAGCATCGTTTCTACCAGCCATCTAGTTCTCTGGAAACAAACATAAGTCAGAATAATACAATAATACTATTCTAACTCTAAGACATCGTCACTCGACTCTCTACTTGGCCGGACGGACCGACCTGCTCTGATACCAATTGTAACACCCCAATTTCCCGTCTTAAAAATTTCATTAATTAAATCACATAAATCAGAGTACTTCTCAAAGGAGTGTCACATTTCTTCTTTAAAAACAACTTAGATAATAATTTATCAAATCACAAAAATATTCAATTAAGCAGCGGAATTCAAAAGTCTCGTCTCATAAATAGTTCTTGGCTTAAAAGCCAACAAAAACGTCTCAAGCATTAATGTTTCAACATCACTAAGTCTTAAGGTTAACATTTATTGAAAACATGATACATAAGGAATAGACTCTATGCAAAAGACCCCATCCCGTTACGTATCAAAGCAACCCTACTTCACAGACTCCTCGCATCAACGCATCTAAGACTGGGTACCTGCACTTGCCCACAAGGCGGCAATTCCAGCAGAAGGGGTGAGATTCACAACAATAATATTAATGTATAAATCAAATGTCAAGATTAACAGTCATACATCCAACTCATAAGCATAACATTTATCACATCATAACATCGGTATAAACAACATCATAAGCAGCATCATAAACATACATCAACATCTCAAGCATCGTCTCATACATGTCATAATTGACTCGACTATATGCAACACCTAACGTCTCAACATCATGCATGTGGTACCATATGATTATAGCATTAATATGCTTCACCGTCGCTTTGAGCAAATGCTCCACCGTCGCTTTGAGCATAAAGCTCCACCGTCTCATAAATATGCAAATGCATGGACTCGTCACTTAACAACTTAATACACCGTCTCAAACGTCATTTACAAATTATTGACTGACACATGCAGTTATAATAATACATGGCAGAACATCAACTCATTATACATACACATTGCAACACATAGCATCATCTTATTCAAATAGCATCATACTCATACATCACTTATATTCAACAACACATCATTTATCAATGGCCTAATAGAACCATCAGCATTCATCTTTACATAACTCATCTAAGGGTATAAAACAACACTAACTCTACCCCAAGGGTTCCTCTAAACGTCCTATACGAAACAGCTTGCAAAACAACAAAACATGACAAAGGTCAGCTAACTCGCCACGGCGAGTAGATCTGCTCGCCACAGGCGAGTACTCACATCAGCTCACTCGCCAAAGGCGAGTTGGGGGCGAGCTGGAGGCGAGAAATCCTGGGTGCTCTCGGCCTTTTTGACATTTTTCACCAAAAATCCTCATTTTTAAGCTCTCTAAATCTAATTTGACCAAACCAACTTCACAGGTCATCTCTATAAATATAAGGGCACTCAAAACCATCTAAAGTTTGGCAAAAATCCTAAGTTTAAGGGTCAAGCTCGCCACGACGAGCTATGTTGCTCGCCTCGCGAGCAACCAAGGGTTACTCGCCACGGCGAGTGATCACTCGCCACAGGCGAGCGATCTCAGAACCACTACGGGTTCAGCCCAATTCACACCAATTCATCCCAAAACTCTCATGTTAAGCCTCTAATTCATCAGCAATATCATCCTAGGGAATAATCTAGGTTCTGTAACAAGTCCTACAGCCTTACAACATCAACCCTCATCAATTCATCGTAATTCATCACAACCCTAATTCTCAAAACTCCTCTCAATTCTTCCCAATCTCTAAGCTAATCAAAAACAGATGATTGAACATTAAAATTACTGAAGTTAGGCTCACCCTTACCTGGAAAATTGTGCAGAAAAGGAACCTAGCTTCTCTTCTCCCTTGAACCGTTCTTCTTCTCTTTTTTCCAAAGTCTGTACGCGTTACTGAAAAGTTTCCTCTCTTAACCTACTTCTCTTATATACTCCCTCACAACTTAATTAATTCTCTCTTAACCCACACAACTCTTCTTAATTATAAACATAACCCCATCTCTTAAAATTCTATATTTTTCCAACAAATCTATTTATTTACCAAATAAATATTCGTATAAACATCACTTATATTATTTTATTAAACAATAAAATAATAACACGTCACACGTCACAAATACGTCACATAATCATCAAAATCATATAATATATAAACATATACCATATCATCTCATAAAATAATTAAATAATTAGAGAGGGCGTTACAAAAGTCCACAACGGAATCAAGATCGAAGGATTCCGAAGGCTCAAGATCGAATCTCCGAACAAAACCAGGTAAAAATCACACGAACTTACCTCTTTCATACGCGTAAACATCAGCAAGACCGAATCAACGTGAATCCGTGCGAATTCGAAAGGTCCGGTTCAGAAAGAATGAAACCCTAACCTTTTTTCAAAACAGTGAAGGATTTTAGGGTTTACAACGTGAATCCACCGTTGTAAACCTGTGAATCCGTAAGGGTTTCATCAAAACAAAGGTTTGAATCAAGAAAAGAGCCAAGGAACCGTTCGAAATCCATGAACAAAATTTCAGATCCACGGTGATTCGGCTCATACACGCGAATTTCAACGCCGAGTTCACGGTTAGAATGACTAGGAACAAGATTTAGAGTGGTTAAGCCATGATTCTTGGATTTCTGGGTAGGATTGAACAAGCTTTAGGTTAGGGTTTTCGAAGAGAGAAGAGAGTAGAGAGAAGGCGGAGCGAAGAGAGAGAAAGAAGAGTGAAGAATGACCTGAACCGGACCAGTCTCCCGTTATATATGCAAGCAAACCGGGCCGGTTCACAACCCGACCCATTCTCCTTTGTTTCTGACCGCTAGATCTAGGTTTAGTGGATCCGGATCAATCTAACGTCCCGAAGGCGTCTGAAAGATCCGGATCCACCAGCGTATGGGTTGGATCAGGATCCATGGGGCCTCTGTGTCTTTTCCTTCGTTTTCTTGAATTTTTTGCTATGTACACCTTTATGCTTGTTATTTGAACCCCCTGTTTGTCCTGAATTTTTTTACAAAAATCCAAAATATTTACTATGTGACTTTGGTATGTTTGCGAATGTTTTTGTGATATTTTTACATGAGCAGAGTTGATAAAAATGATAGGTGTAAATTTCCCTTTTGATTGGTATATTTTGGGTATTCTTAGTGAATTTTCTTGTATGATTCTTTTCATTCAAATTTTTGTCACATGATTCTAGTACTTAGCATTTGATTCTATGATGATTACCTCTGTTTTCTTAATAAATCCATTTAATCTTGGAAGGTTTAATTTTCTTTTGTGTTTTATGTAATATTCTCAATTTTGTTGAACTTGAATTTTGTGATACTTCCATTTTTCGTTAAATTTGAGTTTTGATGCCAATTTTGTGATGTTTTGCAATCTTGTTTAGTTAGAGTTTTGATGCCAATTTTGTGATGTTTTGCAATCTTGTTTAGTTAGAGTTTTGATGCCAATTTTGTGATGTTTTGCAATCTTGTTTAGTTAGAGTTTTGATGCCAATTTTGTGATATTTTGCAATTTTGTTTAGTGTGATTTTATGCCAATTTTGTGATAGTTTACCATTTTGTTTAGGATTAATATTTCATTATTATTTTGTTTTACTAACCACTTTACTCTATGTTTCATGCATACTAAGCATTTCATCTCATTCCCATTTCTTCCTTTAACCCTTTCATGGAACGTTCAACTAATTCTCATGCAATATTTTAGGCTAGTTTACTTTCCTTTAAATTCTTGCAAGACCATAGAATGTAAACTAGGACCCGATGTAAAAGACTATGGACTATAATGATGCACACCGACACAAGCACCGACACGCACACACGTTGTATGTTCACCGCTAGATATATGTTTAGGAAACGTGATACTTAGAAAAAACTCATTCTTTCTTTCTCAAAAAACTAACACATCACTCAAAGATTTTTGCAATAAAGTGAAGTCAAAACTTCACCCATTTTTCCTTTATTTTCTTAAGCAAAATCAAAATGAACCTTAAATCTTCAACTTTAACCATTTTTGTAAATAAATTGGACTAACCTCACTTGTTTCCAGATCTCATGCCTTTGAGGCCTCTCATCTTTTTCTTCAAAATTATTTTCAAAACTAAAATTGAACCAACCCACAAAAAATATTTTGGAAGAGAACTACATGGAATTTTGATCCCTTAAAAGGGTATGTAGGCAAGAGACTCAAAATCTCTCCAAGTCCAATAAAAAACAACACTCAAAATCTTCTTTCTCTCACTCCTAAAATCGATCCTTTTTTACAAATAGCGATAAAAGCAAAGCGTATACATAAGACTAGTAAAACGGTTCCTATAGGATACTATAGTCATTGCGGGTGCCTAACACCTTCCCGTAGTGAAATCAGCCCCGAGCTCAGAATTTTTAAGGTTTTCTCTCGATTTTACCTTTCCCCAAAAAAAATAGAGATATCAATGATTGAAAGGTTCAAATCTAATTAATGATTTGACACCCGAAAATCGCGATAACAGAAATGGCGACTTCACTGGGGAGATCTTTAGGGCTACACCTAGTTTTACCTGCTTTATGTTTATGCTTTGCTTTATTGTTACATGTAAAATTTTCTTATGTACGTGTGGGGTGAGAATATCAAAAGTCCTATACCCGGGCTGAGTGAACTTAAGATTAGGAAGAGATATAATCGACAATCCATTCCGGGGGTTGCCTCGTGCATTGGATTACGCGATCAATCTCACATAGCTGAGGCACTTTGGAGGTGATGTTGTCAGCATGTGTTGTCATGCTTAGGCACTTTACTTCCAATTGACCGATGAAGGCTATGGACCGTAGTTACCAAACCCATCTTTGACCTTTCTTAGGACGTAGTGCGGTGGCTAAACCGAGTGTTGCCTCGAAATTTAGTCGTCACGCGATACTACGCCCAAACTAGACCTTCTTACGAATAATCATGGACAAGCGTTGCTTTGTACTACTATGATATACGGAAGAGAGGTTGTGGTTTGGGAACTTTATAGAACCTTGGTTACTACTATCAAAGCCTTAGTTTCACCGGACACCGTGTCCACTTGTTACTTTAGCCCACCGTGCTTCCTTTGTTAAATAAAACCATGCATACATGCATTCATGCATAAAATTTTTACATGCATTTATCAAAGGGTATAGACAAACTAAAATTCTTTGCAAATATAACTAGGCATGAAGAGGACTAAGTCTTACAAGTTCAAAGAAGTTGATTTGGCTAGCCTAAGGGAGTTGGCACTTAAGGTTAAGAATCCGACTGGGTTTCGTCTCCGATACGGTGGTTTGCTTACTATTCTCCGAACTAATGTAGAAGAGAAGCTGGTGCACACTCTGGTGCAATTCTATGACCCGGTTTTCCGTTGCTTTACTTTCCCGGATTTTCAGTTGGTTCCTACACTCGAGGCTTATTCTTGCTTATTGGGTTTACCTATAGCCGAGAGGGTACCCTTCACGGGCCCAGGATCTTCTCTTACTCCTTTGGTGATTGCTAAGGATCTTTATCTCAAGACTTCCGATGTGTCCAAGAATCTCGTTACTAAATCTCATATCCAAGGTTTCACTTCAAAGTACTTACTTGAGTAGGCTAATCTCGAATCTACTTGTCAGGACACCCTTGAGGCCATTCTTGCACTACTCATCTACGGGCTCGTTCTTTTTCCGAATCTCGACAACTTCGTAGACATGAATGCTATTGAGATCTTCCATTCCAGGAATCCGGTTCCTACTTTGTTAGCTGACACATACCACGCCATCCATGATCGGACTCTCAAGGGCCGTGGATATGTCCTTTGCTGCATACCTCTTCTATATAGGTGGTTTATTTCTCACCTCCCGAGTTCTTTCCATGCCAACATGGAGAATTGGTCTTATTCGCAGCGGATTATGGCTCTTACTCCCGATGAGGTGGTTTGGATCACTCCAGCAGCTCGAGTCAAGGAGATTATCACTGGTTGTGGAGATTTCCTCAATGTACCTCTTCTCGGTACCCGGGGAGGAATCAACTACAATCCCGAGTTAGCCATGAGACAGTTTGGTTTTCCTATGAGAGCAAAGCCCATTAACCTTGCTACATCACAAGAGTTCTTTTACTATTCCAATGCTCCCGCCGGACAAAGGAAAGCTTTTACAAATGCTTGGTCTAAGGTTCGAAGGAAGGACGTGAAGCATTTGGGTGTGAGATCCGGTATAGCTCATGAGGCCTATACTCAGTGGGTGATAGATCGAGCTGAGGAGATTGGCATGCCTTACCCTGCTATGAGGCATGTATCCGCATCTACTCCATCTAGACCATTACCGTTGCTTCCCGCGACTCAGGAGATGTATCAGGAGCATCTAGCTATGGAGAGTGAGGAGAAGCGAGCATGGAAAGCCCGTTACAGTGAGGCTGAGAACTTGATCATGACTTTGGATGGCAGAGACGAGCAAAAGGATCATGAAAACCGGATGCTGAAGAAGGAACTAGCCAGAGTTAGGAAGGAGCTCGAGGAGAAAGATGATCTATTGAGGAGAGACTCCAGGAGAGTCAGAGGTCGTCGAGATTTCTTTGCCAGTTATTGCGGTTCAGCTTCGGACTCGGATCCCGAATACTACCCAGTCACCCCTTAGTTCTGGATGATAGGATTGACTATTGATTATGTTGTTTGTTCAGTTTATGCTTCGGAAGCCTACTCCCTTGGCTCAATTTATCAAAACAACTTGCTTTGAATAATTTGTTAGTCCAATAATGTTTGCAAAGAATTCTAATTTTTCTAAGAAAACCCTTTGGTAATAAAAAAGAGTCATTTTTGCATCTGCATTTGCACATATCATGCATCATATGCATCATTCATCGGTCACAAAAACTTCCAAGTGCTCATTGCCTCCTGGTTCTTCTGCCGCAGTGTGAAAAGTGGCTCGTGCTCGAAGGACCGATCAACCTACCAGAGTACATCAGACTAGACAATACAGAAGGAGGAATCAAGTAGCTATGGAAGAAGAAAATGCACAGCTCCGTACTGAATTAGCTTCTGTGAGAGAAGAGTTAGCTAAAGCTCTCGACGCCATGACTGCTCTGATAGCCGCTCAAGAACAACCAGCCTCGTCTGCTCCAGAAACCACTGAGGCAATTCCAACATCATCTCTCGATAACCGCTTTGCCATGCCAAGGGGATACCCATACGGACTCCCACTTTTCTTTGCTCCTGATCCCACAGCAGGTGCTTCTAGTGCTGCCAACGGTAACCAAATCCCCGTCTCAAGGCATGCTTCTCTCCACACTACTCTGCCTCAGTCAACGGTCTTCACCGATCCGATTGTGCACTCTACGCCTCAGGGCGCCAATGCTAATGATCACCGTGGAAAGACTCCTGTATTGGGAACTATGGAAGAAAGAATGGAGGAGCTTGCCAGAGAACTCCGTCGTGAGATCAAAGCCAACCATGGGAGCGGTGATCTCGTCAATACTCACGATCTTTGTTTAGTGCCGAGGGTGGATGTCCCCAAGAAGTTCAAGGTCCCGGAATTTGACCGCTACAATGGGCTGACCTGCCCCCAGAACCATATCATCAATTACGTCCGGAAGATGGCTAACCATGCGGACAATGATTCACTTATGATCCATTGCTTCCAGGACAGCCTAATGGAAGATGCCGCGGAGTGGTATACCGGTTTGAGCAAGGATGATATTCGTACTTTTGATGATCTGGCTGCTGCTTTTAAGAGCCACTATGGATTCAACACCAGGCTCAAGCCGAATAGGGAATTCCTCCGGTCTCTTTCTCAGAAAAAGGACGAAAGCTTTCGCGAATATGCACAGAGGTGGAGAGGGGCAGTTGCCCGTATCACTCCCGTTTTGGACGAGGAAGAAATGACTCAAACATTCTTGAAGACCCTGAAAAAAGATTATGTTGAAAGAATGATTATTGCTGCCCCAAACAACTTCTCTGAGATGGTCACTATGGGGACCCGCTTGGAGGAAGCTGTCCGAGAAGGGATTATCGTGTTTGAGAAAGGTGAGTCCTCGAATGCACCAAAGAAATACGGCAATGGTCACCATAAGAAAAAGGAATCAGAAGTTGGAATGGTGTCTGCCGGAACCAATCAATCTGCCACTGCCGCTCCTGTCAATGCTAAACAACTGCCTCAACAGTACCAGTACCTACAGTATGCCCAGCATCCGTTCTATCCGCCGTTCTACCATCAATACCCTCCACTACCGGGCCAGCCTCAGGTCCCTGTTAATGCCATCGCCCAACAAATACAGCAACAACCACTGGCTCAACAACAACCGCAACAACAACAACAGGGCCCTCAAACTAGACCATCTTTCCCACCAATACCGATGGCGTACGCTGAACTACTCCCAACTCTGTTACACAAGGGGTATTGCACCACTAGACCTGGCAAGCCTCCGCCAAACCCACTGCCTCCTAGATTCCGTTCTGATCTCAGATGTGATTTCCACTAAGGCGCCCTAGGCCATGATGTAGAAGGTTGCTATGCTCTGAAATATATTGTGAAGAAGTTGATCGACCAGGGAAAGCTATCTTTTGAAAACAATGTCCCACATGTGCTTGACAATCCGCTCCCCAACCATGCCGCCGTGAATATGATTGAAGTGTGCGAAGAAATCCCTCGTCTCAATGTCCGTAATGTTGCTACTCCTCTAGTGCCGCTACATATCAAGTTGTGCCAAGCTTCCTTGTTTAGCCACGACCACGTTGCTTGCTGTGAATGTCTTCAGAACCCTATGGGTTGCAGCGTAGTCCAGACTGATATCCAAAGCTTGATGAATGACAACTACCTGACTACCAGTGATGTTTGTATGATAGTGCCAATTTTCCACGATACTCCTGTCAAGAATGTGTCTGCCAGGGAAGATGTTAAGCCTCTAGTGATACGGCTACCAGGGCCAGTGCCATATACTTCTGCGAAAGCCGTCCCGTACAAGTACAGTGCAACTATGTTGGAGAACGGGAAGGAAGTACCCTTGGTGTCCTCAAGCACAGTAGGCAGTATCGCCGAAGTGACGGCTTTGAGGAGCGGCAGGGTTCGGCCCCTCTTGTTTCAAAAGAAAGATGATGTGCCAGTTACGATTCCTGCTGATAAGACTACTCCATCACCAATCCCTCCTGTCGTTGAAAATACCAGCCGTCCCAGCCAGTCCATCGAAGATTCCAATCTGGATGAGATTTTGAAGATAATCAAGAAAAGCGATTATAAGATCGTTAACCAGCTATTACAAACCCCTTCGAAGATATCCATCTTGTCCCTACTCCTTAGTTCGGAGGCTCACAGGAACGTATTGTTGAAGGTGTTGGAGCAAGCATATGTCGACCACGAAGTCACAGAGGATCAATTTGGTGGGATAGTGGCTAACATCACTGCTTGCAGTAACCTTTGGTTTGGTGAAGATGAACTTCCAGAGGCAGGGAAGCACCACAACTTGGCCCTGCACATTTCCATGAACTGCAAAGCAGATATGCTGTCCAACGTGTTGGTAGACACTGGGTCGTCGTTGAATGTGATGCCTAAGTCAACTTTGGATCAGTTAAGTTGTCAAGGAGTTCCTTTGAGAAGGAGTACTTTCCTAGTCAAGGCTTTCGATGGTTCCCGTAAAACTGTGCTCGGAGAGGTAGATCTCCCCATGACTATTGGCCCTGAAACATTCATGATTACTTTCCAGGTTATGGACATAGATGCTTCTTACAGTTGCCTTCTCGGGAGACCGTGGATACATGAGGCCGGTGCAGTCACTTCTACCCTCCATCAGAAGCTGAAGTTCGTAAGGAATGGTAAACTTGTGACAGTGCATGGGGAAGAAGCTTATCTGGTCAGTCAGTTATCATCCTTCTCTTGCATCGAAGCTAAATCCGCCGAGGGAACCGCATTTCAAGGTTTGGTTATCGAGGGTGCAGAGTCCAAGAGGTCTAGTGCTGCCATGGCTTCGTTGAAAGACGCGCAAAAGGCTGTCCAGGAGGGTTAGGCCGCCGGTTGGGGTCAATTGATACAGCTGCTGGACAACAAACGCAAAGAGGGTCTCGGTTTCTCTCCGATGTCAGGCGTGTCAACTGGAACGTTCCGTAGTGCTGGATTTGCCAATGCAATTCTTGATGGTGGTGATGAAAGAGGGTCTAGGCCCACATTTGTGATACCAGGAGGCATGGCAAAGAACTGGAACGTTATCAATCTCCCTGTGTTTGTGCATGACTCTAAGTAATATGTCTTGCTGTTTAGGCTTTTGTTTTCAAAGTAACAATCCTTCCGCCCTGCCCAAGGCAGAAGTGACACTTTTGTAAAGGGCATGTTTGTTCCGACATCACCATTATCAATAAAAAACGTCGTTTCTTTCACGACTCTTTTTCTTTCTTTAATGCTTTTCCCTTGGAAATAATGGTAATGCCAGAAAAAACCAAAACATCTGTATTTTCTTATTAATTTCAAAGATCTGCATGAAAATTATTTTCTAAAAATCATCCAATCATGTCACGCAGATCGAACCAAAATGAACCCGTTGAACACAGTGACCCTATGTTTCTTCAAACTGTTGAATCCCCGGTGTTTGAGGCCGAAGATGAGGATAGTGATGACATACCAGATGAGATTGCCCGATTGCTTGAGCAAGAGGAGAAAACCATTCGGCCTCATCAGGAAGAGATTGAGTTGATCAACTTGGGTACCGAGGATAATAAACGAGAGATCAAAGTCGGTGCTGCATTGGAGGAAGGGGTCAAGAAGAGGATCTTCCAGCTTCTCCAGGAGTATTCAGATATTTTTGCATGGTCGTATGAAGATATGCCGGGTTTGGATCCCCAGATCGTGGAACACCGGATACCGACGAAACCAGACTGTCCCCCTGTCAGACAAAAGTTGAGACGGACTCGGCCGGACATGGCCCTGAAGATTAAGGGAGAAGTACAAAAGCAGATTGACGCAGGTTTCCTCATGACAGTTGAGTATCCCGAGTGGGTTGCTAATATTGTGCCAGTGCCAAAGAAGGATGGTAAGGTCCGGATGTGTGTTGATTACAGAGATTTGAATAGAGCGAGCTTGAAGGACAATTTCCCACTACCTCACATCGATGTACTTGTTGATAATACCGCCCAGTGCAAGGTGTTCTCCTTCATGGACGGGTTTTCTGGCTATAACCAAATCAAAATGTCACCCAAAGACAGGGAGAAGACGTCGTTCATCACTCCGTGGGGAACTTTATGTTGCAAAGCAATGCCGTTAGGTCTAATAAATGCTGGTGCTACTTATCAAAGGGGGATGACCACTTTGTTCCATGACATGATTCACAAAGAAGTCGAAGTGTACGTGGATGACATGATTGTCAAGTCAAGCAATGAAGAGCAACACGTCGAATATTTGGCTAAGATGTTTGAAAGGTTGAGGAAGTACAAGCTTCGGCTGAACCCAAACAAATGTACATTCGGTGTCAGGTCTGGGAAGTTGCTGGGCTTCATTGTCAGTCAGAAAGGCATCGAAGTAGATCCTGACAAAGTCCGAGCAATCCGTGAAATGTCGGCCCCGCAAACCGAGAAGCAAGTCCGAGGGTTCCTCGGGCGTTTGAACTACATTTCTAGATTTATATCCCACATGATGGCGACCTGCGGGCCGATTTTCAAGTTACTCAGGAAGAATCAACCTGTTGTATGGAATGATGAATGCCAAGAAGCTTTCGATAGCATCAAAGAATACTTGTTAGAACCCCCGGTCCTTCTCCCGCCCGTGGACGGAAGGCCCTTGATTATGTATCTGTCAGTATTGGATGAATCCATGGGATGTGTGCTCGATCAACAGGACGAGACTGGAAAGAAAGAGCATGCAATCTACTATTTGAGCAAGAAATTCACCGATTGTGAGACTCGGTACACAATGCTCGAAAAAACCTATTGTGCACTAGCCTGGGCAGCCAAGCGCCTGCGTCATTACTTGATAAATCATACAACTTGGTTGATATCACGGATGGATCCAATCAAGTATGTCTTTGAGAAACCGGCGGTCACTGGAAAAATCGCACGTTGGCAAATGTTACTGTCGGAATATGATATTGTGTTTAAAGCTCAGAAAGCCATTAGAGGGAGTATCCTGGCTGACCATCTCGCTTGCCAACCGCTCGATGACTATCAACCTTTGAAGTTCGATTTCCCCGACGAAGAGGTTATGTTCTTAAAGCCAAGAGACTGTGAAGAACCACTGATCGGTGAAGGTCCAGACCCTGATAGCAAGTGGGGGTTGGTCTTTGATGGTGCTGTTAATGCCTATGGCCGAGGAATTGGCGCTGTAATTGTGGCTCCGCAGGGGCATCACATCCCTTTCACAGCCCGGATTGTGTTTGAGTGCACCAACAATGTGGCCGAGTACGAGGCATGCATCTTGGGAATTGAAGAAGCCATTGATATGAGAATCAAGCACCTCGACATCTATGGAGACTCTGCACTAGTCATCAACCAGATAACGGGAGAATGGGAGACCCATCATGCCAATCTGATCCCTTACCGTGATTATGCGAGACGTCTGTTAACGTATTTTACAAAGGTCGAGTTGCACCATATTCCCCGAGAGGAGAACCAAATGGCCGATGCTCTTGCTACCTTATCCTCCATGTTCCGAGTAAACCATTGGAATCGTGTACCGATGATCAAAGTGCAACGCTTAGACCGGCCCGCTCATGTGTTTACTGTCAGTGATGCAATTGTACAGACGGGTTCAGGCAGAGTCGACAACAAGCCCTGGTATTATGATATCAAGCAATTTTTGCAAAGCCGTGAGTACCCGCCGGATGCTTCCAACAAAGACAAGAAGACGCTGCGCAGGCTGGCTAGCAAGTTCCTGCTGGACGGTGATGTCCTGTACAAAAGGAATTTCGATATGGTGTTGTTAAGATGTGTTGATGAATGTGAAGCAAAACAGCTAATGCACGATGTGCACGATGGCACCTTTGGGACCCACGCATCGGGGCATGTTATGTCTATAAAGCTGTTGAGGGCTGGTTACTACTGGATGACCATGGAGCGCGATTGCTATCAATATGCCAGGAAGTGCCACAAATGCCAAATATATGCTGATAAGATCCATGTGCCTCCGCACGCTCTCAATGTTATGTCTTCTCCATGGCCTTTCTCTATGTGGGGCATTGATATGATCAGAAGAATTGAACCGAAAGCCTCGAATGGTCATCGTTTTATCCTGGTAGCAATCAATTATTTCACCAAATGGGTCGAAGCTGCGTCATATGCCAACGTGACTAAGCAAGTAGTAGTCAAATTCATCAAGAACAATATCATCTGTCGGTATGGTGTTCCTAGCAAGATTATCACTGACAACGGTACCAACCTGAACAATGACATGGTGCAGGCCTTATGTGAGAAATTCAAGATTGAACACCACAATTCTTCTCCTTACAGACCTCAGATGAATGGTGCAGTTGAGGCAGCCAATAAGAACATCAAGAAGATTGTGCAGAAGATGGTAACAACATACAAAGACTGGCATGAGATGTTGCCCTATGCCTTACACGGCTACCGCACTACAGTCCGTAGTTCAACCGGGGCAACGCCTTTCTCTCTTGTATACGGCATGGAAGCAGTCCTCCCATTGGAAGTGGAGATTCCATCTCTCCGTGTGATTATGGAAGCAAAGTTGTCTGAGGCTGAATGGTGCCAGAGTCGGTACGACCAGTTGAATTTGATTGAGGAAAGACGCCTGGATGCTTTGGCTCACGGTCATATGTATCAAACAAGGATGAAAAATGCTTTTGACAAGAAAGTTCGTCCTCGGGGATTCAAGGAGGGTGAACTTGTATTGAAGAGAAGAATGAGTCAGCAACCCGACCCAAGGGGCAAATGGACGCCTAACTATGAGGGACCTTATGTTGTCAAGAAGGCTTTCTCTGGCGGTGCTTTGATTCTCACACACATGGATGGTGTAGAACTTCCGAATCTTGTGAATGCCGATATAGTCAAGAAATATTTTGTCTAGATATGAAAAGAACAGCGTGGTAGGTCGAAAACCCGAAAGGGCGGCCTAGGCAAAAATGCGCTTCCCGGTGGATCGAAAACTCGAAAGGGCGATCCAGGAAAAATAAGGGACAAGAAACAAAAATGTAAAAGCTCGCTAAGATTACGTGTAACTCAGGCAAAAATGAGCGTCTCGATGAGCCGAAAACCCGAAAGGGCGGTTCATGCAAAAATGAGATTGAAATAAAAGACAATTGACTGTATCTGGCAAGTTATCATTCCCCTTGGGATCTTTGCAACTGATGATTGGCTGTTCTCATCCGAGGTTCCGACGCCTGCGGATTCAAGAGTTTTAGATACCATAGTAGTTACTGTGTTCAATGTACCACCAACCAATAAAATTACCATTTTCCAAGCTTTGTAAATCCGTGGAGTCACGCATTTGGCTGATTACCACCCTTATACATCGATTTGAGCCTATGCTTTTGTTTGGCACTCTAATTCTTTTTCTATTCTATCTTCAAAGCTTTATACAAAAAGGGTTTTTTCCATGTTAATAATGATGCATGTCTGGAATGAACATTCTGAAAAGTGAAATTTTTTGAGTATTTTGAAAGCAGGCCTAAGCAACTAGGTATATTCAAATGAAACATGCATGAACAAATCTACATTGATATCAGTTCCAATTCAAGTTACTAGCAAGCCTTCCCCCCAGTGACGGTCTGTGGTCAATGGCAAGAATGAAAAAACAGAATGAAAAGCATGAAAAATGAATGTGCTCGCTAAGTCGAAAACCCGAAAGGGCGGCTTAGGCAAAAATGAGCACCCCGATGGATTGACAACCTTCAAAGGCAATTCAGGCAAAAACAGGGGCAACAAAAAAAAACTATTCCCCGGTGGGTCAAAAACCCGAAAGGGCGATCCAGGCAAAAATGGGATGATGAAAATAAAAATGAAAAAAGAAATAAAAAACAAACATGCAAAAGCATTGACCACAGAGGCGATGTCCAAAGCATTTATGTGACTGTTCCAACAAGCAGCAATACCGTTCAGACTGTCTTCCTCTACGATTTTACAGCTTCCTGCCTTCAACGATGGTCTCGATGTATCTTCAAACGACGGCATCCCTGGAAGAGGACCCTTTACGGGCATGTTTTAGAGCGCGAGCCATTACGTGCCCAATATTCCAATGTTTTGTCTGTCTCTGCGAAATCATGTCTATAAATTGCCAATCATCATGCATTTCAAGGCATTCATACATGCATAATCATGCATCTTATGTGTTCATGTATTTGATAAAATTGTCATGTTATTCATACACATTTGCATTCTCAATTCCTATGTTGATCTCCGTCAAAATCAATCATGTCAATTTCAAATTTCTTCTGCTAATGACGAACGTCTACTGTCATGTCAATTTCAAAGTTCAACAGTCTTGTCAACCACAGATTCTAACATTCCTGTCAAATTCAAGCTCCTGTAGTTATGTCAATCAAATTCAGTTCATTTTCAAATACAATTTGTTTCTGTTAACGGCCAAGTGGCTGGTTCGTACCCAAGAACAGCTTGTGCCTGTCAATTTGTCCTTGTTTTCGGTCAAGCAGCAAGTTCACATCCAAGAACAGCTTGTACCTATCCTTTTGATATCCGCCGGGCGGCCAGTTCAGATCCAAGAACAGCTCGTGCTTTCTATTTTTTCCTGTCAGCCAAGTAACTAGTTCAAATACGAGAACGGCTTGTGCTTTCTACTTTGTTTCCTGTCGGCCAAGTAACTAGTTCGTGTCCAAGAACGGCTTGTGCTTTCTATATTTTCTTTCCGCCAAGTGACCAGCTCAAATACAGGAGCAGCTTGCGCCCTTTGTTGTCAATATTCCCGGTCAAGTGGCTAGTTCGCATCCAAGAACAGCTTGTACCTGTCAATTTGCTATTGAGTCTCCCCAGTGAGTCTTGTTATTCTGTTAATGTCTACCAATCCCGCAATGGATATGACATATTTTGTTAAATTCAGTTCTCAGTCAGTCTTGCATTCATAACCAAATGTTGCATGGCATACATGACATTTACAAACGTATTTTTACGCCCAAAATCAGTGCTAATGTCGATATTTAAGTATCTCCGTCATGTCAAGCCAAAGACTCTGTCTCTTGACCCTCCAGACGAAGAAACTTAAATAGGGGCAGCTGTCATACCCTCATTTTGGACCTAAAAATACTCGTTCAAACTCCTTTTTGTTTCTGATCATTTCAAATTCGCTGTGTCTATTTTACAACTTTTACTGTGCCACAAACGCACATTTTACTGTTATTATCTCCAACCTTCATACATCCAAAGCTAGTCAAAGTGTTTTCTTGCATTACAAGCCATTTAGAAGGGTCTCTAGGACCATTGCATGTTTTCCTACATTTTATTCCAATTTTTTGCATAAAATCATACAAAAGGGTATTTTGGTCATTTCCCGCAGTGGAACCCATTTTCAGTCCCTACAATTTGTCCCTGAGTCTTTTCAACTTATCTGCATGGGTCATTAATCAAATTTTGTCCGAAAATCATCCTAGTTTTGCATCTGAGTCAGTTTGAGTCGTTTTGGTCCCTAGGGGCATTTTAGTCTTTTCACATCAAAATTTTGACAGAGAGGTATTTTAAAATACCTCATTTTTGGTAGTTTGTTCGTTTTAGTCCGTTTTGTTGTTTTTATTGTCGCACTTTACGCGTTTGCAAATTTCATTTCTTTTACTAATTTTATTTCACTTTTTGCAAATAAGGCCAAACTTTGTTTTAAATTACAAAAGTGCCCAAATTCTATTTTCAAAAACAGTACAAATGCCTTTTAAATTTCAAGTCAGTTCTATTTCTTTTTATTGCAGTTCTGTCCTTAAGTTTGTTTTAATTGCAGTTCAGTCCTTTAATTTTACAAAATTGCATTTTTAGTCCTTCTTTCAGTTCAGTCCACAAGTGTCACGCAAGCTGTCCAGGTCCAGGTGTCTCATTTCCATTGGCTCAGCGCACACATGGCACCCTATATAAGGTCAGGTACTGTGCAAGTCAGAAAAGGATCCACGAACTCAATGCCACCTCACAAACACATCAGAAAACTCTCTCTCTGATTCAGTTGGATCAAAAACAGTATCAAACTCAGAAAATCCAAGAACACAAGAACAATTTCGCAACCCTAACTACTTCCAGAAAACAAATTCAAGCTCAAACCATGGAATTCGTGTGAGCTCTCAGGAATTCAAGCTTGAATCCTCATCATTGAGCTCTGTTCCCTGCAATTCAAGCGCTGAACTCATCACCAGAAGCGACGAACTCAGTGCGATCACAGGGAGAAGATTGAGAAGAAGAGGAAAGTGAGAAGTTCAAGGATTCAGAATCGGTTAGGAAGAAGAAAGAAGAGTCACAATTTATTTCCGGATTTCAATCCCAAAGTCCACAACGGAATCAAGATCGAAGGATTCCGAAGGCTCAAGATCGAATCTCCGAACAAAACCAGGTAAAAATCACACGAACTTACCTCTTTCATACGCGTAAACATCAGCAAGACCGAATCAACGTGAATCCGTGCGAATTCGAAAGGTCCGGTTCAGAAAGAATGAAACCCTAACCTTTTTTCAAAACAGTGAAGGATTTTAGGGTTTACAACGTGAATCCACCGTTGTAAACCTGTGAATCCGTAAGGGTTTCATCAAAACAAAGGTTTGAATCAAGAAAAGAGCCAAGGAACCGTTCGAAATCCATGAACAAAATTTCAGATCCATGGTGATTCGGCTCATACACGCGAATTTCAACGCCGAGTTCACGGTTAGAATGACTAGGAACAAGATTTAGAGTGGTTAAGCCATGATTCTTGGATTTCTGGGTAGGATTGAACAAGCTTTAGGTTAGGGTTTTCGAAGAGAGAAGAGAGTAGAGAGAAGGCGGAGCGAAGAGAGAGAAAGAAGAGTGAAGAATGACCTGAACCGGACCAGTCTCCCGTTATATATGCAAGCAAACCGGGCCGGTTCACAACCCGACCCATTCTCCTTTGTTTCTGACCGCTAGATCTAGGTTTAGTGGATCCGGATCAATCTAACGTCCCGGAGGCGTCTAAAAGATCCGGATCCACCAGCGTATGGGTTGGATCAGGATCCATGGGGCCTCTGTATCTTTTCCTTCGTTTTCTTGAATTTTTTGCTATGTACACCTTTATGCTTGCTATTTGAAGCCCCTGTTTGTCCTGAATTTTTTTACAAAAATCCAAAAAATTTACTATGTGACTTTGGTATGTTTGCGAATGTTTTTGTGATATTTTTACATGAGCAGAGTTGATAAAAATGATAGGTGTAAATTTCCCTTTTGATTGGTATATTTTGGGTATTCTTAGTGAATTTTCTTGTATGATTCTTTTCATTCAAATTTTTGTCACATGATTCTAGTACTTGGCATTTGATTCTATGATGATTACCTCTGTTTTCTTAATAAATCCATTTAATCTTGGAAGGTTTAATTTTCTTTTGTGTTTTATGTAATATTCTCAATTTTGTTGAACTTGAATTTTGTGATACTTCCATTTTTCGTTAAATTTGAGTTTTGATGCCAATTTTGTGATGTTTTGCAATCTTGTTTAGTTAGAGTTTTGATGCCAATTTTGTGATGTTTTGCAATCTTGTTTAGTTAGAGTTTTGATGCCAATTTTGTGATATTTTGCAATTTTGTTTAGTGTGATTTTATGCCAATTTTGTGATAGTTTACCATTTTGTTTAGGATTAATATTTCATTATTATTTTGTTTTACTAACCACTTTACTCTATGTTTCATGCATACTAAGCATTTCATCTCATTCCCATTTCTTCCTTTAACCCTTTCATGGAACGTTCAACTAATTCTCATGCAATATTTTAGGCTAGTTTACTTTCCTTTAAATTCTTGCAAGACCATAGAATGTAAACTAGGACCCGATGTAAAAGACTATGGACTATAATGATGCACACCGACACAAGCACCGACACGCACACACGTTGTATGTTCACCGCTAGATGTATGTTTAGGAAACGTGATACTTAGAAAAAACTCATTCTTTCTTTCTCAAAAAACTAACACATCACTCAAAGATTTTTGCAATAAAGTGAAGTCAAAACTTCACCCATTTTTCCTTTATTTTCTTAAGCAAAATCAAAATGAACCTTAAATCTTCAACTTTAACCATTTTTGTAAATAAATTGGACTAACCTCACTTGTTTCCAGATCTCATGCCTTTGAGGCCTCTCATCTTTTTCTTCAAAATTATTTTCAAAACTAAAATTGAACCAACCCACAAAAAATATTTTGGAAGAGAACTACATGGAATTTTGATCCCTTAAAAGGGTATGTAGGCAAAAGACTCAAAATCTCTCCAAGTCCAATAAAAACAACACTCAAAATCTTCTTTCTCTCACTCCTAAAATCGATCCTTTTTTACAAATAGCGATAAAAGCAAAGCGTATACATAAGACTAGTAAAACGGTTCCTATAGGATACTATAGTCATTGCGGGTGCCTAACACCTTCCCGTAGTGAAATCAGCCCCGAGCTCAGAATTTTTAAGGTTTTCTCTCGATTTTACCTTTCCCCAAAAAAAATAGAGATATCAATGATTGAAAGGTTCAAATCTAATTAATGATTTGACACCCGAAAATCGCGATAACAGGGGTGTTACAACTTTCACAAGAGGTATCTCCTTGCCTCTCAAACGCTTCACTTTACGACCTTCATCCTCACTGGTAAGGTCTCAACCGTAAGGTTATCTCTAACTTGCACATCATCTCTCTGGATCACATGAGATGGGTTCGGAACATACTTCCGATGTTGCGACACCTGAAACACATTGTGCAAATTCGAAAGATGCGGTGGTAAACCCACTCGATACGCCACCGTTCCAACTCTTTCCGATATCTGATACGGACCAATAAATTTCGGAGTCAACTTCTTTAACTTCAAAGCACGACCAACACCGGTCATGGGAGTAACTCTTAGGAATACATGATCTCCTTCTTGAAACTCAAGGTCTTTCCTTTTCTTATCATAATAACTCTTTTGTCGACTCTGCAACGCTTTCATCTTTCCTTGGATCATCTTGACCTTTTCAGTAGTCTGTTGAACAATCTCTGGTCCTAAAACCACATTCTCACCTGACTCAAACCAACACAACGGAGTTCTGCACCTACGACCATACAAAGCCTCAAAAGGTGTCATTCCAATACTAGAATGATAACTGTTGTTGTACGTGAACTCTATCAACGGAAGATGACTATGCCAAGTTCTTCCTTGCTCAAGTACACAAACTCTCAACAAATCTTCCAATGACTGAATCGTTCTTTCCGACTGGCTATCTGTCTGCGGATGATATGCCGAACTCAACCTCAACTTAGACCCTAAAGCCTCTTGCAAACTCTTCCAAAATCTAGAAGTAAATCTTGGATCTCTATCTGATACAATGCTCGAAGGGACACCATGCAGCTTCACTATATCTCGAATATAAATCTTTGCCAACTGAGACACAGGAAAAGTGATGTTAATCGGAATAAAATGAGCCGACTTCGTCAATCTATCAACAATCACCCAAATGGCGTCATTCCCTTTAGGAGTATTCGGCAAACTCGTCACAGAATCCATGGATATACTATCCCATTTCCACTCTGGCACGTCTAAAGGTGTCATCAAACCAGCAGGTTTCTAATGCTCTACTTTCGACTTCTGACAAATCAAACAAGAATACACAAATTGTGCCACGTTGCGTTTCAACCCAGACCACCAAAACAACTTCTTCAAATCATGATACATCTTCGTAGCCCCCGGATGAATACTCAAGTTGTAACGCCCACTTTAGATTATTTTAATTATTTAAATTATTTGAGGAGTCTAGATATATTTATATATATTTTAAGAGTTGTGGAGATTAAGATTTAAGTGATTTTTATGTGACGTGATGACTTATTTTATTGTTTAATAAAATAAGATTTGAAAATAAAATAAATATATAGATGTGGGGTAGTTTTGAGATTTTAGAGAGTTATGTGGGAGAAAGAGTAAATAAGATAAGATTTGTTGGGAATATAAAAAGGGAAATTAGGTCAAGAGTTGTCAGTACGTACGTTTTTGGAGAAAAACCAGAGAAGGGAAAAGAGACCAAGGAGAGCTGCGATTTCTGCAAAACTAAGCTAAGGGTGAGCCTAGCATTTCAATCATATTAAACTGTAATCCATCTAATTGTAATTAACAAGTGTAGGGTTGATTTTAGAGAATTGGAGAATTAGGTTATTTGTGATGAATTGATGATTAGATGATGTGAAGTTGTGAAACTGATGTAGGAATTGAATACAAAACCTAGAATAATCATAGGGCTAATGTTCCTGATCGATTTGAGGTTTAACATGGTGAGATTGGTGACTTTTGGTGAGAAATTTGCAGAACCCGTAGCCTGTCTATTCATCGCTCGCCTATGCGAGCTAAGCAACTCGCCACGGCGAGTAGACGTTCATCGCTCGCGAGGCGAGCAACCCAACTCGCCATAGCGAGTAGCCCTTGATCACTCGCGAGGCGAGCAAACCCACTCGCCATAGCGAGTTGTCCTGTGAGAATCATGATCTTTAGAATGTTGTTTTAAGACGTGTTTTAAATGGTTTTGAGTGCCTTGATGTATATAAGAATGATTAGGTAAGTTTTTAGGATCAAATTGGACCTAGGGAACTTATAATTGACGTTTTTGGATGAAAAATGTGAAAAAGGCCAAGAGCACCCAGTATTGCTCGCCTTCAGTTCACCCCCAACTCGCCAAAGGCAAGTAACCCCTAGTTGAGCTCGCGAGGCGAGCAGATCAACTCGCCACGGCGAGTAGTGCAGTTTCAGACTACCATATTTTTGTATTTTGGGATCTGTTTCGTGTAGGACCTTAAGAGTTGATCCTTGGGTAGTAATGGAAGATAACTATGATATAATTGATGATCTGTAAAGATATTATGTGAGGTTTTAATGTTGCTATTGAATTATGATTCATATGTGCATTACGTGAGATATATGTGAAGTTCATGTGATGTTTGTGATAATGTTTGCAATGATATCGTTATATCCTGTGATTTTCTTGTTGCCATGTTGTTGTTTACATTTAATAGAGCTGCATGTGTCGGTCCAAGATGTTTATGATATTGAGACGTTTAAGAGGTTTAACTTGTTTAAGTTATAAGTTGTTGAGTCGATGCATACTCATTCAGAGATGAGGGCTTATGCCCTGGAGTTTTTACTCACTAGCGACGAGGGCTTATGCCCTAGGAGTATATTTATGCTCAAAGTGACGAGGGCTTATGCCCTAGATTGGTACCACATACATTTAAGATGTTAGAGTTGCATAGTCAAGTGAAGTTGCATTGTCGAGTCAAGTTGTATGAGATGTTTATGAAGATGAATTATGATGATACTTGTGATGCTAATGTTATTTGTCGTGACGTGTTTATGTGATGATTGGTTGTTAACTATAATTGTTAAATTATATGTTTAATATTATTGTTTTGTGAATCTCACCCCTTCTGCTTGAGAATGTTGCTCTTCGTATGGGTAACTTGCAGGTAATCAAGATTAGGTGCAGGCGTGTGAGGACTTTCCTCGGTTGAGTCTTAGGTGCTCTGATATGTAACGGGATGGGGAAACTTGTTAAATGCTTTTCTATTCCTTGCATGTCATTTATGATTTCATAAGACTATTTTTAGATGAACTTTCTGAGACGTTTTGATGAGGCCTGCGTGCCAAGACTTTTTATGATTCCGCTGCAATGTTTAAGATGTTTTAATAAAGAATAAATTGTTATTTATTCATATATGAGATTTATGTGAAATGTGATGCTCCGTTACGTGATTAACTCTGATTTATTTAAAGAAATTTTTAAGTCGGGAAAATGGGGTGTTACAATTGGTATCACAGCAGGTCGGTCCGTCCGGCCAAGTAGAAGACTCTTGTTGTGTCGAGTATCAGTTGATGCATTGTTATATGTCATGCTGATTGTTTTGTGTTGTGTAGAGAACTAAGATGGCTGGAAGAAACGACGCTGCGATTGCTGCTGCACTGGAAGTTGTTGCTCAAGCTGTAGGACAACAACCAAATGCGAATGCTGGTGCGAATGCTGAGGTCTGTATGTTAGAGACCTTCCTGAGAAATCATCCTCCTACCTTCAAAGGGAGATATGATCCTGATGGAGCTATGACGTGGCTCAAAGAGATCGAGAGAGTGTTTAGAGTTATGTAGTGCACGAAGGTGCAGAAGGTGCGTTTTGGTACGCACATGCTGGCTGAGGAAGCTGATGACTGGTGGATTGGTCTTCTACCTATTCTAGAGCAAGATGGTGTTGAGGTTCCTTGATAGATATTTTCTGGAAGATGTTCGCAGGAGAAAGGAGATTGAGTTCCTTAAGCTGAAGCAAGGGAACATGTCGGTAACTGAGTATGCTGCCAAGTTTGTGGAGTTGGCTAAGTTCTATCCGCATTATACTGCTGAGATTGCTGAGTTCTCCAAATGTATCAAGTTCGAGAATGGTTTGCATGCTGATATCAAGAGGGCAATTGGTTACCAGATGATTAGAAATTTTTCCGAGCTGGTGAGTAGTTGTAGAATTTACTAAGAGGATACAAAAGCTCATTACAAGGTTGTTAATGAGAGGAAAGGTAAAGGTCAGCAGAGTCGTCTGAAGCCTTACAGTGCCCCTGCTGATAAGGGCAAACAAAAAGTTAATGATGAGAGGAGACCTAATAAGAAAGATCCTCCTGCTGAGATTGTCTGCTATACTTGTGGTGTGAAGGGCTAGAAGAGTAATGCTTGTCCTGGGGAGGTGAAGCGGTGTTTTCGTTGCGGTAAGAAAGGGCATACTACTGCAGAGTGCAAACATGATGACATTGTGTGCTTTAATTGCGAGGAAGAAGGTCACATTGGTTCTCAATGCAAGAAGCCTAAGAAGGCTCAGTCTACTAGGACAGTTTTTGCTTTGACTAGCACTCAGACAGAAAATGAGGATCGTTTGATCAGAGGTACTTGTTATTTTGATAATATACCTTTAGTTGCTATTATTGATACTAGTGCTACGCATTGTTTTATTGCTCTTGATTGTGCTGCTAAGTTGAATCTTGTCGTATCTGATATGGATGGGGAGATGGTTGTCGAAACTCCAGCTAAGGGTTCGGTGACTACTTCTCTTGTGTGTTTAAGATGTCATGTGTCTATGTTTGGTCGTGACTTTGAGATTGACTTGGTCTGTTTACCATTGGTCGAAATGGATGTAATCCTGGGGATAAATTGGTTGGAATACAATCACGTCCTTATTAATTGTTTTAGCAAGACGGTGCATTTTTCTTCTGCTGAAGAAGAGAGTGGAGCAGAATTCTTATCTACTAAGCAATTGAAACAGTTAGAACACGATGGAATTATGATGTTTTCTTTGATGGCGTCATTATCTATTGAGAATCAGGCAGAGATTGATAAGCTACAAGTGGTATGCGATTTTCCAGAAGTTTTTCCTGATGTGCCTCCAGAAAGAGAAGTTGAATTTTCGATTGATCTTATTCCTGGAACGAAGCCTGTGTCTGTGACACCTTATCGTATGTCAGCTTCTGAGTTGGCAGAGCTAAAGAAACAATTAGAGGATTTGCTTGATAAGAAGTTTGTTAGGCCGAGTATTTCACCTTGGGGAGCGCCGGTGTTGCTAGTAAAGAAGAAAGATGGCAGTATGAGATTGTGCATTGACTATTGACAGTTGAACAAAGTGACGATAAAGAATAGATATCCACTTCCGAGAATTGACGACTTGATGGATCAGTTAGTAGGTGCACATGTGTTTAGCAAGATAGGTTTGAGATCAGGTTATCACCAGATTAAAATGAAGGATAAAGATATGTAGAAGATAGCGTTTAGGACGCGTTATGGACATTATGAGTATACAGTGATGCCCTTCAGTGTTACTAATGCACCTGGTGTATTTATGGAGTACATGAACATAATCTTTCATGCTTACTTGGATCGTTTTGTTGTGGTTTTCATTGATGATATTTTGATATACTCTAAGACTGAAGAAGAACATGCTGAGCATTTGAAGATTGTTTTGCAAGTGTTGAAAGAGAAGAAGTTGTTTGCCAAATTGTCAAAGTGTGAATTTTGGTTGAAAGAGGTAAGTTTTCTTGGCCATGTTATTTCTGGTAATGGTATTGCAGTTGATCCGTCTAAAGTTGAAGCGGTATCACAATGGGAGACTCCTAAGTCGGTTACAGAGATTAGAAGCTTTTTGGGTTTACCTGGTTATTACCGAAGATTCATAGAAGGATTTTCTAAGTTGGCTCTGAAGGGGAGAAAAACACAAGAAGGGGGAGTTGAATTGTGTTAGACTTACTTTCGTTTTCTCTTAAAAACTCAGAACACTAATGATCAAAAGCAATTGAGACAGCTTCTGAAGATGAGGTTCAGGAGCGTATGCAGCGGAATGATAAACAAAGAGAAAAGAGAAGAAGCAGGACACAAGCAATTTATACAGGTTCCTTCCACAAACCGGAAGTAGTCCTGTCCCCTTTGCACTTCCAAGGAGAGTTCACTAAATGTAATATCTGATTACAAATGCTCAAGCACACAAGCAAGAGACTTCAAATGCTCAAGAACACAATCAAGAGACTTCTAATGCTCAAGAACACAATCAAGAGACTTCTAATGCTCAAGCACACAAGCAAGAGACTTCTATCAAACAAAATTACAAGGAAAATGTTTGAGGTTGAACACTTGATATACAATCAGTGGTGTTCACAATGTAATTCAGATACAGACTCTTAAGACTTTTGAATTTCAAAGATATGAACTTGAAAACTGAAATTCTAAGTGAACTTTGGATGCTTAAACAATTTGACAGAGTTTTGGCGCTTTCAAAATGTTGTAGAGTTTTTTTTTCTTCAAGTCTTCACTCCTTTATATAGAGGTGTGAAATGAACGTTGTAAGTGCCAATTCATCCAAAAAGAGTTGTTATTGAAGCTTGATCTTTCACCAATGATTCTTTGCCTGATTAAGTTATTGTCCTATAAAGGATCAATTTCAAATCCATTCCGGTTGAGAGGGAACAAAGATGCAGGCTTGGTTGTACATGAGAGCTGTTATTCTTGTCTGGTAGTTGATACAAAGAACAGAGTAGTGGAGAAGGTGGTTGTACAGTTCGTACAGAGTACAATGTCAAGGCTTCTTGTTTCTTTGTAGCCAAATGACTTCAAATCCTTTTAAAATGACCGTTGCATTATTCCACTGGTCTTCTGCTAATTCTATGTGACTTTCGCTCCAAAATACAACACTTAAATCATAAAACCTTGAATCATTTTGCTTCTGGTGAAATATTGTTGCTTCTGAAGAACCAGCTTCTGAGGGCCTTCAGCTTCTGATGACGTCATACTCTTCAGGAGCACAGGTCTTCAGGAGCGCCTTAAACTTCAAATAATGTTTCTTTTGCTCTTTATTTGTTCTTTCAGAACCTTGCTAAGATATAACACTTTGTCTATGGTCCTGTACACTTGAACAAATGTTAGCAATACCAATTGTCAATTTTTAATACCTTGTTATCATCAAAACTCTTAGGAATTATTGTTAAACACATTTTGTTCTAACAATCTCCCCCTTTTTAATGATGACAAACAATAGTATTTAAAATTTGATCAATTGTTGTTAATCTAATTAACAAGTTGACTTATAGGGTATGAGGTTTGTAAGCTCCCCCTGAGTCTAATAGTACTTTCAAGGTGAGGTTTGTAAAATCCCCCTGAGTTCTATCTTGTTAATTAAATTCATTTAACGCACAATAATGAGTTTTAACGCAAATGAAAGAAAGAAGTAAAGGTTAAAATAATAAATTTGAATTTTGATACTTCTTCATAGATTCAGAGCTTGTATTACCCTTTTAATTCAGGTAAGAATGATAAGAAGTTTTTCAAAATTTCAAAAAATATTAATGGGGCTCAGAGCCTTTAAATACTATCACATATACTCCCCCTTTTGTCATTAACAAAAAGAAATAAACAAAAAAGAAGAGAGGAGAAAAACATAGCGTATAAAAGGTTCAGAGTATAAACAAATCAAAATGAGAAATAAATATATACGTTAAGACAAGTCATTGAGAAGAAGTTTATAGAGTTAGAAGCTTTTAAGTTCAGAAACATTGTAGAATTCAGAAGCAATTCAATATTCAGAAGCATACAATATAAACAAGAATCAACACAACAACAACAACAAAGGTGTGCAACTAAGGGTTGGTTTGTTTGCTGGTGTTTTCAAAAATCTTCTTGAGCAGTTCATTTGTTTCCTCTTGTTTCTTCTCCATTTCTGCTTTGAATCGCTCATAGCTTCTGGTCAGATTTTCCTCTCTGATTCTGGCTTCTTCCAACTTAGCATCTGTTTCAGCTTTATGTTCCAATAAAAGTAGCCTCTGCTCTAACAAGTCTTTCTCAAGCTTCTTATTCTTTGCTTCCAAAAACTTGTTCCTCTGAACTAGAGCTAGATCAGGAGTTGTTGACTTCAGATTTACCTTGGTCAGAAAATACAAATCCAGGTCCTTTGGGTGAATGTATTGAGGGAGAAAATCAGTTGCTTCCCTTCCTCTTATACTCGATGAGGATCTTGCCCAAGTTCCCAGTATCCTTACTTCCTCAAGATTTTCATCAATCCCATTTAGCCAATCTTGCAGCTTCTGCTTTGCTTGCTCCTGAGCTTCAACCATGTAGAGGATAAGGTATTCATCACATTTACAACTCTTTCCTTTAGCCTCCTCCATTGCTTGTCATAACTTTCCCTATGACCCAAGTCATTTCTGGAAGAAATGAGCTTGATCATTTTCTCAGCTATGTCTTCACACACACCTCTTAATACATTAGAATCTAAGAATCTGGTGGGTAGTGAAGGTTGTTTTCTAGGTCTGGGAGCAGCAACAGGTTCAATTTGAAGGTTATTTGAGGTGAAGGATTGAGAATTGCTAGAAGATGATTGATCAGAAGCAGACTGTTCAACCTCCATAGGTGAGGGTTGATTAGCCTCTTCATTGAGATCTTCAGGAGTGATCATATCATCAATCTCCATAGCATTTTCAAATTGAGTGGGTGCAGGAGTAGGGTCAGATGTAGTGTGTTCAAGAACAATGTGTTCAGGAACGCTTTGTTCAGGAGATGATGGGGTCAATTGTGGTTCAAGTGTATGTTGTTGTGGGCTTTCTGAAGCAACTTCAGAAGTTGTTACTTCAGAGGCTTTCGGTGGGTTTAGATCAACATTTGGTAATTCACCTGATAGGTGACTGCTAAGATTATTCAAAACAGAGTCATCTTCAGGTTTTTCAGGAAGGATCACGTTGAGTGGTTGAATGGTTTGTGGTTGAAGTGGATGGTTAGGAGGTAGTTTACTACTTCTTATTTCAAGCAGCTTACCAATCCTAACTCCAATAGGGGGCTCCATTGGTTTGAAAGGGGAAACAGGTTTAGAAGGCTTTTTATGGAATTTGGATGATGGTGATTGGCCTTTGCGAAGAATGCTTATAGGAATATCATCCATATCAGTAGATGAGGATGATGAGGATTTGGATTGTGAGGAAGTTGAATCAAATTCTATACGTATTAAAGGTTGTGTAGAAGAAGTACCTGACATAGCTTCTGATTCAGGAGCCAGCAGCAGATTCTCAACTTCTGCAGTCACCTCCATCTGAAGTTCTGCAGTGCTTTTCAATGCTTGCTCAGCTACTTTAGCAGCAGCATCCTTGAGCAACACTGAAGCAGAGACTTCAATATCTTTGGCTAAGTCCAGGACCTTCTGAAGAGCTTCAACCTCTGCTTTCTTCTTCTTCTTTACCTCCCTGGTAACCAGTTCAGTAGCATCAGCTTCGGCTGATCTTACAGCTTCTTCATCAACCTTCTTTGACATTTCTTGGACTTCAACAATCTTTTCAAGATAATATTGATCACAGTTTTCTAGTCCCTTTGCCTTGAGCTCCTCATCTCTCTGCAACTTGTAAAGAGCAGCTTTTCTCTTCTTCTCAGCCATTATTTTGGCACCATGCTCTTTACATTTCTTGGACATTTCAGGAGTCATGATAAACATTGGACTGACTCTTTCTTCTCTAGCTTGTCTCTTCGTTGCCCTTTCTTCTCCTTTTTCAGCATCATCAGTCTCTTCAGTCACATAGACTGATTCTTTTAGCTTCCTTGGTTTAGGTGTTCTCTTCTTCTTCTTCAGAAGAGTCTGTTCAAGAGTTGTTGTGGATGCAGAAGCAACTTGTTTGCCACTTCTGGTCTTCTGTTGAATAATTGCTTCTGGATTCAGGTCCTGAGCTTCTTCCTGAATAGAATGGACTTCAGAAGCACCAGCTTTAAGCTTCTCAGAAGCTTTTTCCTTCTTAGCTTTCTTAGAAGGATTTTCACCTTCTAAGTACTCCTCCTGAGTAAGCTTTTTTCTCTTGGCTTTCTTGCCTTTCTCCACAGGCAGTTTGTTTCCTGGCATGTCTTCAGGGACTTCGCTAAGCCCAATTCTCTCACCAGTATTTGCAAAGTGGTCACTGAGAAGTGCCATTTGCACTGCTAGTGAATCCTTCTTGCATATTGGTGGGAAGTTCGCCATCAAATCTGACACCACCATGGATTCACTCAAGTCTGAGCTGAGAGGAGTGAATCTCTTTATTAGTTGCATATGCTTCAGGGTCTTTCCATTTATCACCTTTCCAACCACTGTTTCTAGCATCTGATCAATGTAGAAACGTGTTTGACTAAGAGCTTCAATGATTCCCCCTTGATGAAAGATTTCAGACAACAATCTTCCATAAGGGACCTAGAATCTGTCTTCATTCTGACTCTTCCATAGTTCCTTGACCATGTACTTGAAGATGTACCTTGGCAAGTTAACCTTTTCACCCTGAATAATGTGGTGAATGAAGACTTTGTGAGCTAGGGAGGGTTGATCACTACCACCACCTTTTGGTAGCAGATTTTCAAATTGAATCTTCAGAAGCATCTTCTTCTACATATCCAAATCACTGTACTTTCCACCCTTTGTGGATTTAAACAAGGTCATATTTACAGTATCTTTCCAGGAGCTGGTATGAGGGTTAGGAATCTCAATTCCAGAGTATATACCTTCAGCTTTGACACCAAGAACAGAAGCTATGATCTGTTCGGTAATTTGAATAGGGACTCCCATCAAACTTGACCTAATTTCAGTACCGGTGATGGGTTCCAGATGCATTTCTTCCCTTGTCTTCCCAGCTAATTCTGGATAAAGAAGAACCAGATTCCTTTCTTCTTGTTCAGAAGCTTTCTTGTCGTAGATACTTGCTCTTACCCAAAAGTGCCTTACAAGAGCTTTGTATGTTGGACCATTCAGAAGCTTGAAATACTGTAGCCAACCTTGTGTAGCATATAATTCTTTAATGTCGCATCCATGAAACATAAGCGACATAAAATCGACCGGATTCTCTACTTGAATCTTTAACTGATGTTCTCGGATTTTCATTGTAGATCCACTGAGTAAATATGCAGCCCTTTCTGGTTGTTCTTATTGTTGAGTTACTTGCTGATTCAGATTACCAGATTCTGGAACGAAACTAGATGATGCCATTGATTTGTTTGAAGATGATGAAGTTTTAGGGTTCTAGGTTGAGAGCGTTTTCTTAGTGAATACGAAAGCAACAAATAGAAAGTGTTGGTAGTGAAGTGAGTAGTGTGTGTTTTGTTTAAGTGTTTTTAGTAAAAACGTTTGAGTATACGGGGGACAAACAAACACATCATTAATGACAGTTTGGGGGCGCGAGATAGTACTACGAAAGCATAAAGATCATCATTGCCCTTTTTGTTATACACCAATACATTTAGGCCACGTTATCAGATTTCAGATGAGCTGTATAAGTTAGTGGGACAGGTGTCACCAGAAGCAACTCTAGAAATTCCACTAACTCCTACTATTCAGAAGCACAAAGATTCCGCTTCTGAAGTTTGAAATTATGATGACATCATCAGGAGCACATTTTTCTCAGAACCTCAACTAAGAGCTTCTGAAGGACAATGGCTTCTGAACTGACTTCAGAACCTAAACTTCCCATTCAGATGCAAGCAATTTTAATCAGACAAATAGTGCATGTTCAAATTTTTCTTAATGAATTCAAATCTTTCAACTGTTAAAGGCTTAGTAAATATATCAGCCCATTGATTTTCAGTGTAACGCCCTCTTTATTTATTTAATTATTTTATTAAAGAATATAGTATATTATTATATATTATGTGATTTTGTGACGTATTTGTGAGGTGTGATGTGATATTATTTTATTGTTTAATAGAATAATATATGTGGTGTTTATATATATATTTATATGAAAAATATAGAGATTTGTTGGAAAAATATATTATTTTGAGGAGTGGGGCTAATTTTATGAATAGGAAGAGTTGTGAGGGTTGAGATAGAATTAATTAAGTTGGGAGGAGGTATTTAAGAGAAGTAGGTTAAGAGAATTAGGAGAACGCGTTACAGACTTTTGGAATAGAGAGAAAGAACGGTTGAAGGGAGAAGAGAAGCTAGGCTGCAATTCTGCACTATTTTCCAGGTAAGGGTGAGCCTAACTTCAGTAATATTAATCATGAATCATCTATTTTGATTAGCTTAGGGTTTTGGGAAGAATTGGGATGAGTTTGTGAATTAGGGTTCTGATGATTTTTGTTGAATTTGATGTGAGTTTGTGTTGTAATGTTGTAGAACGAGTTACAGAACCTAGATTAACCCCTAGAACAACATTGCTGATGAATTAGAGGTTTAGCTTGAGAGATTTGAGATGGTTGGGTGAGTTTTGGACTGAACCCGTGTGGGTTCTGAGATCGCTCGCCTATGGCGAGTGACTACTCGTCGTGGCGAGTAACCCTTAATCGCTCGCGAGGCGAGCAGCGTAGCTCGCCGTGGCGAGCTTGTCCCTAAAAACTTAGGACTTTTGCCAAACTTTAGATGGTTTTGAGTGCCTTATTATTTATAGAGATGACCTGTGAAGTTGTTTTGGCCAATTGGGTCTAAGAAACCTTAAAACGAGGATTTTTGGTGAAAAATGTCAAAAAGGCCGAGAGCACCCAGGATTTCTCGCCTCCAGTTCGCCCCCAACTCGCCTTTGGCGAGTAACCTTTTGTGAGTATTCGCCTGTGGCGAGCAGATCACTCGCCGTGGCGAGTTAGTTGGTTCAGGGCTGATTTGTTCTCTTGCGATCTGTTTCGCATAGGACTTTGAGGGACCCCTTTTGGGTAGTGTTAGAGATGTTTCATAGCCTGAGATGGAGCCTGTAATAAGGATTAGAGATACACCTTTGTGTTGATGCCTAAGTGATGAATTATTTATATTTTAAATAACTTGTAACATGATGTTATGTGACTATGATGATGTCTATGTATTGTGATGTGTATGTTTAATGAGATGAGCTTCTGCCATGTAATATTCATAGCTGCATGTGTCAGTCTGATGTGTTAATGACGTTGAGAAGTTGTGTTAACTTGATTAAGTTACATTAAGAGTAGTGTCCATGCATTTGCATAATTATGAGACGGTGGAGCTTTATGCTCAAAGCGACGGTGGAGCAATTGCTCAAAGCGACGGTGAAGCATATTAATGCTTATATAGTTGGTACCACATGCATGATGTCAAGATGTTAAGAGTTGCATTTAGTTGAGTCAAATTGTTGACATAATATGAGACGATGTTTTGAGACGTTGATGTGTTTGTTTAAAGATGTTTATGATGATGACACCCTGTGTTTTAATAAGCTGTTTTATGTGATGGATTTTATGTTGTTAATCATAACTGCTTGATTTATATATTAATATTCTGTTGTGAATCTCACCCCTTCTGCTGGAATTGCCGCCTTGTGGGCAAGTGCAGGTAACCAGTCTTAGATGCGCAGATGCGAGGAGTCTTGTGTGACGTAGGATTGCTCTGATATGTAACGGGATGGGGTCCTCTATGAGTCTATTCCTTATGTATCACGTTTTAAAACTATTTTGTTGACTTTAAGACTTTAGATGCTTTTGAGACTTAAATGTTATAAGACGTTTTGATGGCCTCGAGCCAAGACTATTATGAAAATCTGACTTTTGAATTCCGCTGCTATATATGACTATTTTGCGAAGGATAATTTATTATCTAATTTGTTTTTACGATGAATGTGACACTCCTTTTGAGAAGTACTCTGATTATGTTTTATTTAACGAAATTTTTAAGTCGGGAAATTGGGGTGTTACAATTGGTATCAGAGCAGGTCGGTCCGTCCGGCCAAGTAGAGAGTCGAGTGACGTTGTCTTAGAGTTAGAATACTATATTTGTATTATTCTAACTTATGTTTGCTTTGTAGAGGACTAAGATGGCTGGTAGAAACGATGCTGCAATTGCTGCTGCTTTGGAGGCTGTTGCCCAGGCTGTAGGACAACAACCGAATGTCAATGCTGGTGCGAATGCTGAGGTCCGTATGCTAGAGACCTTCTTGAGGAACCATCCTCCTACCTTCAAGGGGAGATATGATCCAGATGGAGCCCAGACATGGCTCAAAGAGATAGAGAGGGTGTTCCGGGTTGTCATCGCGATTTTCGGGTGTCAAATCATTAATTGGATTTGAACCTTTCGATCATTGATGTCTCTATTTTTTTTGGGGAAGGTAAAATCGAGAAAACCTTAGAAATCCTAAGTTCGGGGCTGATTTCATCACGGGAAGGTGTTAGGCACCCGCAACGACTATAGTATCCTATAGGAACCGTTTTTCTATGCTTTACGTTTATGCGTTGCTTTTATCGCTACTTGTAAAAGGGATTGGTTTTAAGAATGAGAGGGAGAAGATTGGGTTTTATTTTATTGGACTTGGAGAGACTTTGGGTCTCTTGCCTACATACCCTTTTAAGGGATCAAAATTCCATGTAGTTCTCTTCCAAAATGTTTTTGTGAGTTTTGATTTGTTTTTAAGTTTGAAAAAAAATTTGAAGAAGGGAAGGAGGCCGTGTAGGCATTAGAATTGAAAACAAGTGAGGTTAGTCCAATTTATTTACAAAAAACGGTTAAAGTTGGAGATTAATTGCATTTTGATTTGATTAAGAAAATAAAGGGAAAATCCTTTGGAGTTTTGGCTCCAAGGTTTATTTGGAAAATATTTGAAGTGATGGAAGTTGTTTGTTTTTCAAAAGATTGATTTTCTCTAAGTACCGCGTATCCTAAACATACACCTAGCGATAAACATACAACGTGTGTGCGTGTGTCGGTGCATGTGTCGGTGTACATCATTATAGTCCATAGTCTTTTACATCGGGTCCTATTTTACATTCTATAGTCTTGCATGAAATTAAAGGAAAGGTAAACTAAACCTAGAATATTACATGAATTAATTGGAGATTGCATGAAGGAGTTAGAGGGGAAAAAAAATGGGAATGAGATGAAATGCTTAGTATGCATGAAACATAGAGTAAAGTGGTTAGTAAAACAAGATGGAAATGATAATGAAACATTAATCCTAAACAAAATGGTAACTAATCACAAAAATTGGCATAAAATCACACTAAACAAAAATTGCAAAGTATCACAAAATTGGCATCAAAACTCTAACTAAACAAGATTGCAAAGTATCGCACAATTAGTATCAAGAATCAAATTTAACAAGATTGCAAAATATCACAAAATTAGTATCAAAAATCAAATTTAACATAGTTGCAAAATATCACAAAATTAGTATCAAAAATCAAATTTAACATAGTTGCAAAATATCACAAAATTAGTATCAAGAATCAAATTTAGCAAACAATGGGAATATCGCAAAATAGTGATCAAGAAGCAAATTTAGCAAACAATGGGAATATTGCAAAATAGTGATCAAAAATCAAATTTAACAAGCAAATGGAAGTATCACAAAATAGTAATCAAGAATCGAACGTAACAAAATAGTAAAATATCGCATAACTAGTATCAAGAACCCAGCTTAACAAAATTGAAAAATATTACACAAAACGCGCATTAAGTACCAGAGACGCACGACACAAAATTGGCACGAACATCGCATGCGAAACGCCGAGAAAACAACGAAACGGACACAAATTAGCACAAAAAGAGCAAACGCATATTTTTTATCCAATTTTCACGTGTAAGATATCACAACCCATCAAGAAAATAGTAAAAACCATACAGTAAAAATCTTGGAGTTTTTTAATGAAATTTGGCATGCAGCAGGTGCAATTAGCAAGTATTGCAGTGCAAAAAGCAAGAAAATTCAAGAAAACTGAAAGAAAGACCAAACCCGCGGGTAAAAGGCCCAAACCCAACACACAGATGGATCCGGATCTCCAGAACGCCTCTGGGGCGTTGGATTGATCCGGATCCATTAAACCTAGATCAAACGGCCACAAACACGGGAGAATGGGTCGGGTTTGAACCGACCCGGTTTAGGGCTTACATAAAAGGATCACGAACCGGTTCCCCTCATTTCTTTCATTCTTTCTCTCTCTTCTCTCCCCTCTTCTCACGCCGGCGCTACTATGAACCCCAAACCCTAGCTTTCAAAATCCAACCCAGAAACATGTAATCTATGGCTCAAAAGTTCCATCTAGTTGTTCTAGTCATGAATCCATGGCTGGAATTCACATGCATTCACTGAATCAACGCAGATCTTGACTTTTTTCTCGCGGAATCCGTACGGTTTTGGTTCGCTTTCTTGGTTCGAATCTTTTTCTATGTGTTTTTATCTGTTGATTCGTTGGTTTACAACGATGAATCAACGTTGTAAACCTTGGAATCTTGAAAATTTTTCCAGAAAAAGTTAGGGTTTATGGTTCCGAACCAAAACTTCACGGATTCGCACGGTTCTACGTTGTTTCAGAGTTCGTTGTGGGCTTTTGAACGAAACAAAGGGGTAAGTTTTGCGATTTTACCTGGCTTTATCCGGAATTTTGATTTGATTCTTCGGAAATCCTTGGATTGATTCTGTTTTGTATTGATTCTCTTTGAAATCCGGAAATAAACCGGTAATTGCTTCTTCTCCTCCTTGAATGGTTCGGAATCCGTGAATTCTTCGTTTTTCTTCCTCTTTTCTTCTCTGAACCGGTTCGGAATCCTTGGAATTCTTTCTCTCTTTTTCTCAATTCCTGATTTTGCGATCGCGCTTGAATTCGCTGCTTTTTGCGGTGGATTCGCGCTTGAATTGCTGAGGGGAACGGCTCAATGATGAAGATTCGATTGGACCTCTGAGAGCTACACCAAAAACTCCATTGATTTTGTTGAATTCGGGTTCTGGAAACGGTTAGGGTTTGAATGTTCTTGGTGAATTTTCTGTTTTGATCCTAACTGAATCAGAGAGAGAAAATTTTTCTGTTTGTGATGATGTGTCTCGTGATGAATGGATCTTCTCTGACTGGTACAGTACCGCACCTTTTATAGGCTGACACATGTGCGTATGAGCCTATGGCAGCATGACACCTGGATGTGAACAGTTTGCGTGGCATTTGGGACTGAATCTGAAAAAAGGACTAAAATGCAAATTTTAAAGAATTTGGGACTAAACTGCAAAATAATAAAAAAGAAGAAAATTGGACTGTTTTTGGAATTTAAAAGGAAATTGAACAGTTTTTGAGAATTAAAAAGAAATTGGGGCGTATTTGTAATAAAGTATAAAATTTGGACTAAATTGCAATTTTTGAAAATATTAGGACCAAAAAGTAAAAATTGGCTAAAAATGTAATTTGAAAATAACGTAAAGCGAAACATTTAAAATTGACAAAACGGACTAAAACGAACAAACTACAAAAAATGAGGTATTTTAAAATACCTCTCTGCCCAAAATTTATTTGATGTGAAAAGACTAAAATGCCCCTGGGGGCAAAAACGACTCAAACTGACTCAGACGCAAATTAAGATGATTTTCGTACAAAATTTGATTAAAGATTTATGCAAACCAGTTGAAAAGACTCGGGGACAAATTGTAGGGACTGAAAATGGGTTCCTTTGTAGGAAATGACCAAAATACCCTTTTGTATGATTTTATGCAAAAATTTAAAAGGCTGAAGCAGTAATGTGTGCAGTTGAAGCACAGTAGAAAACACGGTGAATTTGAAAGTATTAGAAAATAGCAGAGGAATTTGAGTGAGTATTTTTAGGTCCAAAATGAGGGTATAACAGCTGCCCCTATTTAAGTTTCTTCGTTTGGAGAGTCAAGAGACGGAGTCTTTGGCTTGACGCGACGAAGATACTTAAATATCGACATTTGCACTGATTTTGGGCGTAAAAATACGTTTGCAAGTGTTATGTATGCCATGCAACATTTGTGTTATGAATGCAAGACAAACTGAGAATTGAATTTAACAAGATATGTCGTATCCATTGCGGGATTGGTAGACATTAACAGAATAGCAAACAACAGAGTATGTCGTATCCATTGCGGGATTGATTGACATTAACAGAATAGCAAGACTCACTGGGGAGACTTAATAGCAAATTTGACAGGTACAAGCTGTTCTTGGGTGCGAACTAGCCACTTGACCGGGAATGTTGACAACAAAGGGCGCAAGCTGCTCTCGTATTTGAGCTGGTTACTTGGCTGAAAGAAAACATAGAAAGCACAAGCTGTTCTTGGACACGAACTGGTTACTTGGCTAAAAGGAGACAAAATAGAAAGCACAAGCCGTTCTTGGATTTGAACTAGTTACTTGGCTGACAGGAAAAAAGGAAGCACAAGCTGTTCTTGGACGCGAACTAGTTACTTGGCTGACAGGAAAAAAAGGAAGCACGAGCTGTTCTTGGATGTGAACTTGCCGCTCGGCGGATACCAAAAGGATAGGTACAAGCTGTTCTTGGATGTGAACTAGCCACTTGACCGATAACAGAAACAAATTGATAGGTGCAAGCTGTTCTTGGGTACGAACCTGCTGCTTGACCGATAACAGAAACAGATTGTATTTGAAAAAGAATTGAATTTGATTGACATAACTGCAGGAGCTTGAATTTGAAAGGAATGTTGACAAGACTGTTGAACTTTGAAATTGACATGACAGTAGACACTTGTTGTTGACAGAGGAAATTTGAAAGTTGACAAGATTGATTTTGATTGAAATTGACATGGGAATTGAGAATGCAGATGCGTATGAATAACATAACAGTTTTATCAAATGCATGAACATGTAGGATGCATGATTATGCATGTATGAATGCTTGGACATGCATGATGATTGGCAATTTGTAGACAGAATTTCGCAGAGACAGACAAAACATTGGAATATTGGGCACGTAATGGCTCGCGCTCGGACATATACTGCAAAAGCTCCTCTTCTGGGGATGCAGTCGTTTGAAAATACATCGAGACCATCACTGAAGGCAGGAAGCTGTAAAATTGTAGAGAAAAACAGTTTGAATGGTACTGCTGCTTGTTGGAACGGTCACGCAAGTGCTTTGGACATCGCACCTGTGGTCAATGCTTTTGCATGTTTGTTGTTTTTTCATTTTTTCATCATCCCATTTTTGTCTGGATCGCCCTTTCGGGTTTTCGACCCACCGGGGAATAGTTTTTTTCTTTTGTTGCCCCTGTTTTTGCCTGAATTGCCTTTGAAGGTCGTCAATCCATCGGGGTGCTCATTTTTGCCTAAGCCGCCCTTTCGGGTTTTCGACTTAGCGAGCATATTTATTTTTCATGCTTTTCATTCTGTTTTTTCATTCTTGCCATTGACCACAGACTGTCACTGGGAGGAAGGCTTGCTAGTAACTTGAATTGGAACTGATATCTGTCATCGATTTGCTCATGCATGTTCATTTGAATGTACCTAGCTGTTCAGGCTTGTTTTCAAAATACTCAAAAAGGTTTTCAGTTTTCAGAATGCTTATTCCAGACATGCATCATTATTAACATAGAAGAAATCTTTTTGTATAAAGCTTTGAAAATAGAACGGAAAATGAGTGCCAAACAAAAGCATAGGCTCAAATTGATGCATAAGGGTGGTAATCGGCCAAAAGCGCGACCCCACAGATTTACAAATCTTGGAAAATGGTAATTTTATTGGTTGGTGGTACATTGAACACAGTAACTGCTATGGTATCTGAAACTCTTGAATCTGCAGGCGTCGGAACCTCGGATGAGAACAGCCAAACATCAATTGCAAAGATCCTAAAGGGAATGGTAATTTGCCAGATATAGTCAATTGTCTTTTATTTCAATCTCATTTTTGCATGAACCGCCCTTTCGGGTTTTCGGCTCATCGAGACGCTCATTTTTGCCTGAGTTACATGTAATCCCAGCGAGCTCTTACATTTTTGTTTCTTGTCCCTTATTTTGCCTGGACCGCCCTTTCGGGTTTTCGATCCACCGGGAAGCGCATTTTTGCCTAGGCCGCCCTTTCGGGTTTTCGACCTACCACGCTGTTCTTTTCGTATCTAGACAAAGTATTTCTTGACCATATCGGCATTCACAGGATTCGGAAGTTCTACACCATCCATGTGTGTGAGGATCAAAGCACCGCCAGAGAAAGCCTTCTTGACAACATAAGGTCCCTCATAATTAGGCGTCCATTTGCCCCTTGGGTCGGGTTGCTGACTCATTCTTCTTTTCAACACAAGTTCACCCTCTTTGAATACCCGAGGACGGACTTTCTTGTCAAAAGAAGTTTTCATCCTTGTTTGGTACATCTGACCATGAGTTAAAGCATCCAGGCGTCTTTCCTCAATCAAATTCAATTGGTCGTACCGACTCTGGCACCATTCAGCCTCAGACAACTTTGCTTCCATAATCACACGGAGAGACGGGATCTCCACTTCCAATGGGAGGACTGCTTCCATGCCGTATACAAGAGGAAAAGGCGTTGCCCCGGTTGAACTACGAACTGTAGTGCGGTAGCCATGTAGAGCATAGGGCAACATCTCATGCTAGTCTTTGTATGTTGTTACCATCTTCTGCACAATCTTCTTGATGTTCTTATTAGCAGCCTCAACTGCACCATTCATCTAAGGTCTGTAAGGAGAAGAATTGTGATGTTCAATCTTGAATTTCTCGCATAAGGCCTGCACCATGTCATTGTTCAGGTTGGTACCGTTGTCAGTAATGATCTTGCTAGGGACACCATACCGGCAGATGATATTGTTCTTGATGAATTTGACTACCACTTGCTTAGTCACGTTGGCATAAGATGCAGCTTCGACCCATTTGGTGAAATAATCGATTGCTACCAGGATAAAACGATGACCGTTTGAAGCTTTCGGTTCGATTCTTCCGATCATATCAATGCCCCACATAGAGAAAGGCCACGGAGAAGACATAACATTGAGAGCGTGCGGAGGCACGTGGATCTTATCAGCATATACTTGACATTTGTGGCACTTTCTGGCGTATTGATAGCAATCGCGCTCCATGGTAATCCAGTAGTAACCAGCTCTCAACAGTTTTCTAGACATAACATGCCCCGATGCGTGGGTCCCAAAGGTGCCGTCGTGCACATCGTGCATTAGCTGTTCTGCTTCACCTTCGTCAACACATCTTAACAACACCATATCGAAATTTCTTTTGTACAGGACATCACCATCCAGCAGGAACTTGCTAGCTAACCTGCGCAACGTCTTCTTGTCTCTGTTGGAAACACCTGGTGGGTACTCACGGCTTTGCAGAAATTGCTTGATATTATAATACCAGGGTTTGACGTCGACTCCGCCTGAACCTGTCTGTACAATTGCATCACTGACAGTAAACACATGAGCGGGCCGATCTAAGCGTTGTACTTTGATCATCGGCACATGATTCCAATGATTCACTTGAAGCATAGAAGATAAGGTAGCAAGAGCATCGGCCATCTGGTTCTCCTCTCGGGGGATGTGGTGCAACTCGACCTTTGTAAAATACGTCAACAGACGCCTTGCATAATCACGGTAAGGGATCAAATTAGCATGATGGGTTTCCCATTCTCCCTTTATCTGGTTGATGACTAGTGCAGAGTCGCCATAGATGTCGAGGTGCTTGATTCTCATATCGATGGCTTCCTCGATTCCCAAGATGCACGCTTCGTATTCGGCCACGTTGTTGGTGCACTCGAACACAATCCGGGCTGTGAAAGGAATGTGATGCCCCTGCGGAGCCATAATTACTGCGCCAATTCCTCGGCCATAAGCATTAACAGCACCATCAAAGACCAATCCCCACTTGCTATCGGGGTCTGGACCTTCACCGATTAGCGGTTCTTCACAGTCTCTTGATTTTAAAAACATGACCTCTTCGTCGGGGAAGTCGAACTTCAGCTGTTGATAATCATCAAGTGGTTGGCAAGCGAGATGGTCAGCCAGGATACTCCCTCTAATGGCCTTCTGAGCCTTAAACACAATATCATATTCTGACAGTAACATTTGCCAACGTACAATTTTTCCCGTGACAGCCGGTTTCTCAAAGATGTACTTGATTGGATCCATCCGGGATATCAACCAAGTTGTATGATTTATCAAGTAATGACGCAGGCGCTTGGCAGCCCAAGCTAGTGCACAACAGGTTTTCTCGAGCATTGTATACCGAGTCTCACAATCGATGAATTTCTTGCTCAAATAGTAGATTGCATGCTCTTTCTTTCCAGTTTCATCTTGCTGACCGAGCACACATCCCATGGATTCATCCAACACTGACAGATACATAATCAAAGGCCTTCCTTCCACCGGCGGAACGAGGATAGGAGGTTCTAGCAAGTAACTCTTGATGTTGTCGAAAGCTTCTTGGCATTCATCATTCCATACCACAGGTTGATTCTTCCTGAGTAACTTGAAAATTGGCCCACAGGTCGCAGTCATGTGAGATATAAATCTAGAGATGTAGTTCAAGCGCCCGAGGAATCCTCTGACTTGCTTCTCGGTTTGCGGAGCCGGCATCTCGCGGATGGCTCGGACTTTGTCTGGGTCTACTTCAATGCCCTTCTGGCTGACAATGAAGCCTAGCAATTTCCCTGACCTAACACCGAACGTACATTTGTTTGGGTTCAGCCGAAGCTTGTACTTTCTCAACCTTTCAAACATCTTTGCCAAATACTCCACGTGTTGTTCTTCATCGCTCGACTTGACAATCATATCATCTACATACACTTCAACCTCCTTGTGAATCATGTCATGGAACAAAGTGGTCATCCCCCTTTGATAAGTAGCACCAGCATTTATTAGACCGAACGGCATTGCTTTGCAGCAAAAGGTTCCCCATGGAGTGATGAACGACGTCTTCTCCCTGTCCTTGGGTGACATTTTGATTTGGTTATAGCCAGAAAAACCGTCCATGAAGGAGAACACCTTGCATTGGGCAGTATTGTCAACAAGCACATCAATGTGAGGCAGTGGGAAATTGTCCTTCAAGCTTGCTCTGTTCAAATCTCTGTAGTCAACACACATCCGAACCTTACCATCTTTCTTCGGCACTGGCACGATGTTATCAACCCACTCGGGATATTCAACCGTCATGAGAAAACCCGCATCGATCTGTTTCTGCACTTCCGCTTTGATCTTCAGAGCCATGTCCGGCCGAGTCCGTCTCAACTTTTGCCTGACAGGAGGACAGTCTGGCTTTGTCGGTATCCGATGTTCCACAATCTGAGGATCCAAACCTGGCATGTCTTCATACGACCATGCAAAAATGTCCGAGTACTCCCGGAGAAGCTGGAAGCTCCTTTCCTTGACCCCTTCCTCCAATGCAGCACCGACTTTGATCTCTCTTTTGTTATCTTCGGTACCCAAGTTGATTAGCTCGATCTCTTCCTGATGAGGCCGAATGGTTTTCTCTTCTTGCTCAAGCAGTCGGGCAATTTCATCTGGTATGTCATCACTATCCTCATCTTCGGTCTCGAATACCGGGGATTCAACAGTTTGGAGAAGCATAGAGTTACCGTGTTCAACGGGTTTATTTTGGTTCGATCTGCATGACATGATTGGATGATTTTTTAGAAAATAGTTTTCATGCAGATCTTTGAAATTAATAAGAAAACACAGATGTTTTGGTTTTTTCTGGCATTACCATTATTTCCAAGGGAAAACATTAAAGAAAGAAAAAAAGAGTCGTGAAAGAGACGACGTTTTTTATTGATAATGGTGATGTCGGAACAAACATGCCCTTTACAAAAAGGTCACTTCCGCCTCGGGCAAGACGGAAGGATTGTTATTTTGAAAATAAAGCCTAAACAGCAAGACATATTACTTAGAATCATGCACAGACACAGGGAGATTGATAACGTTCCAGTTCTTTGCAATGCCTCCTGGTATCACAAATGTGGGTCCGACCCCTCTTTCAGCAGCACCATCAAGAATTGCATTGGTAAATCCAGCACTACGGAACGTTCCAGTTGACATGCCTGACGTCGGAGAGAAACCAAGACCCTCTTTGTGTTTGTTGTCCTGCAGCTGTATCAATTGACCCCAACCAGCGGCCTGACCCTTCTGAACGGCTCTCTGCACATCCTTTAATGAAGCCATGGCAGCACTAGCTCTCTTGGGCTCCGCACCTTCGATGGTCAAACCCTGGAATGCAGTTCCTTCGGCCGACTTAGCTTCGATACAAAAGAAGGATGATAACTGACTGACCAGATAAGCTTCTTCCCCATGCACTGTCACAAGTTTACCATTCCTTACGAACTTTAGCTTCTGGTGGAGAGTAGAAGTGACTGCCCCAGCCTCGTGTATCCACGGTCTTCCGAGCAGGCAGCTGTAAGAGGCATCTATGTCCATAACCTGGAAAGTAATCATGAATGTTTCAGGACCAATAGTCATGGGGAGATCTACTTCTCCAAGCACAGTTTTACGGGAACCATCGAAAGCCTTCACTAGAAAAGTACTCCTCCTCAAAGGAAATTCTCGGCAGCTCAACTGATCCAAAGTTGATTTAGGCATCACATTCAACGACGACCCAGTGTCTACCAACACGTTGGACAGCATATCTGTTTTGCAGTTCATGGAAATGTGCAGGGCCAAGTTGTGGTGCTTTCCTGCCTCTGGAAGTTCATCCTTACCAAACCAAAGGTTACTGCAAGCAGTGATGTTAGCCACTATTCCGCCAAATTGATCCTCTGTGACCTCGTGGTCAACATAGGCTTGTTCCAACACTTTCAATAACACATTCCTGTGGGCCTCCGAACTGAGGAGTAGGGCCAAGATGGATATCTTCGAAGGAGTTTGTAACAGCTGATCAACGATCTTATAATCGCTTTTCTTGATTATCCTCAAAATCTCATCCAGATTGGAATCATCAATGGAATGGCCTGGACGGCTGGTACTTTCAACAACAGGAGGGATTGTCAATGGAGTAGTCTTGTCAGCAGGAATTGTAACTTGCACATCATCTTTCTTCTGAAACAAAAGTGGTCGGACCTTGCCGCTCCTCAAAGCCGTCACTTCAGCTATGCTGCCTACTGCGCTTGAGGACACCAAGGGCACTTCCTTCCCGTTTTCCAACATAGTCGCACTGTACTTGTACGGGATGGCTTTCGCAGAGGTATATGGTACTGGACCAGGCAACCGTATGACCAACGGTTCAACATCTTTCCTGACGGGCGTACTCTTGACGGGAGTATCGTGGAAGATCGGCACTATCATGCAAACATCACTGGTAGTCAAGTAGTTGTCATTCATCAATCTTTGGATATCATTCTGAACTACGCTGCAACCCATAGGGTTCTGAAGACATTCACAGCAGGCAGCGTGGTCGTGGCTAAACAAGGAAGCTTGGCAAAGTTTGATATGCAGTGGCACTAGGGGGGTAGCAACATTACGGACACTCAGACGAGGGATTTCTTCATAGACTTCAATCATATTCACAGCGGCATGGTTGGGGAGTGGGTTGTCGAGTACGTGCGGGACATTGTTTTCAAAGGACAGCTTTCCCTGGTCAATTAACTTTTTTACAATGTATTTCAGAGCGTAGCAACCTTCTACGTCATGACCTAGGGCGCCTTGGTGGAAATCACATCTGAGATCGGAGCGGAATCTGGGAGGTAATGGGTTTGGCGGAGGCTTGCCAGGCCTAGTGGTGCAATACCCCTTATGTAACAGAGTTGGGAGTAGTTCGGCGTACGCCATTGGTATCGGCGGGAAAGATGGTCTAGATTGAGGGCCTTGTTGTTGTTGTTGCGGTTGTTGTTGAGCTAATGGGTGTTGTTGCATTTGTTGGGCGATGGCATTAACGGGGACCTGAGGCTGGCCCGGTAGAGGAGGGTATTGATGGTAGAACGGCGGATAGAACGGATGCTGGGCATACTGTAGGTACTGATACGGTTGAGGCAGTTGTGTAGCATTGACAAGAGCGGCAGTGGCAGATTGATTAGTTCCGGCGGACACCATTCCAACTTCTGATTCCTTTTTCTTATGGTGACCATTGCCGTACTTCTTCGGTGCATTCGAGGACTCACCTTTCTCAAACACGATGATCCCCTCTCGAACAGCTTCCTCTAAGCGGGTTCCCATAGTGACCATCTCAGAGAAGTTGCTTGGGGCAGCAATAATCATTCTCTCAACATAATCTTTCTTCAGGGTCTTCAAGAATGTCTGAGTCATTTCTTCCTCGTCCAAGGCGGGAGTGATACGGGCAGCTGCCCCTCTCCACCTCTGTGCGTATTCGCGAAAGCTTTCGTCCTTTTTCTGAGAAAGAGACCGGAGGAACTCTCTATTCGGCTTGAGTCTGGTGTTAAACCCATAGTGGTTCTTGAAAGCAGTAGCTAGGTCATCAAAAGTGTGGATATCATCCTTGCTCAAACCGGTATACCACTCCGCGGCATCTTCCATTAGACTGTCCTGGAAGCAATGGATCATAAGTGAATCATTGTCTGCATGGTTAGCCATCTTCCGGACGTATTTGATGATATGGTTCTGGGGGCAAGTCAGCCCGTTGTAGCGGTCAAATTCCGGGACCTTGAATTTCTTGGGAACATCCACCCTCGGCACCAAACAAAGGTCGTGGGTTCTGACGAGGTCACTGCTCCCCCGGTTGGCCTTGATCTCGCGACGGAGTTCTCTGGCAAGTTCTTCCATTTTTTCTTCCATAGTTCCCACTACAGGAGTTTTGCCACGGTAATCATTAGCATTGGCGCCTTGAGGCGTAGTGTGCACAATCGGAACTGTGTAGACCGTTGACTGAGGCAAGCTGGTGTGAAGAGATATGGAATCTGGTGGGGGTATCTGACCAACATTAGCGGCACCTGAAGCCGCGGTCCCTGAAACACCGGCTGCAGTATTGGGAGCGAAATAAGGTGGGAGTCCATACGGGAATCCTCTTGGCATGATGAAACGGCTGTCGAGAGATGATGTTGGAATTGCCTCAGTGGTCTCTGGAGCAGACGAGGCTGGTTGCTCCTGAGCGGCTACCAGAGCGGTCATAGCGTCGAGAACTTTGGCTAACTCCTCTCTCACGGAGGCTAGTTCAGTGCGGAGCTGTGCATTCTCTTCTTCCATAGCTACTTGATTTCTCCTTCTGTACTGTCTGGTCTGATGTACTCTGGTAGGTTGATCAGTCCTTCGAGCACGAGCCACTTTTCACTCTGCGGCAGAAGAACCAGGAGGCAATGAGCACTTGGAAGTTTTTTTTTTTTTTTGTGACCGATGAATGATGCATATGATGCATGATATGCAGATGCGGATGCAAAAATGACTCTTTTATTACCAAAGGGTTTTTTAGACAAATTAGAATTCTTTGCAAATTATTCAAAGCAAGTTGTCTTGATACATTGAGCCAAAGGAATAGGCTTCTGAAGCATAAGCTGAACAAACAACATAACCAATAGCAATTCTATCATCCAGAACTAAGGAGTGACTGGGTAGTATTCGGAATCCGAGTCTGAAGCTGAGCCACAATAACTGGCGAAGAAATCTCGACGACCTCTGACTCTCCTGGAGTCTCTCCTCAATAGATCATCCTTCTCCTCAAGCTCCTTTCTAACTCTGGCTAGTTCCTTCTTCAGCATTCGGTTCTCATGATCCTTCTGCTCGTCTCTGCCATCCAAAGTCATGATCAAGTTCTCAGCCTCACTGTAACGGGCTTTCCATGCTCGCTTCTCCTTACTCTCCATAGCTAGATGCTCCTGATATAGCTTCTGAGTCGCGGGAAGCAATGGTAATGGTCTAGATGGAGTAGATGCAGATACATGCCTCATGGCAGGGTAAGGCATGCCGATCTCTTCGGCTCGATCTATCACCCACTGAGTATAGGCCTCATGAGCAATACCGGATCTCACACCCAAATGCTTCACATCTTTCCTACGAACCTTAGACCAAGCATCTGTAAAAGCTTTCCTTTGCCCGGTGGGAGCATTGGAATAATAGAAGAACTCCTGTGATGTAGCAAGGTTGATGGGCTTCGCTCTCATAGGAAAACCAAACTGCCTCATGGCTAACTCGGGATTGTAGTTGATTCCCCCCCGGGTACCGAGAAGAAGTACATTGAGGAAACCCCCACAACCAGTGATAATCTCCTTGACTCGAGCTGCTGGAGTGATCCAAACCACCTCATCGGGAGTAAGAGTCATAATCCGCTGCGAATAAGACCAATTCTCTGTGTTGGCATGGAAAGAACTCGGGAGGTGAGAAATAAACCACCTATATAGAAGAGGTATGCAGCAAAGAATAAATCCACGACCCTTGAGAGTCCGATCATGGATAGCATGGTATGTGTCAGCTAACAAAGTAGGAACCGGATTCCTGGAATGGAAGATCTCAATAGCATTCATGTCCACAAAATTGTCGAGATTCGGAAAGAGAACGAGCCCATAGATGAGTAGTGCAAGAATAGCCTCAAGAGTGTCCTGACAAGTAGATTCGAGATTAGCCTGCTCGAGTAAGTACTTCGAAGTAAAACCCTGGATACGAGACTTGGTGATAAGATTCTTAGACACCTCGGAAGTCTTGAGATAAAGATCTTTTGCAATAACCAGAGGAGTAAGAGAAGATCCTGGGCCTGTGAAAGGTACCCTCTCAGCTATAGGTAGACCCAATAAGCAAGAATAAGCCTCAAGCGTAGGAACCAACTGAAAATCCGGGAAAGTGAAGCAACGGAAAACCGGGTCATAGAATTGCACTAGAGTGTGCACCAGCTTCTCTTCTACATTAGTCCGGAGAATACCAAGCAAACCACCGTATCGGAGCCGAAACCCAGTCGGATTCTTAACCTTGAGTGCCAACTCCCTTAGGCTAGCCAAATCAACTTCTTTGAACTTGTAAGATTTAGTCCTCTTCATGCCTGATCATATTTGCAAAGAATTTTAGTTTGTCTATACCCTTTGATAAATGCATGTAGAAAATTTTATGCATGAATGCATGTATGCATGGTTTTAGTAAAGAAAGCACGGTGGGCTAAGGTAACAAGTGGACACGGTGTCCGGTGAAACTAAGGCTTTTGATAATAGTGACCAAGGTTCTACAAAGTTCCCAAACCACAACCTATCTTGCGTATATCATGGTAGTACAAAGCAACGCTCGTCCATGATTATCCGTAAGAAGGTTTAGTTTGGGTGTAGTATCGCCTGACGACTAAATTTCGAGGCAACGCTCGGTTTAGCCACCGCACTACGTCCTAAGAAAGGCCAAGGATGGGCTTGGTAACTACGGTTCATAGCCTTCATCGGTCAATTGGAAGTAAAGTGCCTAAGCATGACAACACACGCCGACAACATCACCTCCAAAATGCCTCAGCTATGTGAGATTGATCGCGTAATCCAATGCACGAGGCAACCCTCGGAATGGATTGTCGATTATATCTCTTCCTAATCTTAAGTTCACTCAGCCCGGGTATAGGGCTTTTCATATTCTCACCCCACACGTACACAAGAAAAATTTTACATGTAGCAACAAAGCGGAGCATAAATATAAAGCATGAAAAACTAGGTGTAGCCCTAAATTCCCCAGTGAAGTCGCCATTTCTGTCATCGCGATTTTCGGGTGTCAAATCATTGATTGGATTTGAACCTTTCGATCATTGATGTCTCTATTTTTTTTGGGGAAGGTAAAATCGAGAAAACCTTAGAAATCCTAAGTTCGGGGCTGATTTCATCACGGGAAGGTGTTAGGCACCCGCAACGACTATAGTATCCTATAGGAACCGTTTTTCTATGCTTTACGTTTATGCGTTGCTTTTATCGCTACTTGTAAAAGGGATTGGTTTTAAGAATGAGAGGGAGAAGATTGGGTTTTATTTTATTGGACTTGGAGAGACTTTGGGTCTCTTGCCTACATACCCTTTTAAGGGATCAAAATTCCATGTAGTTCTCTTCCAAAATGTTTTTGTGAGTTTTGATTTGTTTTTAAGTTTGAAAAAAAATTTGAAGAAGGGAAGGAGGCCGTGTAGGCATTAGAATTGAAAACAAGTGAGGTTAGTCCAATTTATTTACAAAAAACGGTTAAAGTCGGAGATTAATTGCATTTTGATTTGATTAAGAAAATAAAGGGAAAATCCTTTGGAGTTTTGGCTCCAAGGTTTATTTGGAAAATATTTGAAGTGATGGAAGTTGTTTGTTTTTCAAAAGATTGATTTTCTCTAAGTACCGCGTATCCTAAACATACACCTAGCGATAAACATACAACGTGTGTGCGTGTGTCGGTGCATGTGTCGGTGTACATCATTATAGTCCATAGTCTTTTACATCGGGTCCTATTTTACATTCTATAGTCTTGCATGAAATTAAAGGAAAGGTAAACTAAACCTAGAATATTACATGAATTAATTGGAGATTGCATGAAGAAGTTAGAGGGGAAAAAAAATGGGAATGAGATGAAATGCTTAGTATGCATGAAACATAGAGTAAAGTGGTTAGTAAAACAAGATGGAAATGATAATGAAACATTAATCCTAAACAAAATGGTAACTAATCACAAAAATTGGCATAAAATCACACTAAACAAAAATTGCAAAGTATCACAAAATTGGCATCAAAACTCTAACTAAACAAGATTGCAAAGTATCGCACAATTAGTATCAAGAATCAAATTTAACAAGATTGCAAAATATCACAAAATTAGTATCAAAAATCAAATTTAACATAGTTGCAAAATATCACAAAATTAGTATCAAAAATCAAATTTAACATAGTTGCAAAATATCACAAAATTAGTATCAAGAATCAAATTTAGCAAACAATGGGAATATCGCAAAATAGTGATCAAGAAGCAAATTTAGCAAACAATGGGAATATTGCAAAATAGTGATCAAAAATCAAATTTAACAAGCAAATGGAAGTATCACAAAATAGTAATCAAGAATCGAACGTAACAAAATAGTAAAATATCGCATAACTAGTATCAAGAACCCAGCTTAACAAAATTGAAAAATATTACACAAAACGCGCATTAAGTACCAGAGACGCACGACACAAAATTGGCACGAACATCGCATGCGAAACGCCGAGAAAACAACGAAACGGACACAAATTAGCACAAAAAGAGCAAACGCATATTTTTTATCCAATTTTCACGTGTAAGATATCACAACCCATCAAGAAAATAGTAAAAACCATACAGTAAAAATCTTGGAGTTTTTTAATGAAATTTGGCATGCAGCAGGTGCAATTAGCAAGTATTGCAGTGCAAAAAGCAAGAAAATTCAAGAAAACTGAAAGAAAGACCAAACCCGCGGGTAAAAGGCCCAAACCCAACACACAGATGGATCCGGATCTCCAGAACGCCTCTGGGGCGTTGGATTGATCCGGATCCATTAAACCTAGATCAAACGGCCACAAACACGGGAGAATGGGTCGGGTTTGAACCGACCCGGTTTAGGGCTTACATAAAAGGATCACGAACCGGTTCCCCTCATTTCTTTCATTCTTTCTCTCTCTTCTCTCCCCTCTTCTCACGCCGGCGCTACTATGAACCCCAAACCCTAGCTTTCAAAATCCAACCCAGAAACATGTAATCTATGGCTCAAAAGTTCCATCTAGTTGTTCTAGTCATGAATCCATGGCTGGAATTCACATGCATTCACTGAATCAACGCAGATCTTGACTTTTTTCTCGCGGAATCCGTACGGTTTTGGTTCGCTTTCTTGGTTCGAATCTTTTTCTATGTGTTTTTATCTGTTGATTCGTTGGTTTACAACGATGAATCAACGTTGTAAACCTTGGAATCTTGAAAATTTTTCCAGAAAAAGTTAGGGTTTATGGTTCCGAACCAAAACTTCACGGATTCGCACGGTTCTACGTTGTTTCAGAGTTCGTTGTGGGCTTTTGAACGAAACAAAGGGGTAAGTTTTGCGATTTTACCTGGCTTTATCCGGAATTTTGATTTGATTCTTCGGAAATCCTTGGATTGATTCTGTTTTGTATTGATTCTCTTTGAAATCCGGAAATAAACCGGTAATTGCTTCTTCTCCTCCTTGAATGGTTCGGAATCCGTGAATTCTTCGTTTTTCTTCCTCTTTTCTTCTCTGAACCGGTTCGGAATCCTTGGAATTCTTTCTCTCTTTTTCTCAATTCCTGATTTTGCGATCGCGCTTGAATTCGCTGCTTTTTGCGGTGGATTCGCGCTTGAATTGCTGAGGGGAACGGCTCAATGATGAAGATTCGATTGGACCTCTGAGAGCTACACCAAAAACTCCATTGATTTTGTTGAATTCGGGTTCTGGAAACGGTTAGGGTTTGAATGTTCTTGGTGAATTTTCTGTTTTGATCCTAACTGAATTAGAGAGAGAAAATTTTTCTGTTTGTGATGATGTGTCTCGTGATGAATGGATCTTCTCTGACTGGTACAGTACCGCACCTTTTATAGGCTGACACATGTGCGTATGAGCCTATGGCAGCATGACACCTGGATGTGAACAGTTTGCGTGGCATTTGGGACTGAATCTGAAAAAAGGACTAAAATGCAAATTTTAAAGAATTTGGGACTAAACTGCAAAATAATAAAAAAGAAGAAAAATTGGACTGTTTTTGGAATTTAAAAGGAAATTGAACAGTTTTTGAGAATTAAAAAGAAATTGGGGCGTATTTGTAATAAAGTATAAAATTTGGACTAAATTGCAATTTTTGAAAATATTAGGACCAAAAAGTAAAAATTGGCTAAAAATGTAATTTGAAAATAACGTAAAGCGAAACATTTAAAATTGACAAAACGGACTAAAACGAACAAACTACCGAAAATGAGGTATTTTAAAATACCTCTCTGCCCAAAATTTATTTGATGTGAAAAGACTAAAATGCCCCTGGGGGCAAAAACGACTCAAACTGACTCAGACGCAAATTAAGATGATTTTCGTACAAAATTTGATTAAAGATTTATGCAAACCAGTTGAAAAGACTCGGGGACAAATTGTAGGGACTGAAAATGGGTTCCTTTGTAGGAAATGACCAAAATACCCTTTTGTATGATTTTATGCAAAAATTTAAAAGGCTGAAGCAGTAATGTGTGCAGTTGAAGCACAGTAGAAAACACGGTGAATTTGAAAGTATTAGAAAATAGCAGAGGAATTTGAGTGAGTATTTTTAGGTCCAAAATGAGGGTATAACACGGGTGATGCAGTGTACTGAGGTGAAAAGGTGCGTTTTGGTATGCACATGCTTGCCGAGGAGGCTGATGATTGGTGGGTTAGCCTTCTACCCATTCTGGAACAAGACGGAGCTGAGGTTACGTGGGCTATCTTCAAGAGAGAATTCCTTGATAGATACTTTTCAGAAGACGTTCGTGGAAAGAAAGAGATTGAGTTCCTGGAGCTTAAGCAAGGGAACATGTCGGTGACCGAGTATGCGGCCAAGTTTGAGAACGGGTTGCGTGCTGATATCAAGAGAGCTATTGGTTATCAGAAGATCCGCAACTTTTCTGAGTTAGTGAGTAGTTGTAGAATATATGAGGAGGATACCAAGGCTCACTACAAGGTAGTGAATGATCGGAAAGCTAAGGGCCAGCAGAGTCGTCCTAAACCCTATGATGCCCCTAGAGATAAAGGGAAGCAAAGAGTTAATGATGAGAGGAGGCCTCAGAAGAAGACTGCTCCTGCTGAGATTACTTGTTTCACTTGTCGTGAGAAAGGCCACAAGAGTAATGTGTGTACTGCTGATGTGAAGAGATGCTATCGTTGTGGTCAGAAAGGGCATACTACTAATGACTGCAAGTTTGATGATGTTGTGTGTTTCAACTGCAATGAGCAAGGACATATTGGTTCGCAGTGCAAGCAACCGAAGAAGACTAAGACCACTGGAAGGGTGTTCGCGTTGACTGGCACACAGACCGAGAATGATGATCGTTTGATCAGAGGTACTTGTTATATTGCTGATCAATCTTTAGTTGCTATTATAGATACTGGTGCTATGCATTGTTTTATTGCTCTTGATTGTGCTGCTAAGTTAAATCTTGTTGTATCTGATATGAACGGGGAGATGGTTGTCGAAACTCCAGCTAAGGGTTCGGTGACTACTTCCCTTGTGTGTTTAAGATGTCCTGTATCTATGTTTGGCCGTGATTTTGAGATTGATTTAGTTTGTCTGTCGTTGATTGGGATGGATGTGATTTTAGGTATGAATTGGTTAGAATACAACCATGTGCTTATCAATTGTTTTAGCAAGACGGTACGTTTTTCTTTTGCTGAAGAGGAGAGTGGTGTAGAGTTTTTAACCACTAAGCAACTGAAGCAACTGGAATGTGATGGAATTTTGATGTTTTCGTTGAGGGCTTCCTTATCCTTAGAGAATCAAGCGGTAATTGATAAACTACAAGTGGTATGCGATTTTCCGGAAGTTTTCCCAGATGAAATTCCAGATGTGCCTCCAGAGAGGGAAGTTGAGTTTTCTATTGATATTGTTCCGGGAACGAAGCCGGTGTCGATGGCACCTTACCGTATGTCGGCTTTCGAATTAGCTGAGTTGAAGAAACAGTTAGAGGACTTGCTCGAAAAGAAATTTGTTAGACCAAGTGTTTCGCCTTGGGGAGCGCCAGTGTTGCTAGTAAAGAAGAAAGATGGTAGTATGAGGCTATGTATTGACTATCGGCAGTTGAATAAGGTAACTATCAAGAATAGGTATCCACTTCCGAGAATTGACGATTTGATGGATCAGTTAGTGGGTGCCCGCATGTTCAGCAAGATTGATTTGAGGTCCGGTTATCACCAGATTAAAGTAAAAGATGAAGATATGTAGAAGACAGCTTTCAGAACTCGCTATGGTCACTATGAGTATAAGGTTATGCCTTTTGGAGTTACCAATGCACCGGGAGTGTTTATGGAGTATATGAATCGCATCTTCCATGCATTTCTGGATCGGTTTGTAGTTGTATTTATTGATGATATTCTGGTTTACTCCAAGACTGAAGAGGAACATGCTGAACATTTGAAAATTGTTTTGCAAGTATTGAAGGAAAAGAAGCTGTATGCCAAACTGTCTAAGTGTGAGTTCTGGCTAAAGGAAGTAAGTTTTCTTCGCCATGTTATTTCTGGTGATGGTATTGCGGTCAACCCGTCTAAAGTTGAAGCGGTATCGCAATGGGAGACTCCTAAGTCGGTTACAAAAATTAGAAGCTTTTTGGGATTAGCAGGTTACTACCGAAGATTTATAGAAGGATTTTCCATGTTGGCTCTTCCTTTAACGCAGTTGACGTGTAAGGGTAAGTCTTTTGTGTGGGATATCCGCTGTGAGGATAGTTTTAATGAGCTGAAGAAGCGTCTGACGACGGCTCCAGTTTTAATTTTGCCGAAGTCCGATGAACCTTTTGTGGTGTATTGTGATGCGTCCAAGCTGGGTTTAGGTGGTGTTCTTATGCAAGATGGTAAAGTAGTGGCTTATGCCTCAAGGCAGTTGAGAATTCATGAGAAGAATTACCCGACGCATGATTTAGAGTTGGCAGCTGTGGTCTTTGTATTGAAAATATGGAGACATTACTTGTACGGTTCGAGGTTTGAAGTGTTTAGTGATCACAAGAGCTTGAACTATTTGTTTGATCAGAAGGAATTAAATATGAGGCAGCGAAGGTGGCTCGAATTATTGAAAGATTACGACTTTGGTTTGAATTATCATCCGGGTAAGGCTAATGTGGTTGCAGATGCCTTGAGTAGGAAGACTATGCATATGTCTGCTTTGATGGTGAAAGAATTTGAGTTGTTGGAACAGTTTACGGATTTGAGCTTAGTTTGTGAAAGGATACCTCAGAGTGTAAAGCTGGGAATGTTAAGAATCGATAATGATTTCTTGAAGAGTATCAAAGAGGCGCAGAAAGAAGATGTTAAATTTGTAGACTTGTTGGTTGCTAGTAATCAGACTGAAGATAGTGACTTTAAGGTCGATGATCATGGAGTGTTAAGATTCCGAGATAGAATTTGCATTCCTGACAATGATGAAATGAAGAAGATGATTCTTGAAGAGAGTCACAGAAGTAGCTTGAGTATCCATCCGAGAGCTACAAAGATGTATCATGATTTAAAGAAGTTGTTTTGGTGGTCTGGCTTGAAACGTGACGTGGCACAATTTGGGTATTCTTGCTTGGTTTGTCAGAAATCGAAGATTGAACATCAGAAACCGGCTGGTAAGATGGTGTCTTTAGATGTGCCAGAATGGAAATGGGATAGTATATCCATGGATTTTGTGACGAGCTTGACAAATACTCCTAGAGGAAACGATGCAATTTGGGTCATTGTTGATAGATTGACGAAATCGGCTCATTTTCTACCGATTAACATTACTTTTCCTGTAGCTCAGTTGGCAGAAATTTATATTAGAGACATTGTGAAGCTGCATGGTGTTCCTTCGAGCATCGTATCAGATAGAGATCCAAGGTTTACTTCTAGATTTTGGAAGAGTTTGCAAGAGGCTTTAGGTTTTCAGTTGAGGTTGAGTTCGGCTTATCATCCGCAGACAGATGGTCAGTCGGAGAGGACGATTCAGTCGTTGGAAGATTTGTTGAGAGTTTGTGTACTTGAGCAAGGAGGGACTTGGGATAGTCATCTTCCATTGATAGAGTTCACGTACAACAATAGTTACCATTCGAGTATTGGGATGGCACCTTTTGAGGCTTTGTATGGTCGGAGATGCAGAACTCCGTTATGTTGGTTTGAATCAGGTGAAAGAGTGGTTTTAGGACCGGAGATCGTTCAACAGACTACCGAGAAGGTAAGAATGATCCAAGAGAAGATGAAAGCGTCGTAGAGTCGACAAAAGAGTTATCATGACAAGTGTAGGAAGGACCTTGAGTTCCAAGAGGGAGATCATATGTTCCTGAGAGTTACTCCTATGACAGGTGTTGGACGTGCTTTGAAGTCAAAGAAGATGACTCCGAGATTTATTGGCCCGTATCAGATTTCAGAGAGGATTGGGACGGTGGCGTATCGTGTTGGATTACCACCACATTTATCGAATCTGCATGATGTTTTCCATGTATCTCAGCTGAGGAAGTATGTTCCGGATCCGTCTCATGTGATCCAAAGTGATGATGTGCAAGTTAGAGACAACCTTACGGTCGAGACTCTACCGGTAAGGATTGATGATCGGAAAGTGAAGACGTTGAGAGGCAAGGAGATACCCCTTGTGAGAGTTGTTTGGGACGGAGCGACGGGTGAAAGCTTGACTTGGGAGCTAGAGAGTAAGATGCTGGAATCCTATCCAGAGTTGTTTGATCGAGGTAAATTTTCGAGGACGAAAATCCTTTAAGAGGGGGAGAGCTGTAACGCCCTCTTTATTTATTTAATTATTTTATTAAAGAATATAGTATATTATTATATATTATGTGATTTTGTGATGATTTTGTGACGTATTTGTGAGGTGTGATGTGATATTATTTTATTGTTTAATAGAATAATATATGTGGTGTTTATATATATATTTATATGAAAAATATAGAGATTTGTTGGAAAAATATATTATTTTGAGGAGTGGGGCTAATTTTATAAATAGGAAGAGTTGTGAGGGTTGAGATAGAATTAATTAAGTTGGGAGGAGGTGTTTAAGAGAAGTAGGTTAAGAGAATTAGGAGAACGCGTTACAGACTTTTGGAATAGAGAGAAAGAACGGTTGAAGGGAGAAGAGAAGCTAGGCTGCAATTCTGCACTATTTTCCAGGTAAGGGTGAGCCTAACTTCAGTAATATTAATCATGAATCATCTGTTTTGATTAGCTTAGGGTTTTGGGAAGAATTGGGATGAGTTTGTGAATTAGGGTTCTGATGATTTTTGTTGAATTTGATGTGAGTTTGTGTTGTAATGTTGTAGAACGAGTTACAGAACCTAGATTAACCCCTAGAACAACATTGCTGATGAATTAGAGGTTTAGCTTGAGAGATTTGAGATGGTTGGGTGAGTTTTGGACTGAACCCGTGTGGGTTCTGAGATCGCTCGCCTATGGCGAGTGACTACTCGCCGTGGAGAGTAACCCTTAATCGCTCGCGAGGCGAGCAGCGTAGCTCGTCGTGGCGAGCTTGTCCCTAAAAACTTAGGACTTTTGCCAAACTTTAGATGGTTTTGAGTGCCTTATTATTTATAGAGATGACCTGTGAAGTTGTTTTGGCCAATTGGGTCTAAGAAACCTTAAAACGAGGATTTTTGGTGAAAAATGTCAAAAAGGCCGAGAGCACCCAGGATTTCTCGCCTCCAGTTCGCCCCCAACTCGCCTTTGGCGAGTAACCTTTTGTGAGTATTCGCCTGTGGCGAGCAGATCACTCGCCGTGGCGAGTTAGTTGGTTCAGGGCTGATTTGTTCTCTTGCGATCTGCTTCGCATAGGACTTTGAGGGACCCCTTTTGGGTAGTGTTAGAGATGTTTCATAGCCTGAGATGGAGCCTGTAATAAGGATTAGAGATACACCTTTGTGTTGATGCCTAAGTGATGAATTATTTATATTTTAAATAACTTGTAACATGATGTTATGTGACTATGATGATGTCTATGTATTGTGATGTGTATGTTTAATGAGATGAGCTTCTGCCATGTAATATTCATAGCTGCATGTGTCAGTCTGATGTGTTAATGACGTTGAGAAGTTGTGTTAACTTGATTAAGTTACATTAAGAGTAGTGTCCATGCATTTGCATAATTATGAGACGGTGGAGCTTTATGCTCAAAGCGACGGTGGAGCAATTGCTCAAAGCGACGGTGAAGCATATTAATGCTTATATAGTTGGTACCACATGCATGATGTCAAGATGTTAAGAGTTGCATTTAGTTGAGTCAAATTGTTGACATAATATGAGACGATGTTTTGAGACGTTGATGTGTTTGTTTAAAGATGTTTATGATGATGACACCCTGTGTTTTAATAAGCTGTTTTATGTGATGGATTTTATGTTGTTAATCATAACTGCTTGATTTATATATTAATATTCTGTTGTGAATCTCACCCCTTCTGCTGGAATTGCCGCCTTGTGGGCAAGTGCAGGTAACCAGTCTTAGATGCGCAGATGCGAGGAGTCTTGTGTGATGTAGGATTGCTCTGATATGTAACGGGATGGGGTCCTCTATGAGTCTATTCCTTATGTATCACGTTTTAAAACTATTTTGTTGACTTTAAGACTTTAGATGCTTTTGAGACTTAAATGTTATAAGACGTTTTGATGGCCTCGAGCCAAGACTATTATGAAAATCTGACTTTTGAATTCCGCTGCTATATATGACTATTTTGCGAAGGATAATTTATTATCTAATTTGTTTTTACGATGAATGTGACACTCCTTTTGAGAAGTACTCTGATTATGTTTTATTTAAAGAAATTTTTAAGTCGAGAAATTGGGGTGTTACATTCAGTATCAATGAATTTTATATCTAAAATTCCTTTTTAAACATAATCTCTGATAAAATGGTGTTTGATCTCAATATGCTTGGCTCTTGAATGTGGAATTGGATTCTTTGACAAACAAATAGCAGCAGTATTATCACAAAAGATGGGAATACTGTTAGCATTATTGTGAAAGTCTTCCAACTGATGTTTCATCCAGAGTAGTTGTGTGCAACAACTTGCAGCTGAAATGTATTCTGCGTCTGCTGTAGACATAGCAATAGTTGCTTGTCTTTTGCTAGCCCAGGATATCAGATTATCACCCAGAAATTGACAATTGCCACTGGTTGACTTTCTTTCAATCCTGTCACCAGCATAATCAGCATCACAGAATCCAATTAGCTTGTAATATGAGGATTTCCTATAAAGGAGTCCCAGATTAGATGTTCCTTTCAGATACCTGAAGATTCTTTTAACTACAGTTAAATGAGATTCCCTAGGATCTGACTGAAACCTTGCACACAGACATACACTGAATAAAATATCTGGCCTAGATGCAGTGAGGTATAACAGAGAACCAATCATACCTCTGTATAGCTTCTGGTCTACTTTTGATCCTTCATCTTCTTTGCTTAAGGTGCATGTTGGATGCATTGGAGTGTTCATCAGCTTACAATCTTCAAGCTTGAACTTCTTCAGAAGCTCCTTTGTATATTTTGTTTGATGAACATATACTCCATCTTTGCTTTGATTAATTTGAATGCCCAGGAAGAACTTCAGCTCTCCCATCATGCTCATTTCAAATTCATCCTGCATTAACTTAGAAAACTCCTTGCAAAGATATGCATTAGTAGAACCAAATATTATATCATCAACATATATTTGCACAACAAGAATGTCTTTCTCAAGGGTCCTTCTGAAGAGTGTTGTATCAACTTGACCTCGTTTAAAATAATTTTTAATCAAGAAATTACTTAGTCTATCATACCAAGCTCTGGGAGCTTGCTTCAAGCCATATAGTGATTTCTTCATTTTATAAACATGGTCAGGATGCTTCAGATCCTCAAAACCAGGAGGTTGTTTGACATACATTTCTTCTTCTATGACACCATTGAGAAATGCACTCTTGACATCCATTTGATATAATATTATTCCATGATTAATTGCATAAGATAAAAGTAACCTGCTTGCTTCCAATCTTGCAACTGGAGCAAATGTTTCAGTGTAATCAATGCCTTCTTGTTGACTGTATCCTTGTGCAACAAGTCTGGCTTTGTTTCTGGTTACTTCACCTTGCTCATTCAGTTTGTTCCTGAATACCCACTTTGTTCCAATAATGTTCTTCTGAGAAGGTTTGGGTACCAGATCCCACACATCATTTCTTTGAAATTGATCCAGCTCTTCTTGCATTGCTAAGATCCATCCATCATCTGAAAGTGCTTCATCAACTGTTGTAGGCTCAATCATTGATATTAGTCCTATCATAGATTCTTCTTGTCTGAAGTGTGATCTTGTTCTTCTGGGACTTTCTTTACTCCCAATGATTTGATCCTCAGGATGAGAAGACTTGTATTTGAAAGTGTTTTTGGATGAATCTACTTGTTGTGAGCCATCTTGTGCTTCATCAGAAGCAACTTCATCTTGAGCTTTTGATGTGGGTGCAGCTTCTGGACTATCTTAATATTCAACTGTCTGATCAGGTTCTGGAGTGTCTTCAAAAACCTGTATCTCTGCAGAACCTTCATCTTGCTTTGAAGTTTTATCTTCAAGCTCTTTGTCATCAAATTTAACGTGCATAGATTCTTCAACACAGAGTGTCTCTGAATTATACACTCTGTATGCCTTTGACCTTTCAGAGTAACCTAAAAAGATTCCTCTTTGGGCCTTGGCATCAAATTACTTTAGGTAGAGCTTGTTGTTCAGAATGTAACAAGTACATCCAAATTGATGAAGGTAAGAGATATTGGGTTTTCTTCCTTTGAAGAGTTCATATGCTGTTTTCTCCAAGATAGGTCTGATGTAGATCCTATTCTGGACATAACATGCTGTATTCACAACTTCTGCCCAAAAATATTTTGCCAAATTATTTTCGTGGATCATGGTTTTGGCCATTTCTTGTAAAGTTCTATTCTTTCTCTCTACAACCCCATTTTGTTGTGGAGTTCTAGGAGAAGAGAATTCATGGATGATTCCATGTTTTTCACAAAAAGCTTCAAATGGCTCATTTTCAAATTCACCACCATGATCACTTCTAATTTTCAAAATCTTGGCTTCTTTTTCAGATTAAATAAGGGTGCAGAAGTTACTGAATACTTCATATGCATGATCTTTTCTTTTCAGGAATTTCACCCAAGTCCATCTGCTATAATCATCAACAATGACTAATCCATACTTACTCCCATATAAGGATGCAATGCTAACTGGTCCAAATAAGTCAATATGGAGTAGTTCTAAAGGTCTTGAGGTGGAAACAATATCTTTAACTTTGAAAGATGATTTAACAATTTTTCCTTTCTGGCATGCACCACAGAGTGCATCTGAATGATAATCAATGTCAGGAAGGCCTTTGACAAGTTTTAACTTGCTGAGCTTAGAGATTAATCTCCAGTTAGCATGTCCCAACCTTCTATGCCACATCCATTTCTTATCATTCATTGACAGAAGGCAAATTACCTTCTGATCAGCCAGTTCAGAGAAATTAATTTTGTAAACATTTTCCACTCTCTTTCCTTTGAACACTATGGATTTATCATTCTTGTTGATTACTGTGCAGTTGGCTTTTTCAAATAATACATCATAACCATTGTCACAGAATTGACTGATGCTTAATAGGTTATGTTCAAGCCCATCTACCAACCAGACATTATTAATAGAGGTAGAGGAATTACCAATAGTCCCCGTACCAATAATCTTCCCAGACTGGTTGCCTCCAAACTTTACATTTCCTCCTTCTTTCATTGTGAGGGATAGGAACATTGACTTCTCTCCTGTCATGTGCCTTGAGCAACCGCTGTCCAGGTACCATGACTTTTGCTTTGATCTTGCTTTTAGACAAACCTGCTGTATTGACAATTTCAGATTTAGGCACCCATTGTTTTATGGGTCCTTTGGGCTTAGAGCTGGAAGATTTACTCACCATTTCATGTTCCTTAAGATGCGCTTTGGGTAGCTTCTGATTGATCATTACCTTAGGTTTTTCAACTTTTGGTTTTGATACTTTAGAAGAAACAACTGCTTTGCACTTCTGAACCTTTGACTGTAGGATATCAGATTCTGATTCCATCAGATTCTGAGGAACAGGTTATGATCTCTTCAGAATCTTAATCTTTGCAGCCTTAGATTCAGAGTTTAGCACAACCTTAGACTTGGAGTTCTTTGGCTTTGAAATAATCTTAGCTTTAGAACTAGAAGCTTCAGGTTCTGATTGAGCAACAGTTTCCATTTTGGCACCTTCAGGAACAAAGAAGGTTTTCAATCCTTCCTTAATGCATTCACAGTATGCTTTAAGATTGGTTTCATTAGACTTAGCTTCTGAAACCCCAATCCCTTTGCCATTGTTTTTGTAAATGCTATAAATCATAGAAGCAATTCTGCTTCTGTCAATACCAAAAATAATGAAATCTTCAAGAGCAATCTCATGGTTACTTAAAGACTTTCCATCACATTTTTCTTGTAGCTTCTGACACAAGAACTTGAGCTTGTCTTCATAAGTTTTACATATGAAGTCAAAGCCTCTAAGTCCCTCTTCAGAAGCTTTTAGATCCAATAAAGTTGATTCTTGTTGCTTCATCAGAACATCATATTTTTCTTTCAAAACTTTCAACTCATTGGTTCTCAGTTCAAAATGAGTGAGGAGTTCTTTAAGTGACTCTATCAATTCTTCTCTGGGGATTTTGGAATATACCTCATTTTCATCTTCTGAATCTGATTCAGTTTCAGCTTCTGAAGTTGCTGTAGCTACTAACCCAACATCTATCTTTGCACCTTCATCAGATTCTTCTTTGTTAGACTCAGATTCACTATCCAAATCATCCCATGTGGCCATCAAACTCTGCTTTAACTGTTTCTTGAACTTGCTTGACTTGAATGTTGCTTTCTTTGACTTTTCCTTCTGAAGATCAGGGCAATCAACAATGAAATGACCAGGCTTCTTGCAATTGAATGTAACGCCCTAGTTTTATTTTAATTATCGTTGGTTGATTTTAAAATCTTTTATATGATTTTTTAATGATTTATGTGAATATGTGGGGTGTTACTATTTTATTATATAGTATTTATGTGATTATGTGAATATATGATTATTTTTATTGTTTAATAAAAATAAGTAAGATTATTATTTACTTGAAATTATGGGGTTTAATGAGAATTAATAGAAATTAAGGAGGGAGTTAAGTGAAATAAGTGGGAGGTTAAGGAAAAATAGAAAGAGAAAGGAGAGGTTTTAGTTTACAGAAAAACAAAAGTCTGTTTCATTTTTCACGTACAAAACTTTAGAAAAGAGAGTTTTTGGAGAGAAAGAATAGAACTCTAGAAGAGGCTAAGAGAAGAGGGAATCAATTGCTGTAGAGTTTTTGCTTGCTGAATTAAGGTAAGGGTGGGATTCCTTCAATAATATATATATATAATTTTGATTGTTGATGAAATTGTGTTCTAGGTTTAGGGTTTAGAAAGTTTATGATAATTGATATGATGTGATGAATTGTGTTGTTTAATGCATGTTTCTGTGTTGTTTTGATTGTTTTGTTGTATATAGAACTTGTAAACATTGTTCTCTATCAAATTTGGGATTTGGGTAGATGAAATTTGGGTTTTTGAGTGAAAAATAGAGTTTTCCCGAGAGCTACCTTTGACAGCATACCCTGTTTCATGTTGCTGCGTCTTTTGCATCAGTTTCTGTTTCGAACTAGCTTTCGGTGTAAACACGAACGTTGTAGGTATGAATGTTAGCTTTCTAATGCCGTTGGTCGGACGTCAAAATGATTTATAGAACTTGAGTTATGGTCAAATTACTGAACGTAGGTCACAGTGAATTTTTATGAATTTCAGCACAACTTTGTCCGAATTTGAAATGAAAACTGGTATTGATTGGTACATAATTGGTCTTAGGTGTAAACATGAAAGTTGTAGATGATTGAGTTAGCTTTCTAATGTCACTGGTTTGACTCGAAAATGTTTTATAAATCTCGAGTTATGATAAAAATAGTCCAAGTAGGTCTTCAGAATTTTTTTAGAAAACTTAGCCTAACTAATCCCAAGTTAGTCCAAAACTTATAGTTGGTTTCCTAACTTCAAACTTAAGTATTAGGGATTTAGTCGGAGTGTTTTATGAGTATTTGGCTTATGTTTTATTGATCAAACTTGATTTGCTTGTTGAAGGATGTGTTGGACTTTGATATGAATGTAGTTGATTAATGTATATGTGCTTTCCGGAGATGTGTGATTTAAATATGTGTTATATCAAGATGTGTTGTTTGTAGATGTGTGACTTAAATATGTGCTATATAAAGATGTCATATTTAAATATGTGATATTTGACGATGATGCTATTTAAAGATGTGTATTTGTCGAGTCATCTAAAGATGTGCATTGTTGAGTCTTTACTCGTGTCGTTGCATTTGAGTCGTGTCGTTGCATAGCATAGTCAGCGATGGGGGCTTAATGCCTGACAGGTTCTTTTATGACCTTTAGCGATGGGGGCTCAATGCCTGACAGGTCCTATTTGACCTTTAGCGATGGGGGCTTATGCCCTGATGGTACCACATGCATGATGTCTAAGACGTAGAGTTGCATTTGTTGAGTCGTGTCTTATGAGATGTCGTGACGATGATTTGTGATGATGATGTGATGTTTGAGATGGTTGTTAAGACGATGATTTATGATGGTTTGTGATGCATTTGCGATGATGATTGTTCTTTGATGTTCTTGATGGTATCTTCGTGATGAAGTTCCTTGAAGCTCTTGATGATATTTCGTGATGATATTCTTGATTGACGTTTAACGTGTTTCGTGAATGGTGTGCTTGATGATGTATAAGGTGATTTAGGACGATAATTATGATGTTAGATGATGCCTATTTTGCTATGACTATATGATGTTTTGTTGATGGATGATTCTGTTGTTGGTGTATTTATATATATATGTATATATATGTGAACCTGATGATGCTTGTCATTGAATTGTTGTTGTTTTCATTAACTTGATTGATTATATATTATTATTATTGAATGTGTATCTCACCCCTTCTGTTGGAATTGCCGCCTTGTGGGCAAGTGCAGGTAACGAAGACTAGTAGGATGTTGGTTCTTGTGTCTTAGGGCTCTGATACGTAACGGGATGGGGAATCGTTGTCTTTTCTTGCATTCCTTTATGTATCTTATCTTGAAGAACTTGTAGTTGATGATTTATTGTTGGATGATGTTTTATTTTGTTGAGGCCTTTGTGCCAAGATTGTTGAAGATTGATTATATTTTGAAAAGAATTATTCCGCTGCAAATTTTATGAGATTAAATGTGGTTTAAATAAATAGTGTTATTTTCTATTTATGAGATTTTTGAAAAGAAGTGTAATGCTCCGTTTGTTGATTTACTCTGATATATTATATTTAATATTACGTTGTTGGGAGAACGGGGTGTTACACTTCTTGCAATTGAAGCATCCCTTCTGATCTTCCTTCTTTGAGCTTATGAAGCTACCTCTTCTGGACACAAACTTCTTGTTCTTTTTGGCTAGATACTGAAGTCTGTATGAGAGCATAGCCATTGTCATCGCGATTTTCGGGTGTCAAATCATTGATTAGATTTGAACCTTTCAATCATTGATGTCTCTATTTTTTTGGGGAAGGTAAAATCGAGAAAAACCTTAGAAATTCTAAGTTCGGGGCTGATTTCATTACGGGAAGGTGTTAGGCACCCGCAATGACTATAGTATCCTATAGGAACCGTTTTACTATGCTTTACGTATATGCTTTGCTTTTATCGCTATTTGTAAAAAAGATTGGTTTTAAGAATGAGAGGGAGAAGATTGGATTTTATTTTATTGGACTTGGAGAGATTTTGAGTCTCTTGCCTACATACCCTTTTAAGGGATCAAAATTCCATGTAGTTCTCTTCCAAAATATTTTTGTGAGTTTTGTTTTTAAAGTTTGAAAAAGATTTTGAAGAAGGGAAGGAGCCGTGTAGGCATTAGAATTGAAAAGAAAAAGAAAGCATTTGGTTGGTTCGATTGTTAATGAAAATGGTTAAAGTTGGAAATTAATTGCATTTTGATTTGATTAAGAAAATAAAGGGAAAATCCTTTGGAGTTTTGACTCCAAGGTTTATTTGGAAAATATTTGAAGTGATGGAAGTTATTTGTTTTTTAAAAAGATTAATTTTCTCTAAGTATCGCGCATCCTAAACATACCCCTAAACGATAGACATACAACATGTGTGCGTGTGTCGGTGCATGTGTCGGTGTACATCATTATAGTCCATAGTCCTTTACATCGGGTCCTAGTTTACATTCTATAGCCTTGCATGAATTTAAAAGTAAAGCAAAAACTAACCTAAAATATTACATGAGTTAACATAGGAAATTGCATAAGGGTGACGAAAGGAAGAAAAACAAACGAGAGTGAGGCGATACTTGCAATGTGCATGAGACATAGAACAAAATGGTTAGTAATGAAATGAGAAGTGATAGTATGAGTAGCAATGCATAGTAGATGAAATTACCATAACAAGGGGTATTAAACAAAGTGCAAAAAGAAATAAGTGCCAAAAGCAGTGCAAATAACACAAGACCTAACCCAAAAAATTCAAGCTAAATCCCATGACCTATAATCCTCATCACAACAAGTTTTAGAGATTTATTTCAAGCATAAAAGCGTAAATCAAGTAGCACAAAATCAACACACACTTCTTTATATGCATTTCGTCATTTTAGAACGCTTTAAATTACTTGTAATGCAAGAAACCAAAGATAAAATTCACAAACAGTAGCAGCTATCACAAATCATGAGAAAAATATTACACAAATCATATGTCAAGCATCAGAATCACACCATACAAAAGTTGGAGCGAGTGTCGCGCGCGAAACGTCAAGAAAACGCCGAGACGGACACAAATCATCCCAAAAGTCAAACACGATATTTTTTTTTATCCAATCTCCATATGTAAAAAGGCACAAAACATCAAGAAAATAGTAAAAACATACCGTAAAAATCTTGGAATTTTTAGTAGAATTTTGGCATGCAGAAGGTTCAATTAGCAAGAACAATGGTGCAGATAGCAAGAAAAAAACAAAAAAGCACAAGAAAAAGGCCCAAAGCCCAAACCCAACGGACTGGCACCCATCCCACACGGATCCGGATCAAACCTGATGCCTCAGGGGCGTTGGATTGATCCGGATTAACACAAACCTAGATCTAATGGTGGACAGGGCGCAAGACGCGGGTCGGTTCGAACCCGACCCGGTTCAAACACTCATATATAAGGGATAAGACCCGGTCTGGCTTCATTCTTTCACCCTCCCGTTCTATCTTCTTCTCCGCTCTCTGTTCTTCTCTCTTGTTTTCTCTGAAACTCTAACCCTAGCTCTGTTCGGATCCGCTTAGAAACCATATCAACATGCCCCAATCACTCCGTTTCTCACTCTAAACACGAATTACGTATGGAAACTTCGTTGATTTAGCGATCGATGTAGATCCTGTCGTCACTCCTCTCGGTTCCGATTCGTTCGTTCCTTTTTCAACCTTCACGTTTGAAACTGTTGTTGATTCTCACGGATTCACGACGATTTAGTTTGTTGTGAGTCTTGAGGTTTTAACATATTTTTTAGGGTTTCAAGGTTTTTTGTACGAATCGGAACCGTTTAGTTCCTTCACTGATCTACATCGATCTGTTTTCTTGCTACGGTTATGCGAAGAAGATGAAGATTGAGGTTTACCTGAGTTTTTTATGGAGATTTGAACTGATTCCTTTGGAATACTTCGGATCTTGATGCTGTTTTGTGGATTTTCATATTTGAATCCGAAATTAACCGGTAGATTTCTTTCTCTCTTCTTCGCCGATTCGGATTCCCTTCGGATTCCTTCTTCTTCTTCTTCTCAAGCTCGTGATCGTCGCTGAAGCTCGCCGTTCTTCAATGGCGGGCTCACGCTTTGAATTGCGAGCAAAGTTGGTTCGATGATGATGATTCAATGCGAATCACTGAGAACTTCAACAAATTCCATTGATTTCGCACTGAATTTTTGTTCTGTAAATTGTTAGGGTTTGTTAGTGTTCTTGAGTTTTTCTTCTGAATTCCGAGTTTGATCTAACTGCATTGGAGAGAAAAATTGAGTTTTGTTTGTGTGATGTGGATTGTACTGAATGGATCTCCTTCTGACTGGTACAGTACCGCACCTTTTATAGGCTGACACATGTGCATATGAGCCTATGGCAGCATGACACCTGGATTCGGCCAGCTGGCGTGGCACCTGAACTGATTAGAAAAAAGAGGACTCTTCTGCAATTTTGTAAAGTTTGGGACTGTTTTGCAAATTTGAAAAGATTGGACTATTTTTTAAAAGAACTAAAAGGAAAGAATTGCCTAAAACTGGAATTGGGACTCTTTGCAATAAAATATAAAATTTGGACTAAATTGCAATTTTTGAAAATATTAGGACTAAAATGCAAAAAATAATAAAATTGGTTAAAACATGTAATCTGAAATGCAACGTAAAGCGAAACAATTAAAATTGACACAACGGACTAAAATGAACAAACTACCAAAAATGAGGTATTTTAAAATACCTCTCTGCCCAAAACTCAAATAATGTGAAAAGACTAAAATGCCCCTAGGGCAAAAACGACTCAGACTGACTCAGATGCAAATTAAGATGATTTTTGTACAAGACTTGATTACGGGTTTATGCAATCAAACAGAAAAGACTCAGGGACAAATTGTAGGGACCAAAAATGGGTTCCTTTGTAGGAAATGACCAAAATACCCTTTTGTATGATCTTATGCAAAAATTTAAAAGACTGAAGCGATAATGTATGTAGTTGAAGCACAGTAGAAAACACGGTGGATTTGAAAGTATTAAAAAAATAGCAGAGGAATTTGAATGAGTATTTTTTAGGTCCAAAATGAGGGTATGACAACCATCATCTCAGTAACCTCTTCATCAGAATCTCCAGTTGGTGAATCTTCTTCTTCAGATTCAACCACTTTAAGAGCTTTTGATGACTTGCCTTTGGATGGAAGAGCTATTGATTTACTCTTTTTAGTAGACTCATGTTCATTGAGACTTAACTCATGAACTTTGAGAGAACTAACAAGATCTTCAACACTTAAAATGTTTAAATCTTTACCTTCCTCAATGGCAGTCACCTTTGGTCTCCATCTGGCAGGCAGACTTCTGAGTATCTTACTCACGTGATCAGAAGCAACATAGCTTTTCTTTAGTATTTGAAGTCCAGAGACTAAGGCTTGAAATCTTGAGTACATCTCCTCAATACTTTCATCATCCTTCATCTTGAACAACTCATACTGATGAACAAGCATCAGTGCTTTAGCTTCTCTAACTTTCTTGCTTCCTTCATAGTTAGCACATAAAGATGCAAACATAGTTTTTACAGTTGATTTATCACTCATCTTCATGTACTCTGTTTGTGGTATAGCAGAAACCAAAGAGCCTCTGATCTTATGATGTTTCTTGTACATCTTCTTCTAAGCAGGAGTATGAATTTTTCTATCAACAACAACTCCTTCTTCATCAAGGACTAAGTCACCAACTCCATCTTCAAAAATATCCCATAGTTCTTCATCTAAGCCCATGATATAACTGTAGAAGTTGGTTTTCCACCAAGAAAACTCTCCAGGATCTCCATTAAACTTTGGAACCTTCCCTGAGTCAGTTTTCTTTTCAATATAGTCATAGGAAACAGCATGATGATTACCACCAGAACCAGCAGAACCAGAACCAGAAACAAATGATTCAGCAGACATGTTTTTCTCAGATCTTGGACTGTTACACTGTTAGGTGTTGACAACAGAACCAAAGCTCTAGATACCAATTGAAGGGGAGAAAAACACAAGAAGGGGGGTTGAATTATATTAGACTTAATTTCGTTTTCTCTTAAAAACTCAGAACACTAATGATCAAAAGCAATTGAGACAGCTTCTGAAGATGAGGTTCAGGAGCATATGCAGCGGAATGATAAACAGAGAGAAAAGAGAAGAAGCAGGACACAAGCAATTTATACAGGTTCCTTCCACAAACCGGAAGTAGTCCTGTCCCCTTTGCACTTCCAAGGAGAGTTCACTAAATGTAATATCTGATTACAAATGCTCAAGCACACAAGCAAGAGGCTTCAAATGCTCAAGAACACAATCAAGAGACTTCTAATGCTCAAGAACACAATCAAGAGACGTCTAATGCTCAAGCACACAAGCAAGAGACTTCTATCAAACAAAATTACAAGGAAAATGTTTGAGGTTAAACACTTGATATACAATCAGTGGTGTTCACAATGTAATTCAGATACAGACTCTTAAGACTTTTGAATTTCAAAGATATGAACTTGAAAACTGAAATTCTAAGTGAAATTTGGATGCTTAAACAATTTGACAGAGTTTTGGCGCTTTCAAAATGTTGTAGAGTTTTTTTTTTCTTTAAGTCTTCACTCCTTTATATAGAGGTGTGAAATGAACGTTGTAAGTGCCAATTCATCCAAAAAGAGTCGTTGTTGAAGCTTGATCTTTCACCAATGATTCTTTGCCTGATTAAGTTATTGTCCTATAAAGGATCAATTTCAAATCCATTCCGGTTGAGAGGGAACAAAGATGCAGGCTTGGTTGTACATGAGAGCTGTTATTCTTGTCTGGTAGTTGATACAAAGAACAGAGTAGTGGAGAAGGTGGTTGTACAGTTCGTACAGAGTACAATGTCAACGCTTCTTGTTTCTTTGCAGCCAAATGACTTCAAATCCTTTTAAAATGACCGTTGCATTATTCCACTGGTCTTCTGCTAATTCTATATGACTTTCTCTCCAAAATACAACACTTAAATCATAAAACCTTGAATCATTTTGCTTCTGGTGAAATATTGTTGCTTCTGAAGAACCAGCTTCTGAGGGCCTTTAACTTCTGATGACGTCATACTCTTCAGGAGCACAGGTCTTCAGGAGCGCAAGTCTTCAGGAGCGCCTTAAACTTCAAATAATGTTTCTTTTGCTCTTTATTTGTTCTTTCAGAACCTTGTTAAGATATAACACTTTGTCTATGGTCATGTACACTTGAACAAATGTTAGCAATACCAATTGTCAATTTTTAATACCTTGTTATCATCAAAACTCTTAGGAATTATTGTTAAACACATTTTGTTCCAACAGGCTCTTCCGTTAACGCAGTTGACGTGTAAGGGTAAATCTTTTGTGTGAGATGTTCATTGTGAGAACAGTTTTAATGAGTTAAAGAAACGGTTGACGACGGCTCCAGTCTTGATTTTGCCGAAGTCCGATGAACCTTTTGTTGTTTATTGTGATGCGTCCAAGTTGGGTTTAGGTGGTGTGCTTATGCAAGATGGTAAAGTGGTTGCTCATGCATCAAGACAGATGAGAATTCATGAACGAAATTATCCTACTCATGATCTTGAATTGGCTGTTGTTGTCTTTGTGCTTAAGATTTGGAGACGCTACTTGTATGGTTCGAGATTTGAAGTGTTCAGTGATCACAAGAGCTTGAAGTATTTATTTGATCAGAAGGAATTGAATATGAGGCAACGAAGGTGGCTTGAATTGTTTAAAGATTACGATTTTGGTTTGAATTATCATTCGGGTAAGGCTAATGTGGTTGCAGATGCCTTAAGTAGGAAGACTTTGCATATGTCTGCTATGATGGTGAAAGAGTTTGAGTTACTGGAACAGTTTAGAGATTTGAGTTTAGTTTGTGAAAGGACACCTCAGAGTGTAAAGTTGGGAATGCTGAAGATTGATAATGAATTCCTGAAAAGTATTAAAGAAGCGCAAAAAGAGGATGTAAAGTTTATGGACGTATTGATTTCTAGTAATCAGACTGAGGACAGTGACTTTAAGGTCGATGATCAAGGAGTGTTGAGATTCTGAGGTAGGATTCGCATTCCTGATAATGATGATATGAAGAAGACGATTCTTGAAGAGAGTCACAGAAGTAGCTTGAGTATTCATCCGGGAGCTACCAAGATGTATCATGATTTGAAGAAGTTGTTTTGGTGGTCTGGATTGAAACGTGATGTGGCACAGTTTGTATATTCTTGTTTGATTTGTCAGAAGTCGAAAGTCAAGCATCAGAAACCTGCTGGATTGATGACACCTCTAGATGTGCCAGAGTGGAAATGGGATAGTATATCCATGGATTTTGTGACGAGTTTGCCTAATACTCCTAAATGGAATGACGCTATTTGGGTGGTTGTTGATAGATTGACGAAGTCGGCTCATTTTATTCCGATCAATATCATTTTTCCCGTATCGCAGTTGGCAGAGATTTATATTCGAGATATAGTGAAGCTGCATGGTGTTCCTTCGAGCATTGTATCAGATAGAGATCCAAGGTTTACTTTTAGATTTTGGAAGAGTTTGCAAGAGGCTTTAGGTTCACAGTTGAGGTTGAGTTCGGCTTATCATCCGCAGACAGATGGTAAGTCGGAGAGAACGATTCAATCGTTGGAGGATTTGTTGAGGGTTTGTGTACTTGAGCAAGGAGGAACTTGGGATAGTCATCTTCCGTTGATAGAGTTCACGTACAATAACAGTTACCATTCGAGTATTGGAATGGAACCTTTTGAGGCTTTGTATGGTCGGAGATGCAGAACTCCGTTATGTTGGTTTGAGTCAGGTGAGAATGTGGTTCTAGGACTCATGGGATCGATATTTTTACTACTTCGATAGTATTTGGTGCACTTGCCAAATGTCTATCAATACCTTGTTCTGAATGCAGTTTTAGATATATCTTCTGCCTTCACTCTTATCTGATGATATCCTGATTGCAAATCAATCTTACTAAACACTTCCGCACCAACCAACTGATCCATCAAATCATCAATCCTCGGAAGCGGATACTGATTCTTGATAGTCACCTTGATCAACTGCCTATAATCCACACATAACCTCATACTACCATCCTTCTTCTTCACCAACAAAACAGGAGCACCCCACGGAGAAACACTCGACCTAATGAACTGCTTCTCGTGCAACTCTTCCAACTGCTTCTTCAATTCTCCCAACTCTGATGCAGACATCCGATACAGCGCAATCGAAATAGGACTTGTTCCTGGCACCAAATCAATTGCAAACTCAACTTCCCTCTCTGGCGGTAAGTCGATAATGTCGTCCGGAAACACTTCTGGAAACTCTTGCACTACCGGAAAATTGCCAACTTCTTTCTTACCACTTTCCTTCAGAGAAGCAAACATCATAAACACACTAGCTTCACCATCTAGAGACTTCTTCACTTGTTCCGCGGTCAACAACTTCCCACGTACATCTTCTACCGGCTTAGAGAATGTCACACTCTTGGTTAAACAATTGATGTTAGCACCAAAAGTCAACATCCAATCCATTCCAAAAATTACATCCATATGCTTCAACGATAAACAAACCAAATCTAGCTCAAAGTCAACACAACCAAAATTAACGGGACACTTTGTAACGCCCGTTTGAATTATTTAATTATTTAATATAATTGTGGAGTCTATAATATATATTTATATGATTTATGAGATGTGAAGAAGTATGATTTATGCGATTTAAGTGATTTTATGAGATGTTGCGAGTTATTTTATTATTTAATAGAATAAGATATGAAAATAAAATAAATATAGAGATAAGTGGCTTTTTTGAGATTTTAGAGCGTTTTGTGGGAGAAAGAGTAAATAAGATAAGATTTGATGGGAGTATAAATAAGGAAATTAGGTCAGAGTTGTTTTATATACGTTTTTGGAAAAAGGGAGAAAAACCAGAGAAAGAGAAGAGGAACCTAGGAGGGCTGCGATTTCTGCAAAACTAAGGTAAGGGTGAGACTAACTCTCATTAAAATTAAGTGTATGATTGATGAGATTACAATTAACATGTTAGGGATTAGTTTTGAAAGTTTTGAGAATTAGGGTTAATGAGGATTTTGATGGTTTAATGATGTAAAGCTTTTAATTTGATATAAAAATGATGTTCAAACCTTAGATAACCTATAGGATGTTAATTGGGATTAGTTTTATGGTTAGAACCATGAGATTAGGTGAGTTTTGGTGATTTTAGGTCTTCTGCCCATACTGTTGTTCATCGCTCGCCTCAATGAGCAACCTTCCGCCTGGCGAGCGACGCTGAGTTCCTCGCCACAACGAGCAACCTTCCCGCCTGGCGAGCGACGCCAAGTTTCTTTCCATAGTGAGCTGATCCCTCGCCTCGCGAGATGTCCTTTCCACAATTGTTTAAGTTGGATTCATGTGCTGTTTTGAGTTGTTTGATTATGAATTGAGTTTTGATATGAATATTTGATTTGCTAATATTTGAATTGTCCTTCCAGTACTTGTGATTTGATATGTAATTCCTTTTTATAATTGATTGCACATGAGATACATGATGAAGTTGTCTAAGAAGTCAAGTCGTATGAAGTGTCTAAGATGTTTTAAGTTGTAAGTTGTGAGTCCATTTGCATACTCATTGCTGAGGGCTTATTCCCTGGGGGTATTTACTCCAATAAGTTGAGGGCTCATGCCCTGTGAGCTTTTGCTCTTTATGTTTAGGGCTTATGCCCTGTGAGTGTATTTATGCTCTTAAAGAAGGGGGCTCATGCCCCGGATGGTACCACATGCATATAAGATGTTAAGATGTTTAAGAAGATAAGTTGCATAGTCGTGTCGAGTTTTCAAGTGTTGAGTTGTCAAGATGCTAAGATGTTTTCTTTATATGAATCGTGATGAAATGTTTAAGATTATATTGGTTGATGAATATGACGAATTATCATGAGTTGTTTATGATTGTACTCGTTGAAGAATATGTTGATTTGATGATGTGTTAAGTTGTTAGCTATAATTGATGAATTATATGCTTAACTTTAATTATTGTGAAATCTCACCCCTTCTGCTTGAAAATGTTGCTCTTCGTATGGGTAACTTGCAGGTGATCAAGATTAACAGTTGATTTTGCTGTTGTGAGTGGCCACCTCTCACTGTGTCCTTAAGTGCTCTAATACGTAACGGGATGGGGAACCTTGTTAATGTTTTCTATTCTTTACGTATTTATTTATGAGATTTTATGAACATGATGTTGAGTATTTTGATGAGATTTTATGTAGAGGCCTTCGTGCCAAAGTTGTTTAAGATTTTTGATTTAAATTCTGCTGCGAAGAGATTTAAAGAATTATTTGAGATATTTGAAGGATAAATTATTATTTATTCCATTTGTGATTTTTTGAGAAATGTAGCATTCCGTTGAGTTGTGATTACTCTGATTATTATTTGAGAAATTTTAATGTTGGGAAAACGGGGTGTTACAATTGGTATCAGAGCAGGTTGGTCCGTCCGGCCAAATAGAAGAGTCTTGTTGTGTCGAGTATCGGTTGATGTATTGTTATATGTCATACTGATTGTTTTGTGTTATGTAGAGAACTAAGATGGCTGGAAGAAACGACGCTGCTATTGCTGCTGCATTGGAAGCTATGGGGCAACAACCCAATGCTAACGCTGGTGCGAATGCTGAGGTAAAGATGTTGGAGACCTTTTTGAGGAATCATCCGCCTACTTTCGGAGGAAGGTACAACCCCGATGGAGCTCAGACGTGACTCAAGGAGATTGAGAGAATTTTTCGGGTCATGCAGTGCAATGAGGTGCAGAGGGTGCGTTTTGGTACGCATATGCTGGCAGAGGAAGCTGATGATTGGTGGGTGAGTATCCTACCGACACTTGAACAAGGAGGTGGAGTGGTTAATTGGGTTGTGTTTCGGAAAGAGTTCCTAGATAGATATTTTTCAGAAGATGATCGCGGGAAGAAAGAGATTGAGTTCCTTGAGCTGAAACAAGGGAACATATCGGTGACTAAGTTTATTGCTAATTTTTTGGAGCTGGCTAAGTTCTATCCACACTACACTCCTGAGACTACTGAATTTTCTAAGTGTATTAAGTTTGAGAATGGCTTGTGTGCTGAGATCAAGCGGGCCATGGGTTACCAGAAGATCATAATCTTTTCCGAGCTGGTGAGTAGTTGTAGAATTTATGAGGAAGATACGAAGGCACATTACAAGGCTATGAATGAGAGGAAAGGTAAGGGGCAGCAGAGTCGTCCCAAGCCTTACAGTGCTCCTACTAATAAAGGGAAACAGAGAGTTAATGATGAGAGGAGGCCTAGACAGAGAGATGCTACTGCTGAGATTGTTTGCTACACTTGTGGAGAGAAGGGCCATAAGAGTAATGCTTGTACTAGAGATGTGAAACAATGTTTCCGTTGTGGGAAGAAAGGGCATGTTATTACTGAATGTAAGTTTAATGATGTGGTGTGCTTTAATTGCAATGAAGAAGGTCATATTGGTTCGCAGTACAAGCAGCCTAAGAAGGCTCAGACTAATTGGAGAGTGTTTGCTTTGACTGGTACGCAGACAGAGAACGAGGATCGTTTGATCAGAGGTACTTGTTACTTTAATAGTACTCCTTTAATTGCTATTATTGATACTGGTGCTACGCATTACTTTATTGCTATTGATTGTGCTGCTAAGTTGAATCTTGCTATGTCTGATATGAATGGAGAAATGGTTGTCGAAACTCCAGCTAAGGGTTCAGTAACTACTTCTCTTGTGTGTTTAAGATGTCTTGTGTCCATGTTTGGTCAAGATTTTGAGATTGATTTGGTTTGTTTACCGTTGATCGGAATGGATGTAATCTTGGGGATGAATTGGTTGGAATACAATCATGTCCATATCAATTGTTTTAGTAAGTCGGTGTATTTTTCTTCTGCTGAAGAAGAGAGTGGAGCAGAGTTCTTGTCTACTAAGCAGCTGAAGCATTTAGAACGTGATGGCATTATGATGTTTTCCTTGATGGCGTCTTTGTCTATTAAGAATCAAGCCGCAATTGATAAATTGCAAGTTGTGTGTGATTTTCCAGAAGTTTTTCCTGATGAGATCCCTGATGTGCCGCCAGAGAGAGAAGTTGAATTTTCAATTGATCCTGTTCCGGGAACGAAGCCTGTGTCTATGACACCTTACCGTATGTCGGTGTCCGAGTTGGCTGAGTTGAAGAAACAGTTGGAAGAATTGCTTGATAAGAAGTTTGTAAGACCGAGTGTTTCACCTTGGGGAGCGCCGATATTGTTGGTTAAGAAGAAAGATGGAAGTATGAGGTTGTGCATTGACTATAGACAGTTGAACAAAGTAACGATAAAGAATAGGTATCCACTTCCAAGAATTGATGACTTGATGGATCAGTTAGTGGGTGCACGTGTGTTTAGCAAGATTGACTTGAGGTCAGGTTATCACCAGATTAAAGTAAAAGATGAGGATATGCAGAAGACTGCGTTTAGGACGCGTTATGGGCATTATGAGTATACGGTGATGCCTTTCGGTGTTACTAATGCACCAGGTGTATTTATGGAGTACATGAATAGAATCTTTCATGCTTTTTGGATCATTTTGTTGTGGTATTCATTGACGATATCTTGATATATTCTAAGACTGAAGAGGATCATGCTGAGCATTTGAAGATCTTTTTGCAAGTGCTGAAAGAGAATAAGCTATTTGCCAAGTTATCAAAGTGCGAGTTCTGGTTGAAAGAGGTTAGTTTTCTTGCCCATGTTATTTCTGGTAGTGGTATTGCAGTTGATCCGTCTAAAGTTGAAGCAGTATCACAATGGGAGACCCCTAAGTCGATTACAGAGATTAGAAGCTTTTTGGGTTTAGCTGGTTATTACCGCAGATTTATAGAAGGGTTTTCTAAGTTGGCACTTCCGTTAACGCAGTTGACGTGTAAAGGTAAAGCTTTTGTGTGGGATGTTCAGTGTGAGAACAGTTTGAATCAATTGAAGAAGAGTTTGACGACGGCTCCAGTTTTGATTTTACCAAAGTCCGATGAACCTTTTGTTGTGTATTGTGATGCGTCCAAATTTGGTTTAGGTGGTGTGCTTATGCAAGATGGTCAAGTGGTTGCTTATGCATCAAGACAGTTAAGGATTCATGAACGAAATTACCCTACTCATGATCTTGAGTTAGCTGCAGTTGTATTTGTGCTTAAGATTTGGAGCCATTACTTGTACGGTTCGAGATTTGAAGTGTTTAGTGATCACAAGAGTCTGAAATATTTGTTTGATCAGAAGGAATTGAATATTTGGCAGCGAAGGTGGCTTGAATTGTTGAAGGACTATGATTTTGGGTTGAATTATCATCCAGGTAAAGCTAATGATGTTGCAGATGCCTTAAGTAGGAAGGCTTTACATATTTCTGCTTTGATGGTGAAAGAGTTCGAGTTGCTTGAACAGTTTAGAGACTTTAGTTTGGTTTGTGAATTGTCACCTCAGAGTGTGAAGCTAGGGATGCTGAAGATTGATAGTGATTTCTTGAAAAGTATTAAAGAAGCACAGAAAGCGGATGTTAAGTTTGTGGATTTGTTGGTTGCTAGTAATCAGACTGAGGATAGTGACTTTAAGGTTGACGAGCATGGTGTGTTGAGATTCCGAGGTAGAATTTGTATTCTCGACAATGATGAGATGAAGAAGATGATTCTTGAAGAGAGTCATAGGAGTAGCTTGAGTATTCACCCGGGAGCTACCAAGATGTATCATGACTTAAAGAAGTTATTTTGGTGGTCTGGATTGAAACGTGATGTGGCACAATTTGTATATTCGTGTTTGGTTTGTCAGAAGTTGAAAGTTGAGCATCAGAAACCTACAGGGTTGATGACACTGTTGGATGTGCCAGAGTGGAAATGGGATAGTATATCCATGGATTTTGTGACGAATTTTCCGAATACTCCGAGAGATAATGACGCCATTTGGGTGATTGTTGATAGATTGACGAAGTCGGCTCATTTTATTCCGATTAATATCAGTTTTCTTGTAGCTCAGTTGGCAGAGATTTATATTCGTGAAATTGTGAAGCTACATGGTGTTCCGTCGAGCATCGTATCAGATAGAGATCCGAGATTTACTTCTAGATTTTGGAAGAGTTTGCAAGAGGCTTTAGGTTCTAAGTTGAGGTTGAGTTCAGCTTATCATCCGCAGACAGATGGTCAGTCGGAGAGGATGATTCAGTCGTTGGAAGACTTGTTGAGAGTTTGTGTACTTGAGCAAGGAGGAACATGGGATAGTCATCTCCCGTTGATAGAGTTCACGTACAACAACAGTTATCATTCTAGTATTGGAATGGCACCTTTTGAGGCTTTGTATGGTCGGAGATGCAGAACTCCGTTGTGTTGGTTTGAGTCAGGTGAGAATGTGGTTTTAGGACCAGAGATTGTTCAACAGACTACTGAGAAGGTAAAGATGATTCAAGAAAAGATGAAAGCGTCGCAGAGTCGACAAAAGAGTTATCATGATAAGCGGAGGAAAGACCTCGAGTTTCAAGAAGGAGATCATGTGCTTTTGAGAGTCACTCCGGTGACAGGTGTTGGTCGTGCATTGAAGTCAAAGAAGTTGACTCCGAGATTTATTGGTCCATATCAGATATCATAAATCATTGGAACGGTGGCGTACCGAGTGGGTTTACCACCGCATCTTTCGAATTTGAACGATATGTTTCATGTGTCGCAACTTTGAAAGTATGTTCCGGATCCATCTCATGTGATCCAAAGAGATGATGTGCAAGTTAGAGATAACCTTACAATTGAGACCTTACTAGTGAGAATTGAAGGTCGTGAGGTAAAGCATTTGAGAGGCAAAGAGATACCTCTTGTGAAAGTCGTTTGGGAAGGAGCGACTAGTGAAAGCTTGACGTGGGAGCTTGAGAGTAAGATGCTGGAGTCTTATCCAGAGTTGTTTGCATGAGGTAAATTTTCGAGGACGAAAATCTTATAAGTTGGGGAGAGTTGTAACGCCCGTTTGAATTATTTAATTATTTAATATAATATTGGAGTCTAAAATATATATTTATATGATTTATGAGATGTGAAGAAGTATGATTTATGCGATTTATGTGATTTTATGAGATTTTGCGACTTATTTTATTATTTAATAGAATAAGATATGAAAATAAAATAAATATAGAGATAAGGGGTTGTTTTGAGATTTTAGAGAGTTTTGTGGGAGAAAGAGTAAATAAGATAAGATTTGATGGGAGTATAAATAAGGAAATTAGGTCAGAATTGTTTTACGTACGTTTTTGGAAAAAGGGAGAAAAACCAGAGAAAGAGAAGAGGAACCTAGGAGGGCTGCGATTTCTGCAAAACTAAGGTAAGGGAGAGACTAACTCTCATTAAAATTAAGTGTATGATTGATGAGATTACAATTAACATGTTAGGGATTAGTTTTGAAAGTTTTGAGAATTAGGGTTAATGATGATTTTGATGGTTTAATGATGTAAAGCTATTAATTTGATGTAAAAATGATGTTCAGACCTTAGATAATCCATAAGATGTTAATTGGGATTAGTTTTAAGGTTAGAACCATGAGATTAGGTGAATTTTGGTGATTTTAGGTCTTCTGCCCGTACTGCTGTTCATTGCTCGCCTCAGCGAGCAACCTTCCCGCCTGGCGAGCGACGCCAAGTTCCTCGCCATAACGAGCAACCCTTCCTCCTGGCAAGCGACACTGAGTTCCTCGCCACAACGAGCAACCTTCCCGCCTGGCGAGCGACGCCAAGTTCCTCGCCACAGCGAGCTGTTCCCTCACCTCGCGAGCAATGCTTTCTAGAATTGTTTAACTTGGATTCATGTGCTGTTTTGAGTTGTTTGATTATGAATTGTGTTTTGATATGAATATGTGATTTGATGGTATTTGAATTGTCCTTCCAGTACTTATGTTTTGATATGCAATTCCTTTTTATAATTGATTGCACATGAGATATATGATGAAGTTGTCTGAGAAGTCAAGTCGTATGAAGTGTCTAAGATGTTTTAAGTTGTAAGTTGTGAGTCCATTTGCATACTCATTGCTTAGGGCTTATGCCCTGGGGATATTTACTCCAATACGTTGAGGGCTCATGCCCTGTGAGCTTTTTCTCTTTATGTTGAGGGCTTATGCCTTGTGAGTGTATTTATGCTCTTAAAGAAGGGAGCTCATGCCCTGGATGGTACCACATGCATATAAGATGTTAAGATGTTTAAGAAGATAAGTTGCATAGTCGTGTCGAGTTGTCAAGTTGTTGAGTTGTCAAGATGCTAAGATGTTTTCTTTATATGAATCGTGATGAAATGTTTAAGATTATATTGGTTGATGAATATGACGAATTATGATGAGTTGTTTATGATTGTACTCATTGAAGAATATGTTGATTTGATGATGTGTTAAGTTTTTAGCTGTAATTGATGAATTATATTCTTAACTTTAATGTTTGTAAAATCTCACCCCTTCTGCTTGAAAATGTTGCTCTTCGTATGGGTAACTTGCAAGTGATCAGATTAGCTGTTGATTTTGCTGTTGTGAGTAGCCACCTCTCACTGTGTCCTTAGGTGCTCTGATACGTAACGGGATGGGGAACCTTGTTAATGTTTTCTATTCTTTACGTATTTATTTATGAGATTTTATGAACATGATGTTGAGTATTTTGATGAGATTTTATGTGGAGGCCTTCATGCCAAAGTTGTTTAAGATTTTTTATTTAAATTTCGCTGCGAAGAGATTTAAAGAATTATTTGAGATATTTGAAGGATAAATTATTATTTATTTCATTTGTGATTTTTTGAGAAATGTAGCATTCTGTTGAGTTGTGATTATTCTGATTATTATTTGAGAAATTTTTATGTTGGGAAAACGGGGTGTTACACACTTAGCACACACCAAGGAAGTAGTCACTGAACCATTGGTCGGGGTATCGATGACCATTCCACGCAACAACGGAGTCACAACCAAACCCAAACGCTCAACACAACAACTCGAGATAAAAGAATGCGTAGCACTAGTATCAATAATTGCAATCAAAGGAGTACTATTGATAAAACACATAGCTCGGATGAGATTATCCGGCTGCTCCACTTCCTCCGCATTCAAAGCAAACACCTTACCCGCCGCCTTCTTCGGCTTAGTACACTTAGTACTCAAATGACCCGCTTCACCACAATTGTAACAAGTAATGTCCCTCTTGCATTCAAAAGCCTTGTGACCCTTCTGACCACACTTGAAGCAACTATCTCCCTTCTTACAATCACTAGCATAATGACCAAAGACACCACATTTGTAGCACTTGACTTCCGCCACATTCACCTTGGAGCCTCCACCAACATCTTTCTTCTTGCTCTTATCCTTGTTGTACGGTTTCCCATTTCCATGCCTTTCCCTTTCTTGTCATTCACAACTTTGTAGTAATTCAACTTAGCCTTCCCAGCATCATCAAACATACGACATTTGTGCACAAAAGTGTCAAAATCTCTAATCTCATGGAAACAGATGTACTGATAGATCTCCGTCCTCAAACCATTCTCAAACTTCACACACTTAGAAACCATAGCATCTTCCGCATTGATGTAAGGACAAAACCTCGAAAGCTCCTCATACTTAGAAGCATACTCAGCAGCATACATGCTTCCTTGCTTCAAGTTCAAGAACTCCGCTTCCTTCTTGGTTCTCAAATCTTCCGGAAAGTACTTCTTCAAAAACTCATTCTTGAATCTCACCCAAGTGATAACATCACCACTAGCCTCAATCTTCCTCTTGGTACTAGTCAACCAATACTCGGCCTCCTCAGCAAGCATATGAGTAGCCAACCTCACCTTCTGGTCATTATTAGTCACCATAGCACGAAAGATCCTCTCCATGCCTTCCATCCAAGTCAAACCTCCTTCCGGATTGAACCTTCCCTTGAACGTCGGCGGTTTGTTCCTCATGAAACGATCAAGCCTCCGCTCCTCAGCTTCTCCTTGGTCTTCCTGACCATGACCACCATTCCCTTGATTTTAAGCCAAAGCTTGAGCAACTGCAGACAAAGCCGCTGCAATCGCATCATCATTCCTACCACTTCCGCCAGCCATCTCACTTCTAATCAACAAAACCAAGCAATAGGTAAGAACAACAACAAAACAACTTGTAACGCCCTATTTCTAATTGAGCAATAAATCATGCAATTTAAATAAATACATAAGAAATAGTCGTCACGTCTACAATTAACCATCAAGTAATCATGCATGAATTCTCAACATAAAAAATCACACAGCGGAAAATCAACTACATCTTAACATAAAGGCCATGTCATCAACATACGATGAATCCAACACATAAATAATCTCAACACGATACATCTTAAGATAAAAGAAAATCTGAAATATAAAAACAACGCCTTCCTAGATCAGAGCCTCTAAGACACGACGAGCAACATAAAAGGATGAAGCTCTACTACCACGAGCACTCACCAAAAGCAATGCGATCACTAATCCTGCACGCCGTCTACCCATTCATACAAATAGGTAGGCAGTCCACCATAGACCACTAGGGGTTATATCTTGCAAAAATAAGCATAGACATGATCAAATTCATCACTGAATACACAAGTATAATTTCCAATTACAACAATCTTCAAGCACACCAAAATACACCAACACGTATTCATGTCAAGTTCAAAACAAAACACGACTCTTCCTAGAACATACAATGTGCCTAGACAACTCTAATACGTGTGGTACCAACTTCCTTTCATCTCCGAGGCCGTCGCCCCTGATGCAACAAAAACATCATAACAACCCACATAACAACCCGCATAATGAATACCGAAGTATTCAACAACAACAATTGGAGATGAAAGACAACAACAACAACGTGTGTGAACTAGGACTTGACAACAACAAACATGCTTCATGTAATTTCACAAGTCCACACCAACATATTCCAATACATGCTTTCACCAACATAACAACACCAAATCGCATGTAAAAGATTTCACCATCAACATATATGCACTCAACATATATAATCACCAACAACAACATATATGTACTCAACATATATAATCACCAACAACAACATATATGCACTCAACATATATAATCAAACTATTCATGAAGGAATATCCAAGTAAAGATTTCAAGGAATATTTTTAACTAAGTTCGCATGATATAATTCACAACTTTAACAATTGAGATTCATGAACCAAAACAAAGCCAACTATTCAATTGCCTCCACTAAGTAAGTACACTAGTTACATATGAATGAAGGTGCACTTACATGAGCGTTTCACCGGCCCATTACCATGAATTCTCATAAAACTCAAAGTTCGTCTCAAAATGTTACTTTTTCAAGTATGTTCCATTTTCAAAGTGAAATGTTCTAGTTCTCAAAGAAATAATTCAAGGCCATTTATTTAATCATATAGATAGCATACATATGTAATCCTACATCATTCTCCTTGAGAAAATAGTTTCCGGAAAATTGATGTTCTTGGACGATTTTCCAAACATTATGAACCATTTATGAAACTAAGTCCAAATCCATATCAATGATGTTTCCATAGGATTAGATACATAAGTAATGATTAAACAAGTCTAAAGAAACAAATTAGGAAGTTCGGATTGGCCCCCAAGTACACGAAACGAAAAATCAAGTGTGGCTAAACTGGGTGTTGCTCGCTTTAGTGAAGGCTCGCTCGCTTAAGCGACCAGGTCTCAGTAGCATTCTGGGCTTGTTCGCTTGTCGCTCGCTCAAGCGAACTCTTGATAGAAGCAACATTCTTGTTCGCTCACCGCTCGCTCAAGCGAACTGTGTCCAGAAGCGAACTGGGCACGCTCGCTTGAGCTTCGCTTAGGGCTCGCTTAAGCGAACACTCATGTGTTCAGAAAAAAACTTCGAATTTCAAAACCCTTTTTCCCAAACACTCAAATTTTGATCCTTCCACACTCAAAACACGTCCCAAATAAAGTTTATAGTTCAAATACATAAACACACACTCAAGAATGCTCAAAACTCATAAATCAAACACCATTTTGTCCAAATTCAAAAATTCACCAAACTTTCATAATTATTCCACAACAACAACAACTTTCATCACCAAATCACCAATAGACATAATCATCATACCAATTCATCAACAACATATTTTCAAACATCATCAACCACAATTAATCATGAATTCATTCCAAGTTCAACAAAATACAATTTCATCATTCATCACTTTTTCACAAAAACACAACATATTCACATATATGATTTTTGACACATGAATTCAATATCAACAACAATTAATCATTCAATTCACATGTACAAACATATCATCAACATCAAAACATGAATTCATTCACTTAATTTTAAATAATCACTTATTCCCAAAATCACTTAATTAATTAATCACTTATGAGAAAGGGGTAGGAAAAGAGATTATGATCAAAGACTAGCCCCCTTATCTCTAATCTTCTACAATCAATTCCTAGGCTTCACTTTAGCTTCAAATTCTTCCCCTCTCCAAGTTTTCTCTTCAACCCTCTTCTAGCCTCTCTAGTCTCTTAGCCTCTTAGGAAAAAAATGAGCAAATGATTCTAAACCCTAGTTTCTCTCTAAAGTTGGAATATATAGTCATACCCATTGGGCCTAACCCATCAATTGTTAATTGGGCTCAATTGTAATTACGCCACTTAATAGTTTTCTAACTTACTAAAGATAAAATAGTTAGCAACTACCGACACTAATTCTAATTACTATAACTAACTAATAAATTGCTAAACAATCGGTTCTTACTAAAACGCTACGATTAATCCTCAACCAAAATTACTATTTTACCCTTACTCACCAAAAGACCAAAATACCCTTCTAATCACTAAACCCAAGAAAATACAACCAAGAGTAAATAATCACATACAAGCATACATAAATACACATAAATTAATTAAAAACAAAAATAACGAAAATCGGGCTGTTACACAATTCCTACTAAAATAACTAATTCATTCAATGTCTATTTATACTAATATTCACTACCAGGAAAAAACAATATACAGATTTGTAAATTGATTTAATATGATACGAATCATTGTCTTCTTTGTGTAGAAAAAAAAAAGATAAAAGATTGCCTTTGCAAGTTAAGTGGTAAATTATAAGTGTTTCTTTTTTATTTAGAAATGTGAAGAGTCGTTGGTTACATAGATTAATTAACTTGTCTTTATTTACAAATTACTAACACTAACATCCTAAAATACTAACTTCCTAAAAAAAGCTATACTATTTTATTACTAATCTTCCTTAAATGTAAACAAAAAAATAAATATCTTCCTTAATAAACAAAACAATACTGCTACTATTCTCTCTATTAATTATTGAATATGTACTTATTCTTCCCCTTCCATTGCATCTTTAGGTTATTTTTGTTTCAACTACCTTGTTTCTATTCCATCAATTAATTTATCCACTCAGCCTTTCATTTTTTCCTCAATTAATGACAACTCATGTTACTTATTAACCTCATCTCATTTCTTCTTTGGTTTCATTGTTTGTTTTTAGTTTTCACTTTCCTCTTTTCAAACTTCAAACATGTTTTCTCCAAATTTTTTCTATTATGAAATGAATATCCACAATGCATGTGCATGTGCAGGTTTTGTAAATAGGTGGATTTTGTTGAAAGGTTACTTCTTATATGAAAATATCATATTTACTTATTTCTTATATGAAATGTCATTTTTACATTGAAATTCAAGTTTTTTCCGATTATTTATTTATTTATTTATTTTTTAATATGGTGGGTTTTACATTTGTCATATGAAATAATATATATTTTCACTCATGACCTCATTCCTTTTGTTTATATTCATTGTTTATGGTAGATGTACATGTCCTTCTATCACTATTCTTTTTCAAATAATAATCTTTGTTTATATTCATTGTTTATGGACCGTCATAATATTCCTAAAGGCTTAAGAACCCTCCAGAAGGGCTCAAACGTCCTCAAGAAGGACTTGGGCGCCCTCCATAAGGCCTCCAAGGCCTAGGCGCGCCCCCCTAGTGTAACGCCCCATTTCTATTTAATTATTTTTAGTTAATGTTTGAGTATTTTTATTTATATATATGATTGAAATGAATTATATGACCTTTTGGTGTGGTGTGTGTATTTAAATAATTAATTGTTATTTTACTATTTTTGGTTGATTTTAATATGTTTTATGTATTTTATATGAAATGTTGATTTATGTGATTTATTGGTGGTTGCCATTTATTATATAATTATTTGTGCTATTTAATAAATGGGAGAAATATAATATTTATTTGAATTGTTAGGAGTTAATTAGAATTTATTGGTGTTTAGGAAGGGGGTTATATTTTAATTATGAGAGTTAAGGAGGAAGTTAAGGAAATTAAGTGAAGGGTTAAAAGAAATAGGAATAGAAGGTCAGAAACGTTTTTCACGTAGAAACTAAGCTTTTGAGGAGAAAAACCTAGAGAAGGAGAGAGGAGCCAAGTAAAGAACCAGTTTTTGCCTGCTGTAGCTTTCGTTCATCTTAAATCAGGTAAGGGTGAGACTCTCTTTCAATAGTAATGGATTGTACAACTTTGATTGTGATTTTAAACATGAATTTGTAGAAAATTGTGATGGATTGATGAGAGTTTGATGTGTAAGACTGTAGAATGTGTTACAGAACCAAGATTACTCCCTAGGACGACTTTGTAGATGAATTAGAAGTTAGATTGGAGAGATTGGAGACGTTTTGTTGAATTTAGGTCTGAACCCGTGTGGGTTCTGAGATCGCTCGCCTGTGGCGAGTGATCACTCGCCGTGGCGAGTAACCCTTGGTTGCTCGCGAGGCGAGCAGTATAGCTCGCTGTGGCGAGCTTGTCCCTTAAATTTAAGATTTTTGCCAAACTTTAGATGGTTTTGAGTGCCCTTATATTTATAGAGATGACCTGTGAAGTTGGTTTAGCCAAATTGGATTTAGAGAGATTAAAAATGAAGTTTTGGTGAGAAAAATGTCAAAAGGCCGAAGCACCCAGTATTTCTCGCCTACAGCTCGCCCCCAACTCGCCTTTGGCGAGTGAGCTGCTGGGAGTACTCGCCTGTGGCGAGCAGATGTACTCGCCATGGCGAGTTAGATGGTTCAGGACTGACTGTTCCGTTTTGCGATCTGTTTCGCATGGGACTTTGAGAGGAGACTTTTGGGTAGTGTTGGGGAGGTTTTATATCCTTAGATGCATTCTGTAATGAAGATTGCTGATGGTTCCTTTATGTTGTGAATAATTGATGTATTGTTGAAATGTAAGTCGTATCTCGTTTATGCATTTGTTGAGTTGTTGTTGAGTTGTCCAAGTTGGGAAGTGTGTCATAAATAAATTAGGCACAGTTGTTGATGTTGAATTGTCGTGGTGTAAGTCATACGTAGATGTATGCATTGTTGGTTGGTGGTTGTTGTCGGTGTTGTCATGTTGTATGTTGATATACACAGTTGGAGTCTGATGCATTGTCATTCAAAGCGGTGAGGGCTTATGCTCTGGAACGCCTTGTCGTTCAAAGCGGGAGGACTCATGTCCTGGAACACTTTGTTGTTCAAAGCGGTGAGAGCTTATGCTCTGGAACGCCTTGTCGTTCAAAGCGGGAGGACTCGTGTCCTGGAACACTTTGTTGTTCAAAGCGGTGAGGGCTCTGCCCTGTATTTTGGTACCACAAGTATGTGCATTGTTGCATTGTCGTAGTTGTTGTGTTGGGTGAGTTGTCGATGTTGTTGATGTGTCGTTGGTGTTAAGTCGTTGTCGGTGTGTCGTCATCAAGAACGAAGTTGGTTCTGAATTAAACATAACTGAAGTAGTGTTGATAATCAAGTATGATGATATATTTATATGTATATTTCTTATTGATGTTGTTGATGAGAATTTGCTGTTGTTTCTATGCATTTGATGTATTTTATATATATATATTATTGTTGTTCGTGAATCTCACCCCTTCTGCTTGAAAATGTTGCCCCTCGTATGGGTAACTTGCAGGTGATCCTGAATAGTAGGTGGTGGCTCAACGTCTAGGACTTGTTACGTATGGGATGGGATTCTATATTACTTTCACTCCTATGTATTGAATTTTGAGACATAATGATGTAGTTTTGTTGAAACATTTTGATGAGGCCATTTGTGCCAAGATTTTACTTGAGGATTAATTAAGGTTGAAATAAATATTCCGCTGCAACTTTTATAAGTTGGTTGTTGAAGTTTAATAGTTTTATTTTCTATTAAAGAATTTTTATAAGCAGTGTAATGCTCCGTTTGTGGTTTAACTCTGATTATTTTATTTAAATTACGTATTTTTGGGAACGGGGTGTTACACCTAGGGCGCCGCCTTACTTAACTTCTAGTACTATCTAGAAACCGCCTAAATACCACAAATACCCCTGTTACTTGGAGGTTAAGTAACCGTAACCCAAGCCCATAGCAGGCTATAAATACCTCACTTGAGAGCACTCTCAAGGCATTCAGTCAACAGTCTAAACCCTAATAGCGATACTAACCCTAGTATCTTTACTCGTACTTTTTCTGCAAGTACAGTTGGCGCCGTCTGTGGGAAGAGGTAAAACTTTCCTCCGACCACCACCCCTTACCTAAACCTAAGTCACACCTCACGTCGTGATTTAGAGAAAAGCCGCCGTAATGGCAACCCACGAAGAAGCTGAGACGATGAGAACCCAGATCGCCCAGCTCATCGAACAGAACGAAGCCTTACAGGCTTCGGTCGAAACCATTCAACAGCAACAAATACAGGAGAAAGCCGGATCTCACCACGGCGAACCCATCGAACCGGAACCTCAACCCTTGTCTGCAGAAATCTGGAATGCTCCAATACCAGACAACTTCAAACCGCCTCACCTCTCCACCTTCGACGGCACGGGTGACCCCATGGAGCACGTGATTGCCTTCAACAACCGCGTGGCCGTTGTCGGAGCAGCTGACTCTCTCAAGTGAAAACTCCTAGCAGCGACTTTCACTGACGCTGCGCTACAGTGGTATATAAACCTTCCCCGATTCTCTATCGTAAGCTACCACGACATGATCAGGAAACTCTCGCAACAGTTCTCCGCTAGCCGCCACCGAAAGGTTTCCTCCAATAGCTTGTTCAACGTCCGTCAAGGGCAAAGCGAATCTCTAAGAAGCTACCTAGCCAGGTTCAACGAATGCACCATCAAGGTATCCAATCCGAACCAAGAACTCTTCGTCGGAGCTTTCCAAAACGGCCTGCGAGCCGGCCAGTTCAATGAGTCGCTCGCCCAGAAGCTGGCGGATTCAATGGAAGAAGTCATCTCCCGGGCTGAATGTTACATCAAAGGAGAGGGGAGTAACGCCGATAAACGCGCACGGGATGCAAAGGAAAAAGGCCCCGAGCGCAGACACTATGACATTCCCCCGAGCATAGACAGGGGAACTTTCAAGAGACAGCCAGAACGGGAGCGTCAGCCGCGCCGTTACGCCCCGGAACACTTCACTCCTCTGACTGCGCGCCCGGAAAGAATCCTGAAGGAGGTATAAGAATCTAAAATCATCCCGGAAGCACTCCCACCCAGAGTACACATCATGGGCGGTAACAAGGATGCTTGGTGTAAATACCACCGCGTACGAGAACACGACACTGATGACTGCATCCACCTTAAGAGGGAGATTGAGAAACTTATCCAGAATGGAAAATTAAGAGGATACACGAGGGGCAAGCGCGATGAGGATGGCGAAGGCACTAATCGCAATAGAGATGAGCGTCGGGGCGACGAAGGCAAGCATACTCTTAACACTATTTCCAGAGGATTCGCCGGGGGCGGTGAGTCAAGCACATCCCGAAAGAATTACGCGCGTCAGATAATGCTCGTAGACGAGGGCTCACACTCTTTCGCTGAAAGAAGTCCGGACATCACTTTCTATGCTGAAGATTTCGAAGGCGTGATTCCCCACGAGGACGACCTTATGGTAATCACTCTCCAAATACTCAATTGGAACATCAAACGGGTACTCATCGTCATCGGTAGCTCTGCAGATATTCTGACTTTCGAAGCATTCGATAGGATGGGTTTAAGTGAGGAGCAGCTGCAACCGTTCTAAGGCACCCTCTCCGGATTTACTGAAGAGAGGGTGTACGTCCGTGGCTATATCACTCTAAGGACTGTCTTCGGGTCTGACAAGCAAGCAAAGGCGATCAAAATAAGGTACCTTGTCGTCAACTCCCCGAACTCCTACAACATAGTAATTGGGCGTCCTTCTTTCAATCGTCTAGGCGCTCTCCTATCCACCAAATTTCTGGTAATGAAGTATCCTTTAGACAATGGCGGGGTTGGAACGATCAAAGGAGATCAGAAAGTCGCTAGAGAATGTTATCTGGCTAGCCTCAAGCCGCGCAGGAAAGAAGCACCTAAGAGGGAAAGCAGGGGCGACAGCGTGAATATGGTAGACGTGGACCCTCGTGAAGAATATCAGTAGGAGAGATTGGAACCTACTGAGACCCTGAGAGAAGTTGCAATCGGGCCCCTCCCTCACCAATCCACGAAGATTGGAACCTCGTTGGCGCCCTCCGAAGAAGAGGACCTCATTAATCTATTAAGGAAGAGCTTGGACCGGTTCGCCTGGGCTCCCTCAGATATGCCAGACATAGACCCCAGTATAGCCTGCCACCATCTTGACGTAAATCCAACGGTAAAACCAGTTGTTCAGAGGAAAAGAAAGATGGGAGAAGAAAGGAGGAAAGCGGTAGACGAAGAGGTAAAAAGACTTCAGGAGGCTCGTTTCATCAGCGAGATTAAATACCCCACATGGCTGGCAAACACAGTTTTAGTCAAAAAGGCTTCGGGAAAATGGAGAATGTGCGTAGACTACACCGATCTAAACATCGCTTACCCCAAGGATCCTTACCCTCTACCTAGTATAGATCGCCTGATTGACAGTGCTTCAGGCTTCAGGACTTTGAGCTTCATGGACGCATACTCCGGCTACAATCAAATCAGGATGGACCCCCTCGACGCTCCGAAGACCGCCTTCATGACTAACAACAAAAATTATCACTATGAGGTTATGTCCTTTGGCCTGAGAAACGCAGGAGCTACTTTTCAGAGATCGATGAACTCCATGTTTGCCGCTCAAATTGGGAGGAATCTGGAGGTATACATCGACGACCTCGTAGTGAAAACGCCAGAGAATGCCGCACACACCACTGACCTGAACGAAATCTTCCAGCAAGTCAGGAAGTTGAACATGCGCCTCAACCCGGCCAAGTGTACTTTCGGGGTCCAGGCGGGAAAATTTCTGGGTTTCCTGCTCACCAGTCGGGGCATAGAGGCCAACCCCGACAAGTGTCAAGCTATCATTAACATGAGAAGCCCTTGCAGCATTAAAGAAGTACAACAGCTGACTGGGAGACTGGCCGCCCTATCCAGGTTTTTATCATGTGTCGGCGACAAGGCTTTCGCTTTCTTCGCGTTCATCAAGAAGAAAGAAAATTTTGAATGGACTAGCGCGTGTGAAGAAGCCTTTCTTAAAATAAAAGAATTCCTTTCAAGTCCTCCGGTCCTGCATCGCCCATCATCTAGAGCCGCCCTATCTCTCTACTTGTCCGTATCAGACAACGCGATGAGTTCTGTATTGACGGAAGATTCAGAAGAAGGAGAAAGACCAGTATATTTCGTCAGCAAAGTTTTCAAAGGGGCTGAGTTACGGTACCAAAAGATCGAACGCTTAGCTCTGGCGATCATAACCACCGCAAGGAAGTTGCGCCCTTATTTTCAGAGCTACAAGATCATGGTCAAAACGAACTACCCCGTGAAGCAGGTCCTCAGCAAGCCAGATCTGGCGGGAAGGATGGTATCTTGGTCAGTTGAACTATCCGAATATGACCTACATTATGTCCCAAGGAGTAGCATCAAATCTCAGGTCTTGGCAGACTTTGTCGTAGAATTCACTTCTCCAGCTCAATATGTCGCCCCCTTTGTGTGGCTTTTATCAGTGGACATTTCCTCGAATCTCAAAGGAAGTGGGGCGGGCATCGTCTTAGAAGGTCCCGGTGACATACTCATAGAGCAATCGCTCAGATTCGAGTCCAAGGCCAGCAACAACCAGGCAGAGTACGAAGCCCTCATTGCGGGAATGAATTTGGCAGCGGAAATGAGGGCTGAGAATCTCAGAGAGAAAAACTATTCTCAGTTGATAACAAGCCAGATCTCAGGCGAGTACCAGACGAAGGACACTCAACTTGGCAAATACCTGACAAAAGTAAAAAGTTTAGCAGAAAAATTCAAATTCTTCGAGGCGATCTACGTCCCACGGGAGCATAACTCAAAAGCGGATCTATTGGCAAAATTGGCAAGCACTAAACGCCCGGGCAACAACAGAACGGTAATTCAGGAGGTCGTTTCGTCACCCAGCACAGAGTCACAAGAAGTTTTCCTCGTTGATACGGCAGTAGAAGGTTGGATGACCCCTATCATCAAATATCTCACAGGATCTTTCTCTCCAAAGGACGATGAAGAAGAGCAAGCGGTGAAGAGGCGAGCTTCCAAATTCACCATGGTAGCCGGCAAGTTGTATAAAATGGGACGCGCCACCCCCATGCTCCGGTGCTTGGGAGAAGAAGAAACTGAGCTGGTCCTACTAGAGGTACATAAGGGAGTATGTGGTAGCCATATAGGAGGGCGTTCTCTGGCAGCTAAGTTATTAAGGGCGGGATACTATTGGCCGACGATGCTGCATGACTGCGCCGCCTTCGTAAAAAAATGTGACAAATGCCAGCGCTTCTCCGACAAGAAGCACGCTCCAGCCAACGAGCTCACCTCTGTGTTTTCACCGTGGCCTTTCCATAGATGGGGAGTAGATATCGCGGGACCTTTTCCTTTGGCTCCTGGACAATTAAAATTTCTCATTGTGGGCATAGACTACTTCACCAAATGGGTCGAAGCAGAGGCGGTCTCCAGAATCACGGCGGACAGGGTAAAAAAGTTCTACTGGAAAAAAATTATTTGCAGGTTTGGTCTTCCTAAATATTTCGTGACTAACAATGGGACCCAGTTCGCCAGCACTAGTGTGGTCGATTTCTGTACCCAGCTCGGGATCCAAACCAAATTTGTATCAGTAATCCACCCTCGGGCAAACGGACAGGCGGAAGCGGCAAACAAGGTCATCCTCAATGGCATCAAAAAGAAGTTGGAGTCAGCCAAAGGCCTCTGGGCCGAACAACTCTATGAGGTAAGCTCTATAACTCGCTATCTTGACGATCATTTCGAATTTAAGTTGACAAACGTGTTATCTGCTCCTGCCGGTCTCACCTTGAGTCAAAATAAGAAACAGGTACTATGGTCTTATCACACCACGCCGCATTCGACGACTAGGGAGACCCCATTCACTATGGTTTACGGCGTCGATGCCATGCTACCTGTCGAAATCGACACACCGACCTGGCGACGTGATAATTTCATGGAAGAGGGTGAGTACCATGCTTATATCCGAACCAACCATTTTTTTTTCAGGTTCCCACCCTCATACGTTTTTTATTTGCCTCTGTTATTTTAAGAAACTGTAAAGTCGTGTGATGTCTTACTTTCTGTGTTTTGATACAAAAGCAAACGAGATAGGTCTCAAGTGCACGATGGATATGATCGACGAGATGAGAGAAGAGGCTCACATCAGAGAATTCGCCGCCAAACAAAGGGCCGCTCGCCGATACAATTCCAGAGTCATCCCAGAAGCATGAAAGCGGGCGACCTCGTCCTCAAGCAAGTTGTCGCCCCAACCAGAATTGGCAAGCTACTACCAAGTTGGGAAGGACCCTATCAAGTGAAGGAAAAGTTGCAGCATGGAACCTATAAACTAGAAGAATTAGATGGGACCCCGGTGCCAGAACGTGGAACATGGCCAACCTACGCCATTATTACAGTTAGAATTAGGATTTCTCTTTTTTGTTTTTTCATTATTGCAGAACATGGCGAGATCGCCACACCAGATTATTTTACGACTTTCTCTCAGTACTTAATAAAGGGATAGGGTAGAACTCTTTTTCCCCTGCAAGGGCAGGGTTTTTAATGAGGCACCCTAGTTTCTTAAAACACTATTGCTCTTCTGTATTTTGTCCTTACTCTCGTTACTGCAGGCGCGAGCCGAACGCCCAAACTGGGTCAACCTTACCTACTTAAGAAGGCTCTGACTCGGCGTCGTTAAATAAAAGCGTAACAATTAACCTTCTAATAAGGCTCTAATTAAACGCAAGTCGCCCAAACAGGGTTAACCTCATCAAAGGCTCTAACTCGGCGAGAACGCCCAAACTGGGTCAACCTTCTTAAAGGCTCTGGCTCGGCGTCATTAAAGAAAAAGTACACCTTTTCAAAAGGCTCCAACTCGGCAAGCAGCGCTAGCACTAAATCAGAAGCATTGGCTCGACACGGTAAAAGAAGTCACGACTTAAAACAAAAACGGGAACAAAGAAAGTGAATAAAACACCTCAGAATGACAACAAAGTCTTAAATAAAATTCAATAGAACAAGGCGTAGTGCCGCCCAATGTCATAAATATTACAAAATGGAGCGCCTACAAGGTCGCCTGTAAATAGAAGAATTACAATTAGAAAAAGCAGAAGACCAACATCAAGGTTCATCAATGAGTTCGCCATCTTGGACAATCTTCAGCGAGTCCAACGCAAACAGGTCCAGTTCAGGATACAGGAACGCTACTTGCATTTTGGCTCTCTCAAAACCCTCTTCGAACTGTCCCACCATAGCCATCTTGCAACCTTCCACTTCATCTTTGGCGTCCGTTAGTTGTTTCTCCAAGTCGCCCACTTTTTCTTCGAACACGCCCTTCTCGGACAGCCAACTCGTTTTCTCAAGTTCCAGACCGGATATCGCCTCCTCAGCCTTTGACTTGTCCTGTAACAAACCTTCCACCCTCTCTTTGAAAGCCGCAGCTTGATGTTTGTGCTTCTCCACGTCCTTTGTAACACTCTAATTTCTATTTTATCATTTTTGATTGTTTTTAAATAGTTTATTTAATTTTAGATGATTTATGTGGTGTGTGATATTTGGTTATTTGATTAATGTTATTTATATCATATTGTGAGGTTATTTATTTATTTAATAAAATGAGAAGGAATAATATTTATTTAGAATTATGGGGGTTGTTGAGAATTAATAGTAATTAGTGGGAGTTAAATGAAATGAAAGGGAGTTAAGGAAAGAATAGAAAGAGAAAGGGAAATAGAAAAGTCAGTATAGCATTTTTCACGTATCAATAAGAAAAACAGAGCTTTTGGGAGAGAGAGAGAGAAAACCAGGAACAAGGGGGAAATTGCTAGAGGAGAGCTTGGATTGTTGTTATTGTTCATCTGAATTAAGGTAAGGGTGAGGCTAGCTTTCAATTAGTAATATATATATATATATATATATATATATATATATATATATATATATATATATGAATTCTGAAATTGGATTAAATTGTTGTTCTTGAATTAGGGTTAGAAAAGCATGATAGAATTGCAAAGATGTTGTGAATTATGTTGTCGGATGCATGTTTCTGAGTTGTTTTGGTTGTTGTGTTGCAAATAGAACCTGTAAACATTTTTGTAATTCATTTTGGGTGATCAGGGGATCAAAATTTGGTTTTTGGGGTGAAAAATGGTGAAAAAATCGTAACAGCCTGTGCCAAATCGTGCTCTGATTTTGTCAAATCGTGCTCCGATTATTTACGAATGAAAATGCAATTTTTGACCCAGAAAATCGTGCTCCTATTGTCCAAATCGTACTCCGATTTGACAGCATCCCCGTTTCGCGTTCTTGCGTCTTTTTCACCCATTTCTGTTCCGAATTGGCTTTTGGCGTAAACATGAAAGTTGTAGATAATTGAGTTAGCTTTCTAATGGCGTTGGTTGGACTTGAAAATGATTTTTAGAGTTTGAGTTATGATGAAAATAGTCCAAGTGGGTCTCCAGGAAACTTTAAGAAAACTTAACATAACTTGTCCCAAGTTAGTCCAAAAACTTATGGTTGGTTTCCCAACTTCAAACTTAAGTATTAGAGGTTTAATGGAGGTGGTTTATGAGTATTTGGCTTATGTCTTATTGATCAAACTTGATTTGCTTTGAAGGATGTTTTGGACTTGGATATGAATGTAATTGATTAATGTATATGTTGCTATTGTTGTTGATATGTTGGAATATATATGTTTATATATGTACAATTATATACGGTGTATCGTTGTTCCCGTTGTTGATGTTGTTGAGTCGTGTTGTCCAAGTTGGGGAGTGTGTCATAAGTATTAGGCACAGATGTTGATGTCGTAGTAGATGTTGTTGTCGTTGTTGTTGGGTTGTATGCTGATATACACCATTGAGTTGTTGATGTTGTATGTTGATATACACAAGTGGAGTTCATTGCATAATGCATAAAAGCGGGAGGGCTTTTGCCCTGGAACGCCTTGTCGTTCAAAGCAGGAGGACTTATGTCCTGGAACACCTTGTTGTTCAAAGCGGTGAGGGCTTTTTTCCTGGAACGCCTTGTCATTCAAAGCGGGAGGACTCATGTCCTGGAACACTTTGTTGTTCAAAGCGGTGAGGGCTCTGCCCTGTATTTTGGTACCACATGCATATTGCATTAGTTGTTGTTGTCGTTGCATCGTTGTAGTCGTTGAGTTGGTCGAGTTGATGTTGTCATTAGTTGAGTAGTTGTTGATGTTGATGGGTTGTTGAGGTTGAGGTGGTTGTTGAGTTGTTGTCGATGATGTGGTTGATTGCTTAATATAAATTAAAGGTTGCAAATCATATGTGAAATAAAGTAGTTGTTGATGATAATGTTGATGCTTTTGGTGTTGTTGTTGTAAATCAATTATAATTGATGTAGTTGCTGTTGATGAATGTTAATGCCATGTATATATGGATTTAATAATGTTTGTTGCTATGATTGTTGTTGTTTTAATTCAAGTTGATGAATTATATATATATTATTTTTGATTGTGAATCTCACCCCTTCTGTTGGAATTGTCGCCTTGTGGGCAAGTGTAGATTTCCAAGGCTAGTAGGATGTTGGCTCAAGTGTCTTAGGGCTCTGATACGTAACGGGATGGGGAAAATGTTGTTTTGTTTCTTTCATTCCTTTATGTATCGAATTTTGAACATGTTGTTGGATTTTAAGTTGAGGAATAATATTTTATTATGTTGAGGCCTTGGTGCCAAGAATTCTGTTGAATTTGAATGATGATGATTTTGAAAGAAATATTTCCGCTGCAAATTTTTATAAGAATGATTTTGTTGGCATTTAAATAGTTTATATTCTATTTAATAATTTTGAAAAGCAGTGTGACATGCCCGTTTGATGATTACTCTGATTATATATTTATTATACGTTGTTTTGGGAACGGGGTGTTACAATTGGTATCAGAGCAGGTCGGTCCGTCCGACCAAGTAGTAGAGTCGTGTCGACCCTAGTAGTGTTGTGTGACAGCTTCACACTGTCTTTTGTTGTCCTGATTTGTTGTTTGCTGCTTGAGGTAATATTTCGAGGACGAAATTCTCTAAGTTGGGGAGAGTTGTAACACTCTAATTTCTATTTTATCATTTTTGATTGTTTTTAAATAGTTTATTTAATTTTAGATGATTTATGTGGTGTGTGATATTTGGTTATTTGATTAATGTTATTTATATGATATTGTGAGGTTATTTATTTATTTAATAAAATGAGAAGGAATAATATTTATTTAGAATTATGGGGGTTGTTGAGAATTAATAGTAATTAGTGGGAGTTAAATGAAATGAAAGGGAGTTAAGGAAAGAATAGAAAGAGAAAGGGAAATAGAAAAGTCAGTATAGCATTTTTCACGTATCAGTAAGAAAAACAGAGCTTTTGGGAGAAAGAGAGAGAAAACCAGGAACAAGGGGGAAATTGCTAGAGGAGAGCTTGGATTGCTGTTATTGTTCATCTGAATTAAGGTAAGGGTGAGGCTAGCTTTCAATTAGTAATATATATATATATATATATATATATATATATATATATGAATTCTGAAATTGGATTAAATTGTTGTTCTTGAATTAGGGTTAGAAAAGCATGATAGAATTGCAAAGATGTTGTGAATTATGTTGTCGGATGCATGTTTCTGAGTTGTTTTGGTTGTTGTGTTGCAAATAGAACCTGTAAACATTTTTGTAATTCATTTTGGGTGATCAGGGGATCAAAATTTGGTTTTTGGGGTGAAAAATGGTGAAAAAATCGTAACAGCCTGTGCCAAATCGTGCTCCGATTTTGTCAAATCGTGCTCCGATTATTTACGTATGAGAATGCAATTTTTGACCCAGAAAATCGTGCTCCGATTGTCCAAATCGTACTCCGATTTGACAGCATCCCCGTTTCGCGTTCTTGCGTCTTTTTCACCCATTTCTGTTCCGAATTGGCTTTTGGCGTAAACATGAAAGTTGTAGATAATTGAGTTAGCTTTCTAATGGCGTTGGTTGGACTTGAAAATGATTTTTAGAGTTTGAGTTATGATGAAAATAGTCCAAGTGGGTCTCCAGGAAACTTTAAGAAAACTTAACATAACTTGTCCCAAGTTAGTCCAAAAACTTATGGTTGGTTTCCCAACTTCAAACTTAAGTATTAGAGGTTTAATGGAGGTGGTTTATGAGTATTTGGCTTATGTCTTATTGATCAAACTTGATTTGCTTTGAAGGATGTTTTGGACTTTGATATGAATGTAATTGATTAATGTATATGTTGCTATTGTTGTTGATATGTTGGAATATATATGTTTATATATGTACAATTATATACGGTGTATCGTTGTTCCCGTTGTTGATGTTGTTGAGTCGTGTTGTCCAAGTTGGGGAGTGTGTCATAAGTATTAGGCACAGATGTTGATGTCGTAGTAGATGTTGTTGTCGTTGTTGTTGGGTTGTATGTTGATATACACCATTGAGTTGTTGATGTTGTATGTTGATATACACAAGTGGAGTTCATTGCATAATGCATAAAAGCGGGAGGGCTTTTGCCCTGGAACGCCTTGTCGTTCAAAGCGAGAGGACTTATGTCCTGGAACGCCTTGTTGTTCAAAGCGGTGAGGGCTTTTTTCCTGGAACGCCTTGTCATTCAAAGCGGGAGGACTCATGTCCTGGAACACTTTGTTGTTCAAAGCGGTGAGGGCTCTGCCCTGTATTTTGGTACCACATGCATATTGCATTAGTTGTTGTTGTCGTTGCATCGTTGTAGTCGTTGAGTTGGTCGAGTTGATGTTGTCATTAGTTGAGTAGTTGTTGATGTTGATGGGTTGTTGAGGTTGAGGTGGTTGTTGAGTTGTTGTCGATGATGTGGTTGATTGCTTAATATAAATTAAAGGTTGCAAATCTAATGTGAAATAAAGTAGTTGTTGATGATAATGTTGATGCTTTTGGTGTTGTTGTTGTAAATCAATTATAATTGATGTAGTTGCTGTTGATGAATGTTAATGCCATGTATATATGGATTTAATAATGTTTGTTGCTATGATTGTTGTTGTTTTAATTCATGTTGATGAATTATATATATATTATTTTTGATTGTGAATCTCACCCCTTCTGTTGGAATTGTCGCCTTGTGGGCAAGTGTAGATTTCCAAGGCTAGTAGGATGTTGGCTCAAGTGTCTTAGGGCTCTGATACGTAACGGGATGGGGAAAATGTTTTTTTGTTTCTTTCATTCCTTTATGTATCGAATTTTGAACATGTTGTTGGATTTTAAGTTGAGGAATAATATTTTATTATGTTGAGGCCTTGGTGCCAAGAATTCTGTTGAATTTGAATGATGATGATTTTGAAAGAAATATTTCCGCTGTAGATTTTTATAAGAATGATTTTGTTGGCATTTAAATAGTTTATATTCTATTTAATAATTTTGAAAAGCAGTGTGACATGCCCGTTTGATGATTACTCTGATTATATATTTATTATACGTTGTTTTGGGAACGGGGTGTTACAATTAGTATCAGAGCAGGTCGGTCCGTCCGACCAAGTAGTAGAGTCGTGTCGAGCCTAGTAGTGTTGTGTGACAGCTTCACACTGTCTTTTGTTGTCCTGATTTGTTGTTTGCTGCTTGAGGTAATATTTCGAGGACGAAATTCTCTAAGTTGGGGAGAGTTGTAACACGCTAATTTCTATTTTATCATTTTTGATTGTTTTTAAATAGTTTATTTAATTTTAGATGATTTATGTGGTGTGTGATATTTGGTTATTTGATTAATGTTATTTATATGATATTGTGAGGTTATTTATTTATTTAATAAAATGAGAAGGAATAATATTTATTTAGAATTATGGGGGTTGTTGAGAATTAATAGTAATTAGTGGGAGTTAAATGAAATGAAAGGGAGTTAAGGAAAGAATAGAAAGAGAAAGGGAAATAGAAAAGTCAGTATAGCATTTTTCACGTATCAGTAAGAAAAACAGAGCTTTTGGGAGAAAGAGAGAGAAAACCAGGAACAAGGGGGAAATTGCTAGAGGAGAGCTTGGATTGCTGTTATTGTTCATCTGAATTAAGGTAAGGGTGAGGCTAGCTTTCAATTAGTAATATATATATATATATATATATATATATATATATGAATTCTGAAATTGGATTAAATTGTTGTTCTTGAATTAGGGTTAGAAAAGCATGATAGAATTGCAAAGATGTTGTGAATTATGTTGTCGGATGCATGTTTCTGAGTTGTTTTGGTTGTTGTGTTGCAAATAGAACCTGTAAACATTTTTGTAATTCATTTTGGGTGATCAGGGGATCAAAATTTGGTTTTTGGGGTGAAAAATGGTGAAAAAATCGTAACAGCCTGTGCCAAATCGTGCTCCAATTTTGTCAAATCGTGCTCCGATTATTTACGAATGAAAATGCAATTTTTGACCTAGAAAATCATGCTCCGATTGTCCAAATCGTACTCCGATTGTTAAGTCAAATATTTGTGATGGAAGGCTCCTCTATTTATAGCTTACAATTGACTTAGAGCCTAAGCAACTATAATACTAGAGTGCCCCACAAGAAACTGTGGGCCTAAACTAAAAACAGAGTAGCTTGCACAGGAAGCAAAAGCAGCTAAAGAAATCCTGAGAAGTGGCACGGCCGGGCCACATTTGGCACGGGCCGTGCCAAGCTTCCGACTTCGGGGGAGACTTATTTTGGCTCCGAATCTTCGTATTCTTGCTCCGAATCAGCTCCGAATCCCTTTCTTATGCTCCAAGGCTCTTTCCATCCAATATTCGTCCCTGAAAATATAATAGATTGTATTCTAAAGTAAAATAGTTCTAAGAAAGGAAATAATAATAATATAAAACAAACTTTAAATCTAAATATAAAGGGACAAAATATTATATAAAATAAACTAAGATCTAAATATAACTGAACAGAATATTATATAAATAAACTAAGTTCTAAATAAGACTGAATATTATATAAATAAACCTAAATCTAAATAAAACAAGATTAAATATTAAATAGATAAAACTAGGACTAAACTAACTAAATGACTTAAAAAGGAAATAATAATAAACTTAAATTAAAACAAATAATATAAATTACTACATTAAATATACTACTTTATTAACTCATCAAACTCCCCCACACTTGGATCTTTGCTTGTCCTCAAGCAAAAGGCATAGACATTGTAGCATAAAACAAGATTATATATATGAAAATTTAAATGAAGCTCATGTCTCCTCAAAAAGGTTTTTTTATTTCTAATGTACACTAATCACAAACTCAAGCAATTTTTGGAATCTTTATTCAACTCAACAATCAAGTTCCAAGTGAGTGTGTGTGTGTAGTTCATCCCTATTTTTGCTCCTGTATAAACAGATATTATGAAGAAACAGGTTCTAACCTAAAGACTAAGCTAACCGAGAAAAATTCTTTCTTCATTTCGTATAAGATAAGTGGGAGTAACTGTGGTCATTTTGACCTTTTGCCATTTGAACAAATTTGGAATTTAAGCACATTATTTTAAGGGAACAACATCTTCACGTAGGAAGTCGGAGGGCCTACCCCCTTCCCCAATCTAGATTCAATGTTGCCCCTTAAAACATCATCTTCACGTAGGAAGTCAAAGGGCCTACCCCCTTCCCCAATCTAGATTCGATGATGCTTTTATTTGACTTAAGATAACATCACCTTCACGTAGGAAGTCGGAGGGCCTACCTCCTTCCCCAATCTAGATTCAGCGATGCAACCTTTAGTTTTATTTTGGCTTTTTAAACTCCCCCACACTAGCTTATACTACTTTTACTCTTAAAATCTTTGAGGGTTAACTTACCTTTAAAACTAGAACGTGTTCCTTAAAATACCTAATCATACAATTGCTCAAGGGGTGTAACATGTGCATTTACTCATTGGAGAATTATTCACAATAGAACAAGGTGTGAGTTTATCAAGAAAACTTTTTTAAAAAAAACAAGAGTTCACTTTCATGTACAAGAAACTACCAATTTAGAGAAGACAACAAAAAGAATTATGTTATGTTTTTCAATAAAAACAAGCTACTTAATCATGCCTTTCACAATTAAACAAAACAAAAGAATAAAGTTCAAGGGAGTTTGGGAACACTACGACTCGAGATACTTTATTAGCCCCCCCCCCCACACTCGGGAGAAGCATTGTCCTCAATGTTTCAAGAAAGCAAAAATTTAAAGGTAAAGAAAGATGAAGAAGAGGATGATGGTAGAGATTAGAAAGATAGAAGGAAGAGAGGAAGAAGAAAGCTCACATTTTATTGAGGTCCGTAAGGAGGACCTTGGAGGTTGAAGTGTTGCATCATCATCCGATGCATGTGATTGTTCTCATCATTAACCCGATTGCCTCTTTGGACATCGTTTCTTAATCCGGTGATTTCAACATCTTGCCTTTGTTGCTCGGTGCTTATGCGGTCAACCTCTGTTTGCATCCATGCCCACCGGTTGACTTGATCATTATAGTTCTCACCGGCATCATAGTCATGGTGCTCTTCATTGTGGTGCAAGTTTGCACCTTCCTCCTCAAAGTCTTGTTCCTCCTCCTGTACCTGTGGGACATCACCAACATATAGCAAATTTTCTTCCACCTCGGTGTTAGTCCGAGATGGGTTAGGAAGTACAATTAAACACATAGGCACATTGAGCTGAAGCTCAAAAGAAATACAACCAAGTTGAGGCTTAATGAAATTCATAGCAATGAGGGTTTCTATATTAAGCATGTTGTTCCCCTCAATTCTATTAATCCCTCGGTTCTTACCTATGCCAAACTTCCTAGCTATAAAGGTGATAATGCCCCCTACCACTATTTCACTCTTAGCATTAGATTTTCCACCTAAAGAAGCAAGATAATCAAGTAAATAAAAGCAAGTATTCACAGGATGGTTGTTTAGCTTTGCCCAAAGCATAAATAGTTCATCCGTCCTAGTGGTACCGACTTCCTTTCTACCCCAAATTGTGCAAGCCATAGCCCGTTGGAGGTATCTAAGAACGAGGTTATGGATATTACTAGCCTTATTAGATCTAGAGTTGTATTGTTCTAGGCCGGTAATATGTTGCCAAAAGGTGATGGGGTTGTATGCTTCCGGCCTTAGATCATGATTATAAGAGTCATGGATGAACCCCGCATTGGCGAAGCCCATCTCATTGCAAAAGTTTTCTAAAGACATCTCATAATCAGTGTTCATAAGCCGGAAGTAAACTCTATGGTCGGGGTCATCATAATTCATCCTATCTTTAGTAAAAACAAGTGTGCTCAAAAATTCATAGGTGAAGTTTTCATAACCCCGCATAGGTCTCATCATATCACCCCATCCTAACCTAGTCAACAACATGATCACATTATCTCTAATCCCTAACCTATTCATGTCATAATCATCAGGATACCTACAAGGGTGCAAGGGTTTAGAGAGAAGAGATTTATACCTACTCAGTTGTTCCGGAGTGATGAATGTGATGCCGTGATTCTTTGGGGTAGCTTGCCTCTTGTTTCTTCCATCACTTGAGCTTGCAACTTCCTTTCCCGGTCTCTTTGGAGCCATGTTTTGACTTTTAACTTTTTTTGGAGGGTTGGGGTTTGGGTAAATTTTGGTAGAAAAGGTAAGTTTTGTGATGGGGTTAAGTTTGAATTAAGGTTTTGAGGTTGGAAAGGTTGGTTTTGGTGAAGATTTGGTGGTTTTTTGGGTTAGGTTTTGAAGGATTTTGATTTGGTGAATTTGTGGTTTGGGTGGATGAAAGTTGTTTTTGATTTGTGGGTTTTGGTTGTGGTGATGTTTAGAGTTGTTTATGTGAAGAAATTTTGTGAATTGGTTGAGTTTTGATGGAGGTTGGAAAATTTGGAGGTGAGAAGTTATGGAGGGTTAGAGGTTGGTTAAGTTTGAGAGAGATGTTTTAAGTGAAGAATGGATGAAGGAGAAGAGTAAAAGGTCATTAAAAACAAACCTGGAATTGCGCACGGCCGTGCCAAATTTGGCACGGGCCGTGCCTACACTCTGAGTTTGTTTGGTTCTGGCCGGCTCAATGTGGCACGGCCGTGCCACTTTTAGCACGGGCCGTGCCAGCTTCCTGGACGTCCGGGGTTCAAATTTTTGTCGTTTTCTTGAACTTTAAGCGGACAACGACCTACAAAACATTAAACAAAAACAAAACGAAAGAAATTAAATGCGTGGGTTGCCTCCCACGAAGCGCTCCTTTAACGTCACTAGCTTGACCGTTAGAAAGCAAATCTTAAAATGGATCAAATAGATCATGTTGTGTAGATGACGTTAAAGAACGTTCTTGCACAACATGATCATCAAGCATGCAACGAGGAAAATAGAAAGGTTCTTGAGTATCAATATCAAAGCCAAAACCTATTGTTTCAAACACAATCTTACTTTCCTTAACATCAATACGAGCTCCCGTAGTAGCGAGAAAGGGTCTTCTTAAAAGTATAGGCACTAAGTCGTCTTCACCCATATCTAAAACGACAAAATCAGTCGGGATGTACATCCCTCCTACCTCGACAGGTATATCTTCAATAAATCCAGCGGGGTTAACTATGGTTCCATTGGCTAGTCTTAGGGTAGCTTGAGTAGGTTTTAATTCACCTATACCTATCCTCTTGAAGAGAGACAAGGGTAACAAGCTAACACTAGCTCCTAGATCACACATGGCCTTATCAATGGCCTCATTTCCAATCACACAAGGTATAGAGAAACTACCCGGATCCCCAAGTTTAGGTGGAAGCTCTTGGATTAATGCATTACCTTCCCTAGTCAAAGCTATTGTCTCGTTGTGTTCTATAGCCGTTTTCTTTGAAAAAAATTTCTTAATAATCTTGGCATATAGAGGCATATGAGTCAAAGCTTCCGCAAAGGGAATTTTAATGCATATCTTCTTAAGTATATTCATAAACTTTTTAAATTTAGCAAAAAAAAATTGTATTTATTAAAAAAGTAAGAAAGGTTAAATAAAGGTAAATGAAAGGTTATAGGTTACAAATTAAAATAAATTATATTAATAAACTCATTATATTAATAAAAGATTGTAACTTTCAGGATAAAAATGAAAGGCTGCAAGTTACAACATTTGAACTATTATTAATCTAATGAATTAGTTGGTTAATTAGTTACTAATGTTTATCAATCTACTTTTCTAACCTTCTTATTTCCTTTTATTACTTAATTTTGATATGACAAATATTTTTGTGTGGATTTTGAGAAGAGGATGAATGAGGCTTCTATTTATCGATTAAGTATAATATATTTAAAAAATAAAAAATTAAAACTACAATATATTTAAAGAGTCTAAACTTATAGTCTTTACGTAGGTATTAATTATATAGAACATGAAGTAAAAGTTCAAATCATTTTTGTTCAAACATTTTAAATTGAATATGGAAGATTATATCTTACATAAAAGCAGTATAATTTAGTTTATAAAGATGAAGATTTTTTCAATAAAAACAATAATAAATATATAATAATATAATTGAGACAAAGATAGACAAAATTGAGAGAAATAGAGAATAGTGCCTCTAAAAAAAAGATATGTAGAATACCATAGAATATGATTCAAGTTACACATTTGTGGAAATTTACGTAGGAAAAACACTAAATGAATTTATACAATAAAAGTTTGAATTCATTGCAAATAAGGTTAAAACAATTCATAAAAAAAAAAGGATCCAACTAAAATAAACTTTAACGATTAACTACAACAATTGACTTGAATGAATTGAAAAAATTATAAATGTAGACGAATAAGACAAAATATGGTCTCATTTGCACTAATTAGTCCCGAATAATGCATAAAAGTAAAGTTTAAAAAGGGGAGATATAAACCAAACCAAGAAAAAAAAATTAAAATAAGTTTTTGTTATAATTCTCTATTCATATGCAATTCTATTGATTTTTAGTAGGCTGAATGACACATTACTTATATCAAAAGTAATTTTTATCTACTCTATATTCTATATTCACTTCACGAAATAAAAATAAGTATAAAAATATTTTAGTAGCGATTTTTTTAATCAAAGAGTAATTCAATAGAAATCCACTTAATTTGTCAGTTTCCATAAAATAAAATAAAAATATTAAAACTCATGCAATGCACTACAACAAATATATTCTTTAAAAATAAAATAAAATGCACAAACATGCACCTTTTCTATATAACAATAGAAAAACTTTAAAAAATTATCAAATATAATGCATTTAAGATTATACGATAAAAATATCTGTAAACCTCTATTTATTATCTTAGTGTCATTAAACCTTCAATTTTTTTTTTAAACAACCATTTCTAATTTGAATTCTATCGAACAGAATGCTCATTATTTTTTCAATTATAAACAAAACATTTTAAACCAAAATTGAGTGTACTTGAATGAAAAAATTATAAGTGCATTGTATCAATATTACCTTTTTTTAGTCAAGTAAATATTTTATTATTATTTAAACGTATTTTAACAAACCCGTGCAACGCACGGGTTGAATTCCTAGTATTTTTGTAAAGAAAACTTGAGTTAACCATATGGAAGCATTATGCCTATGTAGCACTTCTAAAAGAGCTTATTCCCACTCGCTTATTCTAACATTCATTATTTACCTCCACTATATCAATTTAATGTGTATTGTTAATGATAAATTTTCTCATATATCTTTCTTTATTCTTCACTTAAGTTGAACATAAATTAGCATTTGCAATCCAAAAAAGTTACAATATAGCGTTTTTTTACTCAAAAAAATTTGCACAATTTTTCTTATAAAATTTATTGCCATTGAATGATAATATGTTAGCTTCATGTTTACGCCTAAGCTCAAGAACCATAATTCAGTTTACCTGCGATTAAAACCACAAAATGGCATTATTATAGTATATACACTTTTTGCAAATAAATTTATTGTTAGAGAATACTCTATATAAGATTGCAAAATCCCGTGCACTTTTATATTTTTTAAAAATCAACCCACGGGTAATAAATTTTAAGCAATGTATATTGTCCTATTATTTTTTTATTAAAGATATTGTTAATATAATTTTAGAAGAAAAAAAATAACTTTAGCACATCAATTACCTTTAAACTACAATTTGATTCATATTCTTTAACTTTCATTCTTTTAATATGACTATTCATTCACTCATTGTATTAATACGAAATTTTAATAATGAGTTAGTTAGTTATAATTTCATATTCATAGTCATGTTCATTTGTGTATAAATATGTGATAAGACTTTGAGATCTTTTCATCTTACCCTCCATCCCAACAAAATGAATGTCCATAAAAAATTAGAATAAAAAAATGGAGTAGGAAGAAAGGGCTCAATGGTGAAGATTTGGATCATCATCACTTTTTCTAAAGGATTTTTTGATGATACTCTTACATTTTGTATGATTGCATTTGTTTCTCTTTCTTACTCTTCACATATTTCTTGACTATTTATTAGTTTTTGTGGTAGACAATAGTGACTCAAGTTACTCTATTATAAAGATATAGATTTACCAAATATTTGACTTTCTTTTTTTTCTTATTGATGATATATCATTTATTAGTATACATTTCTATTTTTTTCTTATTTTATTTTATCTTTTAAAATAAATAATTGTTTTGTGTAGATGAGGAAAAGAGGATAAAAGAGACTTTTATATATGTTTTTGGTGCATCAATAGTAGTCACACAAATTTAATATGAATAATTTTTTCGTGTAGATGAGGAGAAAAGGATAAAAGAGATTTATCGTCGAGAAGCCTATGAAATTACAACTCATGTAAGTATATATCTTTAACTTTAATATTTACACCAATTAAAGACCAAATTTAACATTTTATTTTAAAGTTTGTTTATATTCTTGCAGGATTAATTGTTATAAATTATTATACATTTATTTTCACATTTACATTTTCAATATTTTCTATCTATTTATCCATTTTATATTTCCCTGATCGAAATTAATTTATTCAATTATTGAGTTTACTCATTTTAAATTATAGGTCTATGCTATTTTGTAAAGGAAACTTGAGTTAATCATATGGAAGCATTATGCCTATGTGACACTTCTAAAAGAGCTCATTCACACTCTCTCTTATTCTAAAATTCATTATTTATCTCCACTATATCAATTTAATGTGTATTGTTAATGATAAATATTCTCATACTAGTATGTAGACCCGTGCCAAGCACGGGCTAGATTTTCGACTTTTTTTATTATATAAATAAATATTATTAAATGGAAAATTCTTTATTTTATAGTCAATATATCAATAGCACTTATCATTATTGTATTTTTAATTAAATATTATATGTCAATATTAACGTGTATATATTTATTTCGATTTTTGTAACATTAAACAACCGTAATTTAACGAATGTAACACTGAAATATTAATCTAACGTTGAAATATTTCACACGGCTGACTAAAGTTAAGAAAATATTTTTAATATGTTTATCGATAATAAATGCATTAATCCAAAAACAAAACAAAATTAATTATGGAGTTTTTTTGTGTTCTGTCTATATACAATGTCGTTTGCTTGTTTTTTTCCTCATCGGTCTCTTTTCATTTTGTCTTGTGCAGGGAAATGATTATTAATAACTTTTTTAATAACTGGGGTGTCTGATTTTGAACCCGGTCCCTATATATATATATATATATATATATCCACTATTTTTTTGTCAATTTATTATTATATCACCAACACTACTAATAGTTATGTTAGGTTTATGACGTTAAACTAACAACAACATCACAACCCAATATAACATAAAAAAAAAAGATAAAAAAAAAACCTATACATGAAAAATATGGACACTCATGCCAAGCACCGACTAAAATTTCATCATACTTGAGGGAGAGATATTGTTATGTATCAAGTGTCAGTTAAAGACTCCTTAAAAAAGTGTCAGTTACAGGCTTAAAGTCAAACATTGGATAAAGGAGTGGATGTTGAACAACAAATAAGTGAAAACACTTATATACTTAAGCCTTAAAATTTTAGACAAATATGTGATATCATTCTCACTTGTGTAATTTCTATTTATCCAAGTCGATCCACACATGTGTTGCCTGCTCCAAAAGGCCCAATGATGGTATCATATTTCGGTTCAATGTATGGGGGAGCGGGAGTGTCAAGTGTGGGTTAAAATTTTACATTGTATGCAAGAGTAAATGTTGAACAACATAAAAGTGAGATAACATATATACATCATGTCTTCAGACTTTGGATCAACATGTGAAGTCAACCGCATTTGTGTGGTTCATCTTAGTCTAATGTAACGATACAACTCAACGTAGACACCCAAGAAAGTCCCAACAACATCATGATTTATTTTGTTAATTTCTGAATGTCATTTGTTTAATATTTTATCTTAAATTTTAGTCTTAGGATATCATTCGCTTTTATGCAAAAAAAATTATCAACCTCTATTATTTCAAATTCCTTCACTTTTGGTCTTTGGCCAGATCTGATAATGGAATAATGTAGATGTGTTCTACTGAGTTCACAAAATATGTGGTTATTAGACAATGTAAATTAATGTGACTTTTGTTTTGTCTAATATTTTGGCAGCATAATTATCCAGCAATTAATCTCAAACTCCTTCAATAAACCCATAAAATTACCAACAGCTAACTATATTTTCTATACTTTTACATATTAAATGCACATTACTTAGTCGTTTCCCTTATCATTTCTCTCATTTTGAAGTTGCTTTTTAATCTCTTTTTTTTTTTTTTCTAATTTACTTTCTCTTTTCTAATAAAATGGAACAAAGACACCCATCTATGAAACCTCTACTAACTCGTATTTTTTTTTAATCATGTTGTGTCCCTGGCCTTATTTTTCTATCTCAACAGATTACAAACACCAACAATCACGTTTATAAGGGAGAAAAGTAAAGATGTCATATGTGAGTTAAATTTTACATTAGATGCAAGAGTATATATTGAGAAACATAAGTGAGATGATCAATATACATGATGTCTTAAAGTATCGGGTGAAGATGTGGTGCCAATTTCATGAGTCCAAAACAACTTTGCACACGCAACCAAATGAAAACATTCTAAATTGCCACCTGTTATCGCGATTTTCGGGTGTCAAGTCATTAATTAGGCTTGAACCTTTCAATCATTGATATCTCTATTTTTTTGGGGAAGGGTAAAATTGAGAAAAACCCTTAGAAATTCTAAGTTCGGGGCAATTTTCGCTACGGGAAGGTGTTAGGCACCCATAACGACTATAGTACTCTATAGGAGCCGTTTTTCTAGATTTACGTTTACGCTTTATTTTTAATGCTATTTATTGAAAAGGTTGTTTTTAAGAATGGGGAGAAAGAAGTGTTTGGGATTTATTTTTATTGGACTTGGAGAGGTTTTGACCTCTTGCCTACATACCCTTTTAAGGGATCAAACTCCATGTAGTTCTCTCTCGAAAAGCTTTGTGAGTTTTGATTCATTTTAGTTTTTAGAAAAAAAGGTTTTGAAGAAAAGAGAGAGGCCGTAAAGGCTTGAGAAAATAAAACGATGAGGTTGGTCAATTATTTACAAAGAGGGTTTAAGTAGGAATTAGTTTGCATTTGAATTTGATTAAGAAAAGAATAAGAAAAACATACAATGGAGTTTTGACTCCAAGGTTTATTGGAAAATTGTTTTCAAGTGATGAAATTGTAAAAAAAAAGATTTTCTAAGTTTCGCGCTTCCTAAACATACATCTAACGGTAAATCATACAACGTGTGTGCGTGTCGGTGCTTGTGTCGGTGTACATCATTATAGTGTCCATTGTCCTTTACAATGGCCCTAGTTTACATTCTATGGTCTTGCAAGGAATTAAAATGAAGGAAAAACTACCTAAGAATTGAAAGTTGAACAAAACCTAACCTAACGGAAAGGAGGTGAAATGGAATGCTTAGCATGCATAGAACATAAAGTAAAATGATTAGTAAAGCAAGATAAAGTGATAGCAAGATACCAAACAAAACAAAGCATAGAAAAAATGGAAGGAGAATACATGTAAACCTATGTTACTTACAAAGCAAGAAACTAACCAAGTGGACTTAAACTAACATTATTGGAAACTAACGATTACCATTTGCCAAATTATGCACAAAAATCAAGCTTAAAGTTTAGAAACATTGTAAAATTGGAAACAAGAATTTGAACGAAACAAAGTAGCAAACCAAGCAAAATTGGAAACAAGAATTGAACTAACAAAGTAGCAAAATAATGCAAAATTAGAATCAAGTATCAAACTAACCAAAGTAGCAAAATACTACAAAATTGGCATCAAGAGTTAGGCTAAGCAAAGTTGCAAAATATCACCAAAATTGGAGTCAAAGATCAAACTTCACAAAGTTGCAAAACAATACCGAAATTAGAATCAAGAATTAAGCTAAACAAAGTTGCAAAATATTACACAAAACTAAATTGGGGATATCACAAAAGCATCACACCTGACAAGATTAAATGTACTAACAAGAAATCAGAGGTAAATCATCGCGGAATCAAACACCAAACACTAAAATCATATGACAAAGATTTGAACTAAAAAATCATACAAGAAAATTCACTAAAGAAACACAAAATACACCAATCAAGTGAGAAATTAACCCCTGATAATTTTATCAATTTTAACATGCAAAAATATCACAAAAAACAGTCACAAACACCAAGAACATGTAGTAATCTTTTTGGATTTTTGTAAAAAAAAATAGGATGCACAGGGGGTCCAAATGGCAAGAACAGAGGTGTACATAGCAACAGATTCAAGAAAAACGCAAGAAAACCAAAGCCCACGGTTATGAAGCCCAGACCTACACAACTCAGTGGATCCGGATCTCCAGAACGCATCAGGGGCGTTGGATTGATCCGGATCCAATAGGATCTAAATCTAACGGTTGAGGACATGGGGCGCTGGATCGGGTCAGAACCCACCCGGTCCAGCGCCCTATATAAAAGGCTCAGACCCGGTTCACATCATTTTCTTCCTTCTCTTCTCTCTCTACCTCTCTTCTCCGTTCGTCTTCTCTCTTCTCCGGTTCCAAACCCTAACCCTTACTTTCACATTCTAACCCAGAACGACATGAACTAAGGCTTAAAAGCTTTATCTCATCATTCTAAACACGAATCTACCACTGATATTCACATGCACCAACTGAAACGATGTATATCGTGAATTCTTGTTCATGGATTTCGAACGGTTTTGGTTCTATTTTCTGGTTCAAATCTTTTTCTAAATGTGTTTGTTCGTGGATTCGTTGGTTTACAACGATTGATACACGTTGTAAACCTTGGAATCTCGAAGGTTTTTTGGAAAATTTTTAAGGTTTTTTTTGATATTGAACCAAAACTCTTCGAATCTGTTATGGATCTACATCAACTGGAATTCGTTGTTGTTCTTGAACAAGGAAAAAGGTAAGCTTATGATTTTCACCTGGTTTTATTCGGAGGTTTGATTTGACTCTTCAGAAATCCTTGGTTTGATTCTGTTTTGCACTGATTCTCTTTGGAATCCGGAAATAAACCGGTGATTTCTTCTTCTTCTTCTTCTCAACCGGTTCAGAATCTTTGAATTCTTCACCTTCTTCTTCTCAATCTCAATGATTCTGTGATCGCGCCGGATTCGTTGCTTCTGGCAATGGATTTGGCGCTTGAATTGCAGGAATCACAACTCGATGATGAAGATTCAGTCGAATCTCTGAGAGCTGCACAGAAACTCCATTGATTTTGGTTCAATCTTGCTTCTGAAACGGTTAGGGTTTGTGAAAAAAAATTCTTCAATTTTCTAAGTTTGTTAGGGTTTGGATCCAACTGAATGGAGAGAGAGAATTTCTGAGTTGTTTGTGATGTGGCGTGATTCTGTGGCTCTCCTTTCTGACTGGTACAGTGTGTGGCCTTATATAGGCCGCCATGTGGCCTCTGGACCAATGGAAACGTGACACCTGGACTTGGACTGGCCTGCGTGGCACCTGGACTTAACTGTAAAAAGAAAGCTCAAGGACTAAAATGCAACTTCAAAAAGAATTAAGGACTATTTTGAAATAAAAGAATTGGACTGTTAAAAAAATAAAAATTGGAATTGGACTGTTTTTGAAATTAAAATTGGACACATTTGCAATTAAAACAAAGAAAAGGACTTACTTGCAAAAAGTACAAAATAAAATTGGTAAAAAATGTAATTTGAAAAAACGTAAAGTGAAACAGTTAAAAATGACAAAAACGGACTAAAACAAACAAACTACCAAAATGAGGTATTTTAAAATACCTCTCTGTCAAAAATTTTGATGTGAAAAGACCAAAATGCCCCTAAGGATTAAAACGACTCAGATGCAATGCTGAAATGATTTTTAGGTGGGGTTTGACAAATAATTTGTACAGACAAGTTGAAAAGACTCAGAGAAAAAAGTAGGGACCAAAATGGGTTCCACTGCAAGAAATGACCAAAATACCCTTTTTGTATGATTGTATGCGAAAAATTGGAATAAAATGCGAAAAAAAATATGCAATTGGTTTAGAAATTTTCAAATGATTTGTAATGCAAGAAAAACACTTTGGATGACTTTATATGCAAGAGAATTAAAGACAACAGTAGTAAAAAATATGCAGTTGAGGCATAGTAGAAAATTGCAGAGTAAAGCATAATGAATTGAAAAGGTATCAGAGATAGAAGAGAAATTTGAACAAACATTTTTAGGTCCAAAATGAGGGTATGACACCACCTAAATTAAAAATATAAATTGATGTGGCGATTCAGAATGTTTTTAGATTGAAGGGGGAGGAGGAATATATGAATGAGGCAATTGAATAAAAACGGGGTATATATAGGTTAACAGTATAAATGAAATATTATGCAAAGCAATATAAAAATAAAAAATATGATGCAAAAAAGACAAAACGATACAATTTGATTGGTTCAACAACACAATTATGACACACGTCAAAATGTCATTGGATGATAATTTTTTAATGACATGATTAAGAATTTTCGTAGAATAAATGAGTTTCGATTACAATTTGATTAAATTAATAATTGAGCAAAACTCTAAAGATCGTGAAATCATGATACCAAATAAGACAATTTTTAATTAATGATATAAGTCAACATTATTCTACCGTTGTTTTCTAAAAAAAAACATTATTGTACCGTTTTTGTATCATTTGCACGCCTTTTTAAGAATTCAAAAATTAAATTTATTTCTTAAAAAAAACAATGATCACGCTCCTACCATTTTAAGAGTTCACAAATTAATATCCTTTCTTAATAAAATCAATGATCACGCCGGTCAAATTAATAATACTACCATAACATATGCCCAAATCATAACAATTAATGACAATTAGCATAGAGAGAAGGACACGTGTACTATAAAAAAATGCAGTCAAATGTTTATAATAATAGAGATAAAGATAGAGATTTTAGTTGACAGTTGATAATATAAGAATTCTTTGAAGAAAAAATAACTGATATTATAAGAATTAGTTGAACGAAGTTTTACCATTATCAATTTTTTTTGGGTAATATTACCATTATCAAAATTCAAAGTTAATATGAGGGTTAATTTATTCTTTGTGTGAATTCAAAATAAATTCTTTTTTTTTTTCTTTTGTGCTAACTTAAAAAAAAATGTGACGAAATGTGTTAACCAAAATTACTCCCTTAAGAAAGAAACGAAATCAGATTAATATTGATTGATTTAACTAATTTCTCTATTTGACATTCAATGCATTTATAACTTGTTATTTTGAATCTCAATTAAAAGGAAATTGCTTTAAACCTTTTCTTTTAAGTGATGCTTTAACTTTTTTTTTTTTTTACAATAATAAGTAATCTCATTTAAGATTAAGAAAATGAGATGGTATGATTTTTCTTTTTAAAACTTGCCAAATATATACTTTTAAATGTTACTTTGGTTATAAAAAAAAATTTGTTACAAGGATTTTGAAGTTTTAACGTGGGAGATTTTTTTTGACATTATAGATACTTTTCTTTTAGGGAAGACATTACAGATACCTTGTAGAATGAAAAAAGTAGTAGCAAGTTTTTTTCTTGTTTTTTGGAATAAAAATAGCTCCAAGTTTAGTTGCATCACATTTCATTCTTTTTATAAAACAACTTTAAGCTACTTGGACTTCGGAAACTTCACCAGGATCAATTTAAACTTTAAGACTAAAACAACACTTACAAAGGGCAACGGTTATGGTGCATAAGGAAATCCTTATGCACCCTGCATAAATCTAGAAATGGTTTTAAAGTACAACTTACACAAACCATTAAGTACATCTAATGGTTTTGGAGTACAACTCACAGAAACAGGTCCTTAGTTTTTTTCACCTGCTGGAAACCATTAAGTACATCTAATGATTTTTTAGTACAACTCATAGAAACCATTTCTAGATTTATGCAGGGTGCATAAGGATTTTCTTATGCACCATAACCGCACCCCTTACAAAGATACTTATAGAGTATCTATCAAAGAGGTCCTCACATCGACAACGGAAAATTGAACCCACGATCTTATAATAAGTGACTCAATTTCTTACCAACTGAACCAACCTTCTTTGGCTATTTGCATCACGTTCTTTTAGCTGCAAGTTTATATGTTAATTTTAAATTAGAATTTTGTTTTCAGATATGTTGTGGTATTTAATATTTTTTTATTCAGAAAATTTATCAATTCTGAAGTACCATGAAGTTTTGTTGGATATCGATAACATGTAAACAAAACTCATTCAAAATTTCATTTCATTTTGTAGTAAATTAATACCAAAATATGACATGACATTAACAATTAGAAGATGGATAAATACCAAACCAAACTTCAAAGGTACCATTTTGTTCCACATAAAAAATTTAGGATAGGAATTGGCAAAAGGAGGCTAAATAATTTAGCACATAAAATAGATCTCATAGAATAAGCCATATTTCAAACAATAATATTAACAAAAATATAGTAAACAAAAATATTAGATTCACTCTTCTATCTCATTTTAACACGTTCCATGTAAACATGACAAAAAAACAATACATTCAGGTTTGTAACACGTTTAAAATTAATTTTTATTTCATAAACACAATGCAAAATATACTGTATATATATTCCTATTCACCAATATAGATCTCATGATCTCGTAATTATTGTTTCTACATTTGTAGATCAAAGGACCATGAACAAAATTTAGATTATTTTTCTTTGACTTATTTCTCTTTCGATTGTGATCTTTGCATATTCAATATATATCCAAACCATATTTAGACTCATCATTCTCACGTGAAAGAAAAGCTTCTGACCCATTTTTTTCCACATCTTCTTATGTCTTATCAATCTTATCAAATTCAAAGACTTCACATGTAACGCCCTAGTTGTTGTTTATTTATTTTAGTTGATTTTTGTGTGTTTTATGTGCTTTAGAATTATTTATGTTGATTTATGTGAATTATTGGTAGTTGTTATTTTGTTGTATTTTATTATATGGGAATTAGTAATGATTTTTATTATTTAAGTGAAAATGGTAGAAATAATAGTTAATTTAGAAAAAGGGAAATTATTTAGAGTTAATGGAGTTAAGGAGGGGTTAAGGAGAATTAATAGAAAGTTAGTGAGGGAGTAAATAGAAAGAAAAGGGGGTTATGTTTTGGTTGGTAAGGAAATAGAGAGTCAGACAAACAAAACACGTACCAGTAAAAGGAAAACAAGAGTTTTGAGAGAGAAGAACCAAGAACCAAGGGGGAAGAGCTAGGAAGAGGGAAATTCATCCATTTGTTGTAGAAATTTGCTGAATTAAGGTAAGGGTGGGTTTACTCTTCAATTGTTAATATACATGCATATGATTTCATGAATTTAGATTGAAAATTGGTAGTTTTGGAACTAGGTTTATGAATATGTTGAATTGCTCATTCTTGATGAATTGTGTTGCTAATGATGTTATTATGATATATTCTGATGTTTTGTTGTGCCTTAAACCCATAAACATTGTTTCTAAACCATTTTGGGTGATTGGGGAATCAAAAATGGGATTTTTGGATGATATAAGGTTAGAAAATCGTAGGTTAGAATTCTGCCCAGATGAGCACTCGCTCAAGCGAAATACCCTTCGCTCAAGCGAGCAACTTTTGCCACGCCCAGTCTGAATTTTTAGCCGCTCGCTTAAGCGAGCCACGAGCGAACCCCAAGCGAGCAAAATGCTAACCTTCGTCATTTGCGTCGCTTAAGCGAGATTCCCGTCGCTTAAGCGAGAGACGCCAGATTTTGCCCAGGACTGTGTATTTCACCTGTTCGCTTAAGCGAACCAGAAGCGAGCTTCAAGCGAACTAAAACCCAACTTACGTGATTTGACTCGCTCAAGCGAGAATCTGCTCGCTTAAGCGAGATGGGTCCTGTGCGACCCAAAATGTGATTTTTCTAAAATGTTCCAAACTCAAACTTAAGCTTTCTAAGATGGTTATTGGATTTATTAAGAATTGTTTAGATGATAAAACTTATATATTAAGATGATTAAGATGGAATTATGTATGCTTATGTGCAAATAATTATACATTGCTAAACTTGAGTTGCCTTGTTGTTGTGAAGTGGTATTGTCCAGTTGGGGAGGGTATCCTAAGTTGTTGTTGTTGTTGGTTGCATGCTGATATGCTCCATTAAGATGTTGGGTTGTATGCAGATATACACCATAGAGTCATTCATACTCATTTGCATTTGTTGGGGGCTTATTGCCCTGGAATGTTTATCATTCACTGATGGGGGCTTATTGCCCTGGAACGCCTTATCGTTCACCTGTTGGGGGCTTATTGCCCTGGGATGCTTTAACCATCCAAACTGTTGGGGGCTTATTGCCCTGGAATGCTTAGCGTTCAACGCGCGTAGTTGGTACCACATGCATAATGCATTAGATGTTTATGGAGTCTTGCATTAGTTGTAGGTATGAGTTGTCCTTTTGGGATTGTTGTTGGTGAGATGTCGCCACAAGTGTTGTTGTTATTGATGTTAATCGAAGATGAATTTAAATTATAAAGTTGAGATGACATTCATGATGCTGCTATTGATACTTGTTATGAAATGTTGTTGTTTCAATTTACTTTGATGATTCATATATTTGTATATTACTTTTGATTTGTGAACTCACCCCTTCTGCTGGAATTGCCGCCTCGTGGGCAAGTGCAGGTAGCGAAGATTAGTGAAGTCGGCTCTTACGTCTAGGGCTCTGATACATAGTAGGGATGGGAAACGTTATCTTCTTGTATTCCTTTATGTATCATTTATTTGAAGAAGATGTTGTTGAGATTAATTTGTTGGATAATTTTAATATGTTGATGGCCTTTTGTGCCAAGGATATGATGTAGTGTTAAATATGATTCTCAATTAAAGATTTTCCGCTGCAGAATTTTAATATGATGAAATTGTTGATGGTTTTAAATAGTTTTTATATGCTATTTAAATAATTTTGAAAAGTAGTGTAATACTCCGTGGAATGTTGAATAACTCTGATTATTATGATTATTATTATTATTATTATTACGTTATTTCGGGAACGGGGTGTTACATCACACAGTGACATGAATTTTGTTACCCTGAAAATACAAACAAACAAAGATAAAAAAAATTAGGTAAATTTAAAAAGTGAAAAAAAATTATATTCATAACATACATAATGATGCATCCATGAGAAAGATATATAGAGAACCGGTGTGTGTCACGGTTGACATCATGAACAAACTAAACCCAAATGATTCGAATGATTATGTTCCATGATTCTTTGACTGGGTTGATCTCATAAACGTTATCGGATCTTGGTTCCATAACAATTTTTTTGAGTTTGACAGCACCATATGGAAGAAATATGCAGGTAAAAAGGATGAAAAAAAGACTATATAGGAAAATAATATAATAGAAATAGAAACTAAATTACATCTTTATATAATATAAAAGCTTACTTCTATGGGCAAAAGTACATGTGGCATCTTCACATTCTTCATCACATTTAATGCTTTCTTATCATCCAATCAAATTGAATTATGACTCATTTATTTTTTTATTAGCCAATCAAGATGGACAATGACTCATTTAGTTTTCATCAACCAATCAAAATTGATCATGTCATGATTTTTTTCCTATATATAGACAATTTGTTTTTCATTATTTTCATGTGTCTCTTCCTCCCATAAATTTTTTCGCAAAAACAAATATCTTATGTGTTTTGAAATCATAGAAGTTTAATCACTTGATCATAGATTATGGGGTTGATTTTCTTTTTTATTTGTATCTAATTGTTAATTGATAATGTTACTTTCCCAGGATCTCATTGGAGAGCATGTGTCTACATTCTATGACTTTAAGATGTTCAACATCAACAATATAATTTTTAGTCAAGACAATGTCTTGCATTTGATATCGAATCAAAATGTTAGAGACATCAACTAATATCATTTTTAGTCAAGACAATGTTTTGTATTTGATATAGAATCAAGATGTTAGAGTTTAGATACCTTAGGTTGATTGAATATTATTTAATGAATTTATATGTCGATAAACTAATCTCAATAAATTTATTTAGCCTTTATCTATATCTATTTTATGAATTTTTTGTCTTGCACAAAAACGTATATTACACATGAACTCTTATTTGATGAATCCTAATTGATGATTTTAAACACATCTCTGGACATGTTAAACATCATCCTAAAGGTTGCATACAATTGGTTCACATCATCTCATTTGGACAAACCTTTTCTAATAAGAAGACATCTTAAATTCATCATGTTTTACTATGACAACTTTTCACTTATCATAGTTTCTTCAATAGAATGCATCAAAAGCTTCAATCAGTCATTGAGCAATATACATGGTTTCTTTTTTATTTCTTTTGACTAGATATGAGATGATACACAATCCTTTAAGTGTCATTTCATCTTATTTATTTGACAATCAATATATGACTTTTTTCTCCTTTAATTTGTCAATTAGATAGTTAATATCCGTATAAAAAAAATTCATTTAATATAGTTCTCAAATATAACACAAAATGAATTATATTAACATATAATGATAAAGCAATTTAAGAGTAATTAATATGTCATTTAAAATTAGAATGAAAATGCCTCATTTGATGGATCAGACAAAAAATTTCATTTGATGGATCAGGCAAGAATTTTCATTTGATGGATCAGACGGGAAACAGAAGAATATTTTTTTTAAATGATAGCGTTAATTATAACCCTTAATTAAAGGAAACAACTAAACACTACCAAAAAAAAAAAGGAAACAACTAAACCAAAAAAAAAAAAGATGGAAACAAACAAATATTGAAGTAGTACATTGTACCAAATAAATGGAAGACATTTAAAATTCAAATAGTTCAATTTTCCTATCCGTATAAAAAAAACTTAATTATTTAAATCTTTTAAACTTTTTTATTAATGTTATGTATTCATTTGTTTTAAGGGAATATTTAATTTACATAAAAAAGTTTTTGACAAATTAAAAAAAAAATCATTAAATTTTGATTTTTTTTAATAGATTAAATTTTGAAATTTATATTTTTATAATTTAAAATAATTATATTTTATGTGTCATTTTAATTGGGTTGATCCAATAAATATTAAATTGTGTCGTTTAATAGGTCAGACAAATAATAGACTAAAAAATAAAAGGTTCTTTAAATAATAGTCATTAATGTGGTAATTTAAATTAAAATGATTCTATTAAATGTCTTATTTATTTAGTCAGATGAAAAAATGTTATTTAAATGATACCATTATATGATATCATGTTTTGATTCACTATTTTTGCTACTAATACTAATAATAGCATTCCTAATCAAGATTGGTTTTGCTAATAATGAATTGACTCAATTTCAAGGGTGTGGATTCAATCTCCGCTATTAGTGTGAAGATCTCTATGACAAGGGATCTCTAAAATTTTTGTAAGTGCTTATTGAGTCATGAGACATGTCCTGACCTTGATGTGTCATCAATTTTTTTTATGTAAAATTAAAGTCTATTTGCTAGATTCTAAAGGAATTTTTTTTTTGTGAAATAATAATAACAAAGATAATTTAAAGAAGAATTGAATGATATCTAAAATTAAATTTTACCAATAACTCGATAATTTTTCAAATTTCAATTTTACGAATTTTCTACAATGTTTATCTTGATTTTTTTTTTTAAATTATGTCATATGTTTTAATAACAAATGCACGTAAGTGTAAAAAAAAAATGCACGTAAATGCGTTTTAATATATAAAAAAAATTTCTCTATTATAAACATTTGGCTTCAGAAAATACAAAAGTGCACGTGTATATATATGGTGCTTAAGCTCATTAAATATTATCAAACTAATCCGCATCAGCATGTACATTTTCAGTTTTTTAGTGAGAAAGGAATGCATTAATATGATATTCAAGATTAGACATTTATCATATCATTAGTCAACTATGCATTTATCCTATAAGATATTCATACATTGATCATGTCACAAAATTAAAGGGGTAATTGATGTTTTTCTTTTTTGAGGGGAAGGGGGTAATTGAGGTTTTTAATTGATTTTTATTTTATAAAATATTGTTTTTAGTTTTCAACATTTTCACACCGTTTCAAAATTCAATGTTCATTCTAAAATTTGAAATTCTTCTCAAATTCTCAAATCCCTTTTTCGTTGAGTGGAGAGTTTGGTTTTCGATTGTGTCCTAATTCAATATACATTGACATTTAAATGTAAATTGTACATATCATATTTGTAATTTTTTTTCTAAATTAAAAGCACAATTTAAAGAGAATATATGATGTCTCAACTTGACTTTATTCATTTGTGCTAATATATATATATATATATATATATATATATATATATATATATATTATATTAAAAAAAAAAGGGAGATACAAATACAAATTAGGGGGACATAACCTAACCCAGTAAATCCACGCAAAAATGTAGGTCGACCCTAAACGGATAATACAAAAAATTAAAACAACACAAGTGGGTCAAGCCTCTAATTAATCCTAAAACTAATCAAAGGTTTTGCGTATATATGTAACTCATCAAATTATTTCCCTAATTTATCTATCATTTTTTTTAATAAGCATGTATTTTGTCAACTCAACATATCACATTAGCGTTTTTCCATTTTTAGATTCCTCCAAAGACAAAAAATGAAGGAATTTAAAATAACGCAAAAAAATAAAATTATTTTTTTATATTTAATATAAAAAATTAAGCTAATGATATTAAAAAACTAACAAAATATTTTATCATAATGTTTGAAGTTATGAGGGAGTCTTCAATGGGTTGGATCATCATATTTGGCTAAGAGAAACCCCACAAATGAGATTGACACACCCTAAAAAAAAATGAGATTGACACCACATGTCACTTATATGTTGTTCAATATCTACTTTTGCATTTAATGTGTAGAAGTTTAACTCACACACGACACATTAACATCTATCCCTTAAGCATGAGACTCTTTGTATCTATGATATGGTGAGATAACCAAATAAAGCCATTTCGTAGAGAGATGTTTTCACTCATTTATTTCATGAGAAGAAAAAAAAATAAAGTAGAAAAAGAAATCAGATGAAAAAAGAATTTGAACATGAGAGAAAAAGTAAGGGAGAATAGTGAATTGTTGGTAATTTTATAGGTTTGTTACGTTGAAAAAAATTAAGATAATTTAGCAATTATGCTATCAAAGTATCAAACTCATTAAAAAGTTGACATCAATTTAAAATGTCTAATAAACATCTACAATTTTCCTTTTTCAGATTCCACCAAAGACCAATAGTGAAGGAATTTGAAATAATAGATGTTGAATAAAAATATATATTGCTTTGACAAAAATTATTGCATGAAAATGAATGATGTCCAACATCTAATTGTTAAGATTAAAAATATTTAAAAAATAACACGCAAAAACTAACCAAACAAATTATCATAATGTTGGAATTTCCGGTGTAGCCTACATTATGTTATATCGTTACATTATGCTAAGAGAAACCACAAAAATTAGATTGATACCACATTTTCATACAATTTTTTTAGTTCATATCACTTATATGTTATTCAACATCTTCTCTTTTCTCCATTATAATTTTAACTCACATATAAGACATTAACATCTCTCTCTCAAGTGTGCAATTCTCCACGTCTGTAATTACGTGACATAGGCAAATAAGGTCAAATGAAGGCACAACATGGTCATAAAGATGGGATGATAGTAATTAAATAGAGGGAGGTTTATATTTCTTACTTTTATGAGAAGAGAGAAAGGAAATTGAAAAAGAAAGAAGATAAAAAATAAATTTGAGATTGAGATAAATGATACAGGTAAAAAAAAAAAAAGTGTATTTGTCGATGAGGTTATAAGGAATAAAGTGAGTTGCTGGTAATTTTATAGGTCTATTGAAGAAGTTTGATATTTTTGGGTAATTAATTTGCCAAAAAATTATACCTAATTAAAAAACACCACAACATTTAAATCTTTTTAATAAGCACGAATTATGTCAACTCAACATTCTAGGTGAGAATTTTTCTATAGTTAAATCCAACCAATGATCAAAAGTGCATGAAAATGAGTAACATCCAAGAACTTATATTTAATATAAAAATGAAATAAATGACATTAAAAAACTAACAAAATAGTTAATCATAATGTTCGGAGTTTTGAAGAAGACTAAAATAGGTTAGAACAACACATTAAGCTAAGTGCGACTATAAAAGTGAAATTGACACCACATCATCACCAAAATCTAAACACATTAATGATATTAATCATCTCACGTATCTGTTTCTTAACAATTGACACTTTAACATATCTTCGTTAAATGTGAGACTCTCTTCGTTTGAGATCTGGTGACGTAACCAAATAAAGCTAGACGAAGACAAAACATAGTAAAAAATGTTGGTTGATGGTGGTTTCATGGAAGGAGATTTATGTTTCCACATTTAATGAAAAAGAGAGAAAGAAAAATAGAAAAAGAAATAATATGAAAAAGAAATTTGAACATGGGAGAAATGATAACAGAAAAAAAGTAGTGTGTGTTTTGTACGTGGAAATATTGAGAATAGAGTGTGTTAGTGATAATTTGATGGGTTATTTGAAGGAGTAAGAGATTTATTAGTAATTATTTCACCAAAAAATAGACTCAATAAAAAACTCCGCATCATTTTAAAATGTCTAATAAACATGTACACATGTACTTTATTATCATCATAATAACATATATGTAGTTTTCTATTGTTCAATCTCATCAAAGACCAAAAGGGAAAATATTTGTTGCTCAATATATATTATGAAGGAACAAGGAATTAGGCATATTATCCAGAAGATGAACAAGGAATTTGAACATGAGAGAAATTAAGAGGCAACAAACTAAGGAAAGTATGTTTTACCCATGAGAGTATGGGTAATATAGTGAGTTGCTGATAGTTTATGAGTTTGTTGAAGATGTTGGCGATTGCTGGTAATTATGCTACCAAAATATTATACTCATTAAAAAAATACCACGTCAATTTAAATTGTCTAATAAACATGTATTTTGTAACCTAACACATATATATTTTCCACTATGATTCCACCAAACACCAAAAGTAAAAAAATTTATAGTAACAATGGTTGAATAAAAAAATTCACATGAAAGCGAATGACATCTAAAAACTAAAATTTAAGGCTAATAATTCAACAAATGACAACCAAAAACTAAAAAAATAAAATCATCATAATATTATGTCTTATGTGGAAGTCTACAATGGGTTGTATCATCACATTAGACTAAGTGAAATTGATATTGCATCAATTGTAAGATATTAGATATATGAGTCACCATACTTATATGTTGCTCAACATCTACTCTTGCATATAATGTGAAATTGTTACTCACATTTGACAAATTAACATCTCTCCACTAAATATCATAGTCTCTGTATACGTGATCCACGACAGGAACCACTCCCCCACAATGTTGAATCGGGATATGATACCGTCGTTGGACCTTCAATGGGAGACATCACTGGTGTGGATCGACACATTGGAGAAAGAACAACCACACATGTGAGAATGATACCACATCTTCATTCAAAACTTTAAGGTTTAAGTATGAGTTTTTTCCCATTTGTTTGTTGTTCAACCTCCACTATTTTATCAAATCTTTAGCTTTAATCGATACATGATACATAATAATATTATCTACGTTAAGTATAACCAAATTCTAGCCCGTGCTTGGCACGGGTGTCCAAACTAGTTTTGAACAAATAAAAAATGTAATGTAAAATTGGCACTCTTCCATGATTCAATTGCTTAGAAACCGAAATTTGAAATGATAAATAAAAAATTAATAGAAATAAATTATAATTAATGGCAAAGTCAAATATGTATTTGTGATATATGAGGTGGTGTGGATCAATGATTACAAAATACTTCTTTTTTTAGAGATGATGATGAATATGTAATTTTTTTGACATATTCTAAGTAACAAAATAATGGTATTCTTTGTCAAAAAAATAAAGAATGGTATTCTTAATTTTTCATTATATCAATATTTCGTTTTAGTTTTTCTTTTAAAAAATATATATTTCGTTTTAGTTTCACTAAAAAATTTGTTAGTTTTATAGTCTTCCAAAAGTTTTCATCACCATTCTTAGAGTCTATTTTTTAGTCAACTCAAATTTAGTCTTCATATTTTATGAATTTTTAAGGAAAAAACATACAAAATTCATCTTTAAGAATTTTTAACAAAATTATCATATAATGTAAAAAAAAACAAAAAATATTCATATTATTTAATCTTCATTTGACAATAAAAAACTTCACAAGATATGATCATCATTCGATAATAATTTTTTTTACGTATTTCATTACAAAGTCATTATTAATAATGTTAATGGTATCTTTATAATAATTATACATGATCCCGTACCAATTAAAACTCGTGGTACACTTGCCAATTAAGAATTCACAAAAGACCATTAAAGTGAGAAAAGATAGATATGTGTGTGTGTGTGTTTTTTTAAAAAAAAATCAAAAGAACATTAAATGGTCCTTAGTATTTTAACATGACATGTGTACTATTGCTCATAGATGTAACCTTTTGTAAACTTTTGCTCATATTGTAGACTTTTCCCTCTTGCAAGTTCTTTCCAAATTTGTAGATAAGGGTCCTCCACACAGTAGCATGAATTATGTTGCCCTGATAACAGAAAAAACAATTAAAAAAAAAGAATTTTATAAAAAAATTATGAAAAAAAAGAGACTCACTGATGCATCCATCAACACCATGTCAAGTGAAAAGGGGCGAGTGTCACGATTGACATCACGAACCAACCAAGCACGGACAATTCAAACGACAATGGTCCATGATTCTTTCATCGGGCTAATCTCAGATATGTTATCAACTGATCTTGGAGCCATTGCAACACTTCTTTATGCTAATACCAACAACAATATGTGAAAAAGTAATAGAATGACAGAGGAAATAGCCAAACGTACCATGTACTTTTTATAGAAAGTAATTAAGAAATTAATTATTTCGTGTAGCAAATAGTAAATAAAATAAAAAATTAGTAATAATAAAATGCACACACTGCAACCTGATTGGCAGTCAAATGAAAATACACACGTGTCATAAATCCATTGGATCGACCAACAAATAATACGTAAAAAATAAATAAAAAAAATTGACCTTTGTGCATTGAACGTGGAACGACAAATATTACGTTAAAAAAAAAAAAAACTTGACCTTTGTGCATTGAACGTGGAATTCTTTTTTTTCTTTTAGGGAAACAATCCCTTCTTTATAGCACTTATTGCAAATCAAATACAAATTATATATTTCCTCTTACTCGTGTATCAATTAACTAATTGTTTCCATTTAAGAAATACGGTAGCCTTTTATATCATAGGTACCACAAATTATATTAAAAAACCATTAAAATGAATTTATTATATTGGGTATTTGACCAAATTATGATCGAGGAATTTATATGCTATTAAAACTATTAAAACCATTGTAGGGATTTATTAGAGAAACTTATAGTTCAAGTGATTCTTGTCAAATCTAATGCGTACATGAATTTCAGAAGGGGAACAATTTAGCGAAAAAATATTAAAGTGGAAAAAAAATGAACTTTACAGTCAATTAAAGTTGATATTTCTAAAATTATGATAAAGAAAAAAAATAGTAGTTCGGTAAACAATGAACATATTATTATTCAGCTTTTAATAATAATAATAACCTTATAATAAAATAGTATATGCATGAAACGTGTGTATATTTTGCACAAATGTCAGGAAATTATTATTCAGCTTTTAATAATAATAATAATTATTTTGCACAAAAGTCTGTTTCATTTTCACGTACAACATTTTGCTGAGTTGTATTGTCCAGTTGGGGAGGGTGTCATAAATATTAGACACAGTTGTTGATGTCCTAAGTTGTTGTTGTCTGGTTGTATGCTGATATACACCATTTAGATGTTGTCGGGTTGTATGCTGATATACACCATTGAGTTCATTCATACTCATATGCATTTGTTGGGGGCTCATGCCCTGGAATGTTTATCATTCAACCGTTGAGGGCTTATGCCCTGGAATGCTAGTCATTCACCTGTTGAGGGCTTATGCCCTGGAATGCTTTAACCATCCAACTGTTGAGGGCTCATGCCCTAGAATGCTTGTCATTCAACGCGCGTAAAAATGGTACCACATGCATATTGCATTTGTAGTTGATGTCTTTGCATAGTTGATGTCGTTGCATAGTTGATGTCGGTGTGAGTTGTCGTGGTGTAGTCATTGATGTCGAAGTTGTTGTTGGTGAGATGTCGCCAAAGGTGTTGTTGTTGTTGTTGTAATTCAATTATAAATGAAGTAATATTTGTTGATGAATGTTGATGCCTTATATGTATGGCCTTGATAATACTTGTTGATGTTTTTAATTCAAGTTGATGAATTATTTTTATATATTATTTTTGATTGTGAACTCACCCCTTCTGTTGGAATTGTCGCCTTGTGGACAACTGCAGATTTCCAAGGCTAGTAGGTTGATGGCTCAAGTGTCTAGGGCTCTGATACGTAACGGGATGGGAATATTGCTGTTTAATTCTTGCATTCCTTATGTATCACTTGTTGAACCATGATGTTGGAGATTTAATTATCATTGAATAATATTATTATGTTGAGGCCTTTGTGCCAAGGATTTGTTGTAGTTGATTGATGAAGATGTTTTAGAAATAAATATTCCGCTGCAGATTTTATAAGGATGATATGTTGAATTAAATAGTTTTATTTTCTATTTAAGAAAGTTTTTGAAAAGTAGTGTAATGCTCCGTTGATGCTGAATAACTCTGATTATTATTATTACGTCGTTTTGGGAAACGGGGTGTTACAATTGGTATCAGAGCAGGTTGGTCCGTCCGACCAAGTAGTAGAGTCGTGTCGAGCCTAGTAGAGTTGTGTGACAACTTTAACTGTCTCTGTTGTGTAGAGAACTGGTTGGAGTATAACCATGTTCGTATTAATTGTTTTAGTAAGTCAGTATCTTTTCTTCTGCTAAAGAAGAAAGCGGAGCAGAGTTTTTGGCTACTAAGCAGTTGAAGCAGTTAGAACGAGATGGAGTCTTGATGTTTTCCTTGTTGGCGTATTTGTCGGTGGAGAATCAAGCGGCGATTGATAGATTGCCTGTCGTGAAAGAATTTCCGGAAGTTTTTCCTGATGAGATTCCAGATGTGCCACCAGAGAGGGAGGTCGAGTTTGCAATTGATCTTGTTCCGGGAACGAAGCGTATGTCGATGGCTCCTTACCGTATGTCAGCTTCTGAGTTAGCTGAGTTAAAGAAGCAGTTGGAGGACTTACTTGACAAGAAGTTTGTAAGACCGAGTGTTTCACCTTGGGGAGCGCCGGTGTTGTTGGTTAAGAAGAAGGATGGTAGCATGCGGTTGTGTATTGATTACCGTCAGTTGAACAACGTGACGATAAAGAACAGATATCCACTTCCGAGGATTGATGACTTGATGGATCAATTAGTAGGTACTCGTGTTTTTAGAGAAATTGACTTGAGGTCGGGTTATCATCAGATTAAAGTGAAGGATGAGGATATGCAAAAGACGGCCTTTAGGACACGATATGGTCATTATGAATATAAGGTGATGCCTTTCGGCGTTACTAATGCGCCTGGTGTGTTTATAGAGTACATGAACAAAATTTTTCATGAGTATCTGGATCAATTTGTTGTAGTATTTATTGATGATATTCTGATTTATTCTAAGACTGAAGCAGAGCATGCAGAACATTTGAAGATTGTATTGCAAGTGCTGAAGGAAAGGAAGTTGTATGCCAAGTTATCCAAATGTGAGTTCTAGTTGAATGAAGTAAGTTTTCTTGGCCACATTATTTCTGGTAATGGTATTGTTGTAGATCCTTCGAAGGTTGATGTTGTATCGCAGTGGGAGACACCGAAGTCAGTTACCGAGATTAGAAGTTTTCTTGGTTTGGCTGGTTATTATCGTAGGTTCATTGAAGGATTTTCGAAGTTGGCACTTCCTTTGACGCAGTTGACTTGTAAAGGTAAAGCATTTGTGTGGGATACTCAATGTGAGAGTAGTTTCAATGAATTGAAGCGAAGATTGACGACTGCTCCTATCTTGATTTTACCGAAGCCAGAAGAATCTTTTGTTGTTTATTGTGATGCGTCTAAGCTGGGCTTAGGTGGTGTTTTGATGCAAGATGGGAAGGTAGTGGCTTATGCTTCTAGGCAGTTGAGGATCCATGAAAAGAATTATCCTACGCATGATTTAGAGTTGGCGGTTGTAGTATTTGTGTTAAAAATTTGGAGGCATTATTTGTGTGGTTCCAGATTTGAAGTGTTTAGTGATCACAAAAGTTTAAAGTATCTGTTTGACCAAAAAGAATTGAATATGAGGCAGAGGAGGTGGCTTGAGTTGCTTAAGGATTATGATTTTGGCTTGAATTACCATTCAGGTAAAGCTAATGTAGTTGCTGATGCTTTGAGCAGAAAGACATTGCATATGTCTGCTATGATGGTGAAAGAGTTCGAGTTGATTGAACAGTTTAGGGATTTGAGCCTTGTTTGTGAAAGGTCGCCTCAGAGTGTGCGGTTGGGCATGTTGAGAATTAATAGTGATTTCTTGAATAGTATCAAGGAGGCACAAAAGATTGATGTTAAGTTTGTGGATTTGATGACTGCTAGTGATCAGAATGCAGATGGTGATTTTAAGATTGATGACCAAGGTGTATTGAGGTTCAGAGGGAGGATTTGTATTCCTGATAATGAGGAGTTGAAAAAGTTAATCTTAGAAGAAAGTCACAAGAGTAGCTTGAGTATTCATCCTGGAGCTATAAAGATGTATCATGATTTGAGGAAATTGTTTTGGTATGGCGCCGTTCGAAGCTTTGTATGGTCGGAGGTGCAGAACTCCTTTGTGTTGGTTTGAGTCAGGTGAAAGTGTGGTGTTGGGACCAGAGTTGGTTCAGCAGACTACAGAGAAGGTCAAGTTGATAAGAGAACATATGAAAGCATCGCAAAGTCGACATAAGAGTTACCATGACAAACGTAGAAAGGCTCTTGAGTTTCAGGAGGGTGATCATGTGTTTTTGAGGGTTACTCCTATGAAGGGTGTAGGACGTGCATTGAAGTCTAAGAAGTTGACTCCAAAGTTCATTGGTCCTTACCAGATTTCAGAGAGGGTTGGAACCGTGGTATATCGGATTGGGTTGCCACCACATCTTTCGAACTTGCATGATGTGTTTCATGTGTCGCAGCTAAGGAAGTATGTAGCGGATCCTTCACATGTTATTCCTAGAGATGATGTGCAAGTTAGGGATAACCTTACTGTTGAGACTTTACCTTTGAGGATTGAAGATCGTAAGGTGAAGCAGTTGAGAGGCAAGGAAATACCTTTGGTCAAGGTTGTTTGGGGCGGAATAACTGGTGAAAGTTTGACTTGGGAGCTAGAGAGTAAGATGCAGGAGTCTTATCCTGAGTTGTTTACTTGAGGTAATATTTCGAGGACGAAATTCTCTAAGTTGGGGAGAGTTGTAACACTCTAATTTCTAATTTTTATCATTTTGATTGTTTTGAATATTTTATTTAATTTTAGATGAATTATGTGGTGTGTTGATATGTGATTAAATGATGATTGTTTTATTATATGATAATTAGTGGTTATTTGTATTATTTAAGTGAAATAGGAGAAAATAATATTTATTTGGAATTATGGGGGTTAATGAGAATTAATAGAAATTAAGGAGGGTGTTAAGTGAAATAAGTGGGAGGTTAAGGAAAAATAGAAAGAGAAAGGAGAGGTTTTAGTTTACAGAAAAACAAAAGTCTGTTTCATTTTCACGTACAACATTTTGAGAAAAAGGGAGAGTTTTTGAGAGAAGCCAAGAAGAAGCCAAGAGAAGAGCTAGGAAGAGAGAATCCATCCGTTTTTGCTGTAGAATCGCTGAATTGAGGTAAGGGTGAGCTAGCAATTCAATTAATAATATATGTATACGAATTCTGAAATTGGATTGAAAGTTGGTGTTCTTGAATTAGGGTTAGAAAGTGATGATGTGATGCTAATTGTGGATGATTATGTTATTGATGTATGTTTTCTGAGTTGTTGTGGTTGTTATGTTGCATATGGAACCTGTAAACATTGTAGTAACACGTTTTGGGTAATCAAGGGTTTAGAATTGGAAATTTCGCTTGAAAAGTCGGTGTCTAAATGTTTTACAAACAAGTGATTATGTGAGGTTTGGAAATCGATTTCTAGGGTGGTGGAAACTTGAATTTTTCTGTAGATTATGATAGTGGTAAGTGTCAGGAGCGTGTAGGCGAAAACGGCACTGAAATCCGCTTAACGGTTTGATTTTTACGCGCGAAATGGTGAAACCGGAAAAGAAAACGTAAAACCTATGCTCCTAGACGAGCAAGGCCGTGCGTGTTTTGGCACGGGCCGTGCCATCTTGCTGTTTTCCTCAGACACGGCCTTGTGTGATTTGGCACAGGCCGTGCGTGCGTGCTGGCAGGACATCGGTTTTCGCGTTTTTCGTACTTTTTCACCCATTTCTTCTTTGAATTTGCTTTTGACGTAAACATGAAAGTTGTAGATAATTAAGTTAGCTTTCTAATGGAGTCGGTTGGACTTGAAAATGATTTTTAGATTTTGAGTTATGATGAAAATAGTCCAAGTGGGTCTCTAGAAAACTTTAAGAGAACTTAGCATAACTAGTCCCAAGTTAGTCCAAAAACTTATGGTTGGTATCCAAACTTCAAACTTAAGTATTAGAGGTCTAATTGAGGTGTTTTATGAGTATTTGGCTTAGGTCCTATTAATCAAACTAGATTTGCTTTTGAAGAATGTTTTGGACTACGATGTGTATGTAATTGGTTAACGTATATGTTGCTGTCAACCATGCTAAGTTTGAGTTGCCTTTGATGTTGCTGAGTTGTATTGTCCAGTTGGGGCGGGTGTCATAAATATTAGACACAGTTGTTGATGTCCTAAGTTGTTGTTGTCTGGTTGTATGCTGATATACACCATTTAGATGTTGTCGGGTTGTATGCTGATATACACAATTGAGTTCATTCATACTCATATGCATTTGTTGGGGGCTCATGCCCTGGAATGTTTATCATTCAACCGTTGAGGGCTTATGCCCTGGAATGCTAGTCATTCACTTGTTGAGGGCTTATGCCCTGGGATGCTTTAACCATCCAACTGTTGAGGGCTCATGCCCTGGAATGCTTGTCATTCAACGCGCGTAAAAATGGTACCACATGCATATTGCATTTGTAGTTGATGTCGTTGCATAGTTGATGTCGGTGTGAGTTGTCGTGGTGTAGTCATTGATGTCGAAGTTGTTGTTGGTGAGATATCGCCAAAGGTGTTGTTGTTATTGTAATTCAATTATAAATGAAGTGATATTTGTTGATGAATGTTGATGCCTTATATGTATGGCCTTGATAATACTTGTTGATGTTTTTAATTCAAGTTGATGAATTATTTATATATATTATTTTTGATTGTGAATTCACCCCTTCTGTTGGAATTGTCGCCTTGTGGACAAGTGCAGATTTCCAAGGCTAGTAGGTTGATGACTCAAGTGTCTAGGGCTCTGATACGTAACGGGATGGGAATATTGCTGTTTAATTCTTGCATTCCTTATGTATCACTTGTTGAACCATGATGTTGGAGATTTAATTATCATTGAATAATATTATTATGTTGAGGTCTTTGTGCCAAGGATTTGTTGTAGTTGATTGATGAAGATGATTTAGAAATAAATATTCCGCTGCAGATTTTATAAGGATGATATGTTGAATTAAATAGTTTTATTTTCTATTTAAGAAAGTTTTTGAAAAGTAGTGTAATGCTCCGTTGATACTGAATAACTCTGATTATTATTATTATTATTATTATTATTATTATTATTATTATTATTATTATTATTATTATTATTACGTCGTTTTGAGAAACGGGGTGTTACACGTATAGGTGCAGTTCCTTAACGTGCACCCTCACCCTCTTGACTGCTCAATTTTGATCAAGAGGCCCTTGTTGCCTCCCTTTTTGATTAGGTCAGGGTTGTCTGATTTCAATCAGACGGCCCAAATTGATCCTCGTAAGCTCTGCTGCCTTTTTTAAGGCCCAATTCCTTTTCTTTATGTTTTGCACCCCCTGTTTCACTCTTGCACCCCTCCCTGCATTTCATTTTAATTTCTTTCATGCATCTTAATTCCCTTTGCATTTTTACTATTTATTTATTTATTATTTTTTTACATTTTATTATTTTTATGTTTATTAGATTAGGTTGCATATTTATCATTCATTTATTTAACATATTTATTTTATGCAATTCATCATGCATTTTTTAGTGTAGGTTTATTTTAATGCATATGTACATATTCATTTTTTTTATGTCATTTATTTCTATTGCACATAATTTAGAATGTAAAAAATAGGCTTTAATGTAATTTATTTTTTATTGCAGACCTTAGAATGAATATTATGTTTTTATGTAATAGTTTTAGGTGCATGTGTGCGTGTGTGGGGTATGTGTTACTTTTTATGCTTCGTAGTTTAGGTTAAAGGTCCTCGTGGTGGTCCAACGCCACGATGAGTATCCTATGCTTTACTTTTCTGCTTCGTTAGTTTAATTTTAGCTCATTACTCAAAAACAACAAAAACATTCACATAATCAAAAATCACACAAATATTTCACAATAAACCTTGATCCATAAATCAAGTGATCCCCTTTTTTATTTTCTTTCTTAATCAAATTGCAATCAACTTCAATTCTACTTTGGGTCATCTTTCTTTTAATATAAAAAATACAAACCAATTCACTTTGCCACTTGGCTTTTTATTTTAAAACCTTTTTTCAAAATCTTAATAAAAAACACAAGACAAATCAAACGAAATTTTTACCCCGAACTACGAGGTTCTGATCCCTCACAGGTACGTAGGCAAAGGACCTAGTCCTTCTAAATCAATAAAAATGTAGATAAATAGGCTTCTTTTTTTCCTTATTCACCATTATTTTTTTCCTCAAAATTAAGTAAGTTTATAGCACAAAAAGAAATAAAGTCGAAAGGTTTTCGTAGAGTACTACGAATATAAGGAGTGCTAATACCTTCCCCTTATGTAACCAACCCCCGGACCCCTTCTATTTCAAATCTTTTTCTCAAAAGTCGTGAAATAATTTAGTGAGTCAAAAGCTAATCAAATAGCCTTGATCTCCGAAAAATGACGCGACGAACGTCAAACATTTTTCTTTGTAATTCTGTTTGATTAGAAGTCTCTTGCAGTTGTGCTTGAGCATAGAAGTCTCTTGATTGTGTTCAGGAGCATAGGAAATATGTTGCAGTTGTGCTTGAGCATTTGAAGTCTCTTGCTAGTTTTAGCAGTGAGCATTTGTAATGAGATATTACTTTTTAGTGAACTCTCCTTGGAAGTGCAAGGGGGACATGACTACTTTTGGTTTGTGGAAGGAACAGATAATCAAATAATTGCTTTATGTCTCTCTTCTCTCTCTCTCTCTCTCTCTCTCCCTCTCTCTCTCTCTTTTCCGCTGTATTTAGTATCTGAACATCACTTCAGAAGCTGTACTCTAACTGCTTCTGACCAGTGACTTCAGTAGGAGGAGCAAAAAAAAGGCCAACACAATTCAACACCCCCGCCCCCTTCTTGTGTTTTTCTCACCTTCAATTGGTATCTAGAGCCTTGGTTCCGTTGAAAACACTTAACAGTGTGACAATCCAAGATCTGAGAAAAACATGTCTGGTGAATCATCTGTTTCTGTTTCTAGTGGTAATCATAATGTTGTACCTTATGATTACAGTGATAAGAAAGCTGACTCAGGAAAAGTTTCAAAGTTCAATTGAGATCCTGAAGAGTTCTCTTGGTGGAAAACCAACTTCTACAGTTATATCCTGCTCAAAAGAAGATGTACAAGAAAGATCACAAGATTAAAGGATCACTTGCTCTTGCTATACCTCGTGCAGAGTATATGAATATGAGTGATAAATCTACTACAAAGGCTATGTTTGCTTCTCTCTGTGCAAACTATGAAGGTAGCAAGAAGGTTCGAGAAGCTAAAGCATTTATGCATGTTCATCAGTATGAGTTGTTCAAGATGAAGGATGATGAAAGTATTGAGGAGATGTACTCAAGATTTCAAACCTTAGTCTCTGGACTACAAATACTGAAGAAAAGCTATGTTGCTTCTGATCATGTGAGCAAGATACTAAGAAGCCTGCCTGCAAGAAGGAGACCAAAGGTTACTGCTATTGAGGAAGCTAAAGATCTAAACACTCTAAGTGTTGAAGATCTTGTCAGCTCTCTCAAAGTTCATGACATAAGTCATAATGAACATGAGCCGGCTAAGAAGAGTAAATCTATTGCTCTACCATCTAAAGGGAAGTCATCAAAAGCTCTTAAAGTCATAGAATCTGAAGAAGAATCACCTGATGGAGATTCTGATGAAGATCCAGCTGAGATGATGGCTATGCTTTCAAACAGGCTGCAGTATCTGGCCAAGAAGAACAAGAAGTTCTTGAGCAGAAAAAGTGGTTACAAAGGCTCCAGGAAAGAAGATCAGAAGGGTTGCTTCAATTGAAAGAAGCCTGGACATTTCATTGTTGATTGCCCTAATCTTCAGAAGGAGAAATCAAAGGACAAGTCTAAGAAGTCAACTTTCAAATCAAACAAGATCAAGAAGCAGATCAAGCAGAGTTTGATGGCAACATGGGAAGATTTAGACAGTGAATTTGAATCTGATAAGGCTGATGCTGATGAAGTTGTAAAGGTAGTTGTTGGGTTAGTGGCTACAGTAACTTCAGAAGCTGAACCAGAATCAGATTCAAAAGAAGAAAATGAGTTATATTCTAAAATTCGCAGAGAAGAACTTATTGAGTCTTTTAAAGAGCTCCTTACACATTTTGAACTGAGAACCAATGAGTTGAAAGATTTAAAAGAAAAATATGTTGATTTAATGAAACAACAAGAATCAACTTTATTGGATCTGAAAGCTTCTGAAGAAGGACTTAGAGGCTTTGACTTCATTTGCAAAACTTATGAAGAGAAGCTCAAGTTCTTATGTCAGAAGCTACAAGAAAAGTGTAATGGTAAACCTTTAAGCAACCATGAAATTGCTCTTGAAGATTTTATTATGTCTGGTATTGACAGAAGCAAAGTTGCTTCTATGATTTATAACATTTACAAAAATAATGGCAAAGGGATTGGCTTTTCAGAAGGAAAACCTAATGAAACTAATCTCAAAGCATGTTGTGAATGTATCAAGGAAGGATTGAAAACCTTCTTTGTAACTGAAGGTGTTAAAGTAGAAACTGTAGTTCAGTCAGAACCTGAAGTTTCTAGCTTTAAGTCTAAGGCTATGACAAATTATGACTCTAAGACCTCAAAGATCAAGATTCTGAAAAGATCAGAACCTGTTCCTCAGAGTCTGTTGAAACCAGAATCTGATATCTTGAAGTCTAAGTCTCAGAAGAATAAAACAGTTATGGCTTCAGGTAAATCAGAACTAAAAGGTGTTAAACCCGAAGTACTGATCAATCAGAAGCTCTCAAAACCACATCTCAAGGTACAAGAAGTGAAGAGTAAAACTTCCAGCACTAACCTCAAAGAACCCATAAAACAATGGGTACCTAAATCTGAAATTGTCAATACTGCAGAAATGCCTAAGAGCAAAGGAAAGGCAAAAATCATGGTATTTGGACAGCGGTTGCTCAAGACATATGACAGGAGAGAAGTCAGTGATTGTAAAATCATCTTTTAAAGCTAAAGACATTGTCTCAACCTCCAAACCTTTAGAACTGCTTCATATTGATTTATTTGGACCATTTAATACTGCATCTTTATATGGAAGCAAATATGGATTAGTCATTGTTGATGATTACAGCAGATGGACTTGGGTAAAATTCCTAAGAAGCAAAGATAATGCATATAATGTATTCAGTAACTTCTGCACTCAAATACAGTCTAAAAAGGAAATGAAATTTTGAAAGTCAGAAGTGATCATGGTGGTGAATTTGAAAATGAGCCATTTGAAACTTTTTGTGAAAAACATGGAATTGTCCATGAATTCTCTTCTCCTAGAACTCCACAACAAAATGGGGTTGTAGAGAGAAAGAATAGAACCTTACAAGAAATGGCAAGAACCATGATTCATGAAAACAATGGCTAAACATTTCTGGGCAGAAGTAGTGAATACATCATGTTATGTTCAAAATAGGATCTATATCAGACCTATCTTGGAGAAAACTGCATATGAACTCTTTAAGGGAATAAGACCCAATATATCTTAGTTTCATCGGTTTGGATGTAAATTTTACATTTTAAATAACAAGCTCTACCTAAAGAAATTTGATGCCAAGGCCCAAAGAGGAATCTTCTTAGGTTACTCTGAAAGGTCAAAGGCATACGAAGTGTATAATTCAGAGACACTCTATGTTGAAGAATCTATGCACGTTAAATTTGATGACAAAGAGCCTGGAAGTGAAACTCCAAAGCAAGATGAAAGTTTTGCAGATCTACATGCTACTGAAGATACTTCAGAACCTAGTCAGACTGAAGAATCAAAAGACAGTCCAGAAGTTGAATCAACCTCAGAAGCTCAAGATGAAGTAGCTTTTGATGAAGCTCAAGATGGCTCTAAGCAAGAAAATCAATCCAAGAATACATTCAAGTACAAGTCTGAAGGTGAGAAAAAACACAAGAAGGGGGGGTTGAATTGTGTTTTCAAAAATTTTTCTTTCTTACGGATAGAGAGTAAGATTTGAGTACAAGTCTCAGGATCAGAGTCTGATAGAATTCAGAGTCTGATTTGAGTTCAGAGTCTTAATGCAGCGGATAGAGAGTAAGAGTTCAGAAAATAAAGAAGAACACAAGCAATTATACAGGTTCCTTCAACAAACTGGAAGTAGTCCTGTCCCTCTTGCACTTCCATGGAGAGTTCCACTAAAATGTAATATCAAATTACAAGTTGCTCAAACACACAATAAGAGACTTCTCAATGCTCAAGGACAACTCCAAGAGACTTCCTTTGCTCAATCACACCTGAAAGAGACTTCTATGCTCAAGGACAACTCCAAGAGACTTCCTTTGCTCAATCACAAAAGAAAGAGACTTTTCTAAACAATTACAAAGAATTGAAAAGGGTTTTGAATACTTGATATACAATCAGAGGTATTCACAAAACAATGCAAACAGAACAGACTCTATTTTTCTAGACACTTAGAAATTCTATGATATGAACTTTGGTAAGAATTCTCTAAGTTGTTGATGTGTATTTTGCAGCGTTTTGGCTCAGATAATATGTGTTAGACTTATTCTTTCAACACTAGCTACTTTGTTCTTCAAGTCTTTATCCCTATTTATAGAGGGTTTGAGAGACGTTGAGAACTAGCCGGTACATCAACTTGTCTTGACTGATGCTTTGATTCTTCACCATTGATTTTTTGCCCGATTTGATAATTGTCCTATGAAGAAACAATTTCAAATCCATTCCAATAGAGAAGGAACAATGTCTGCAAACATTACTGTTATTCTTGTCTTGTAGAGGAGACAAGATGCAGAGATAGTGGTTGCAGAGGCATACGCAGAGTTAGTAGTTGTACACTTCGTACACTATACTTTGTCAACGCTCTTAAGCTTTTGGTGAAGTAGCTTCTAATGAACTTGCTTCTGATGATGTGGATTCAAGAGCTCTTTTCTTCAGACGCACTAAGCTTCTGATGACATCATCTTCAGGAGCACTTTCATTCAGATGCTCTTAGGCTTCAAAATAAATTCCTTTGCTCTTTGATTCGTTCAACCAGAACCTCTATGAATAAGACTTTGATTATGGTCCTGTACACTTGAACAAATATTTAGCATATCCAATTGACAATTTTAATACTTTGTTATCATCAAAACTTAAACGGTGATTATGTTAAACACCCTTTTTTCCAACAATCTCCCCCTTTTTGATGATGACAAACACAAGTATTTAAAAAAATCAATTGTTGTTAACTTAATTAACAAGCTGACTCTAGGGATCTGAGGTTTGTAAGCTCTGACTCCCCCTAAGTCTGATAGTTGTAACACCCCGTTTTCCCAGCATAAAAATTTCTTTAAAAGATAATCATATATCAAAGTAAACACACAAACAGGGCATCACGTTCTTAAATCATCTCAAGTAATGGATAAATAATTATTTATTCCTTCAGAAAAATAGTCATAAGTAATACTCAATGTTGCAGCGGAATTCATAAAAGTCTATGACACGCAGGCCTATTCAACGTCCTAGATAAATATCCTCAAATAACATAATCATAAATAAATAATATAATACGCAAGGAACAGAGAAAATGTAAGTAAGGTTCCCCCATCCCGTTACGTATCAGAGCACCTAGACACAACCGTAGAATGCCTCACATGACTGCACCTAATCTTGGTTACCTGCACTTGCCCACAAGGCGGCAATTCCAGCAGAAGGGGTGAGATTCACATATAATTATATTAAACATGAAATTCAATAATCACAATCAACAGTCAAATCATAGCTCAACATATCACAAGCAAGAAATTTAGCATTTAAAGCATCATCATGTAAAAACATGTCACTTAGCATCATATCATCATCGTAAATCATCATCATAGACATCTTAGACGACTCGACTCGACAACATCACTTGACTATGCAACTCTAACATCTTATATGCATGTGGTACCAATCCAGGGCATAAGCCCTCGTCACTGTGAGCATAAATATACTCCAGGGTATAAGCCCTCGTCGTTGGTGAGCAAAGCTCCAGGGCATGAGCCCTCGTCGCTGGTGAGTAAAAACTCCAGGGCATAAGCCCTCATCATAGAATGAGTATGCATGAGACTCAACACTTTTTAACTTAAACAAGTTAACATCATATACGTCGCGAAACATCTTAATCATCATAGACTGACACATGCAGCAACTATACATAAGTAAACAGCAACATGGCAGCAAGTACATCACAGAGTATGACATCAATATTGCAAACATCGCACGTAAATCAAATATTCACAACTTATTTAATTCTTATAACACACATAAGCTTCGTAATCATCATAAACATATCTGATCATCAAGTATCATCATCACATATTGCATTAAACATTATTAGAAGCCTCTAGAGCTACCCCAAGGTCATCTCTCAAGGTCACATGCGACAACAGGTCGCAAACAGAACAGGTTGGGAAAATCTGACAGAACTCGCTGTGGCGAGTGGGATTGCTCGCCTCGCGAGTAACTACAGGTCTTGCTCGCTATGGCGAGTTGAGTTGCTCGCCTCGCGAGCGATCTAGGTCTACTCGCCGCGGCGAGATGCATAGCTCGCCTAGGCGAGCGATGAATAACTGCTACGGATTCTTCAAAAATCTCACTCAAAAGTCCCAAATTCCACCACACTAATCAACAAAACTCTCTAAAACATCATTACTATGATTAATCCACGTTCTGTACTCAATCTCTACATCTGTTTCACAGTTTTATGGCTCAATTCATGACTTTTTCCCAATTTTAACCTAATTCCAATTCTCTCAAAACAGCCCTAGGTTTAGCTAATCCTGATTATATGAACTAGAGGATAATATAATTGAATTGCTAGGCTCACCCTTACCTTAAAATGCAGAAAATCGCAGCCCCTAAGCTCTTCTCTCCTTCACGTGCTATTCTCTCTTTTTTCCAAATTCTGATAACGCGTATACTGACTCTCTTGACCTAATTTCCCTTTATATACTCTCAACAAATCTTATCTTATTTACTCTTTCTCCCACATAACTCTCTAAAATCCAAAACTAACCCACAACTAAATGTTTTATTTTATTTTCAAATCTTATTTTATTAAACAATAAAATAAGTCACCACGTCTCATAAAATCATATAAAATCTTCATTCAACATCCCATAATATATTAATAAATATATCTAGACTCCTCAAATAATTCAAATAATTAAATAATCAAAATGGGCGTTACAACTCTCCCCAACTTAAAAGATTTTCGTCCTCGAAAATTACCTCAGGCAAACAACTCTGGATATGAGTCCAGCATCTTACTCTCTAACTCCCACGTCAAGCTTTCACCAGTCGCTCCCGACCAAACGACTCTAACGAGAGGTATCTCCTTGCCTCTCAACGTCTTCACTTTCCGATCGTCAATCCTTACCGGTAAAGCTTCCACCGTAAGGTTGTCTCTAACTTGCACATCATCACTCTGGATCACATGAGATGGATCCGGAACATACTTCCTCAATTGCGACACATGAAAAACATCGTGCAAATTCGATAAATGTGGTGGCAATCCAACACGATAGGCCACCGCCCCAATCCTCTCTGATATCTGGTACGGACCAATAAATTTCGGGGTTAACTTCTTTGACTTCAACGCGCGGCCAACGCCGGTCATAGGAGTCACTCTTAGGAACACATGATCTCCCTCTTGGAACTCAAGGTCCTTTCTACGCTTGTCATGGTAACTCTTTTGTTGACTCTGCGACGCTTTCATCTTCTCTTGGATCATTTTTACTTTCTCAGTAGTCTGTTGAACAATCTCCGGTCCTAACATCACCTTTTCGCCTGATTCAAACCAACACAGCGGAGTTTTGCATCTCCGTCCATACAAAGCCTCAAAGGGTGCCATCCCAATACTCGAATGGTAACTGTTGTTGTACGTGAACTCTATCAATGGAAGATGACTATCCCAAGTCCCTCCATGCTCAAGTACACACACTCTCAACAAATCCTCCAACGACTGAATCGTCCTCTCCGACTGACCATCTGTCTGCGGATGATAAGCCGAACTCAACCTCAACTGAGAGCCTAAAGCCTCTTGCAAACTCTTCCAAAATCTAGAAGTAAATCTCGGGTCTCTATCCGATATGATGCTCGAAGGAACACCATGCAGCTTCACTATGTCTCGGATATAAATCTCTGCCAACTGAGCTACAGGAAAACTGATATTAATCGGTAGAAAATGAGCCGACTTCGTCAATCTATCAACAATCACCTAAATGGCGTCATTCCCTTTAGGAGTATTCGGCAAGCTCGTCACAAAATCCATGGATATACTATCCCATTTCCACTTTGGCACATCCAATGGTGTCAACAATCCAGCAGGATTCTGATGTTCAACCTTCGATTTTTGACAAATGAAACAAGAGTACACAAACTGTGCCACGTCACGTTTCAAACCAGACCACCAAAACAGCTTCTTTAAATCATGATACATCTTCGTAGCTCCTGGATGAATACTCAAACTACTTCTATGACTCTCTTCAAGAATCATCTTCTTCATTTCGTCATTGTCAGGAATGCAAATTCTACCTCGGAATCTCAACACTCCTTGATCATCAACCTTAAAGTCACTAACTTCCGTCTGATTACTAGCAACCAACAAGTCCACAAACTTAACATCTTCTTTCTGTGCCTCTTTGATACTCTTCAAGAAACCATTATCAATTCTTAACATTCCTAGTTTTACACTATGAGGTGTCCTTTCACAAACTAAGCTCAAATCTCTAAACTGTTCCAACAACTCGAATTCCTTCACCATCATGGCAAACATATGCAAAGTCTTCCTACTTAAGGCATCTGCAACCACATTAGCCTTGCCCGGATGATAATTCAAACCAAAGTCGTAATCTTTCAATAGTTCAAGCCACCTTCGCTGTCTCATATTCAATTCCTTCTGGTCAAACAAGTACTTCAAACTCTTGTGATCACTAAACACCTCAAACCTCGAACCATACAAGTAATGTCTCCATATTTTCAATACAAAGACCACGGCTGCCAACTCTAAATCATGCGTCGGGTAATTCTTTTCATGAACCCTCAACTGTCTTGAAGCATAAGCCACCACCTTACCATCCTGCATAAGCACCCCTCCTAGACCCAACTTGGACGCATCGCAATACACCATAAAAGGTTCGTCAGACTTCGGCAAAATCAAAACTGGGGCCGTCGTCAAATGCTTCTTCAACTCTTTAAAACTGTTCTCACAATGAACATCCCACACAAAAGATTTACCTTTACACGTCAACTGCGTTAACGGAAGAGCCAACTTAGAAAATCCTTCTATAAATCTTCGGTAATAACCTGCTAATCCCAAGAAACTTCTAATTTCTGTAACCGACTTAGGAGTCTCCCATTGTGATATTGCCTCAACCTTAGACGGATCAACTACTATACCATCACCAGAAATAACATGGCCAAGAAAACTCACCTCTTTCAACCAGAATTCACACTTAGATAATTTAGCAAAAAGCTTCTTCTCCTTCAATACTTGCAAAACAGTCTTCAAATGCTCAACGTGTTCCTCTTCGGTCTTTGAGTATATCAAAATATCGTCAATGAATACCACAACAAAATGATCCAAATAGGCATGAAAGATCCTATTCATATACTCCATAAATACACCAGGTGCATTGGTAACGCCGAATGGCATCACTGTATACTCATAATGCCCATAACGCGTCCTAAACGCCGTCTTCTGCATATCTTCGTCCTTCACTTTAATCTGGTGCTAACCTGATCTCAAATCTATCTTGCTAAACACACGGGCACCCACCAACTGATCCATCAAATCATCAATTCTTGGAAGTGGATACCTATTCTTTATCGTCACTTTATTCAATTGTCGATAGTCGATGCACAACCTCATACTACCATCTTTCTTCTTGACTAACAACACTGGAGCTCCCCATGGTGAAACACTAGGCCTCACGAACTTCTTATCAAGTAAATCCTCTAACTGTTTCTTCAGCTCAGCCAACTCAGAAGCTGACATACGATAAGGCATCATAGACACAGGCTTCGTTCTAGGAACAAGATCAATCGCAAATTCCACTTCTCTTTCCGGAGGCACTTCAGGAATCTCATCTGGGAAAACTTCAGGAAAATCACATACTACTTGTAGCTTATCAATCGCTGCCTGATTCTCAATAGATAAGGACGCCATCAAAGAAAACATCATAATCCCATCGCGTTCTAGCTGCTTCAACTGTTTAGTAGATAAGAATTCTGCTCCACTCTCTTCTTCGGGAGAAGAAAAATGCACCGTCTTGCTAAAACAATTAATGAGGACATGATTGTATTCTAACCAATTCATCCCCAAAATCACATCCATTCCGATTAACGGTAGACACACTAAATCAATCTCAAAATCACGACCAAACATAGACACAGGACATCTCAAACACACAAGGGAAGTAGTCACCGAACCCTTAGCTGGAGTTTCGACAACCATCTCCCCATTCATATCAGACACAGCAAGATTCAACTTAGCAGCACAATCAAGAGCAATAAAACAATGCGTAGCACCAGTATCAATAATAGCAACTAAAGGTATATTATCAAAATAACAAGTACCTCTGATCAAGCGATCCTCGCTCTCCGTCTGCGTACCAGTCAAAGCAAAAACTCTCCCAGTAGTCTGAGCCTTCTTAGGCTTCTTGCATTGTGAACCAATGTGACATTCCTCATTAAGCATTACTCTTATGGCCTTTCACACCACAAGTATAGCAGACAATCTCAGCAGGAGCATCTTTCTTAACAGGTCTCCTTTCATCATTAACTCGTTGTTTGCCTTTATCTGTAGGGGCACTGTAGGGCTTAGGACGACTTTGCTGCCCCTTTCCTTTCCTCTCGTTAACAATCTTGTAATGAGCCTTAGTATCTTCCTCATAGATCCTGCAACTACTCACCAGCTCGGAGAAATTTCTGATCTTCTGGTAACCAATTGCTCTCTTGATATCCGCTCGTAATCCATTTTCAAATTTGATGCACTTTGAAAATTCAGCAGTCTCAGGGGTATAGTGTGGATAAAATTTAGCCAGCTCCACAAACTTCGCCGCATATTCAGTCACGGACATGTTCCCTTGCTTAAGCTCTAGGAACTCAATCTCTTTCTTTCCACGAACATCCTCTAGGAAGTATCTGTCGAGGAATTCTCTCCTGAATATGGCCCATGTAACCTCAGCACCTTCTTGCTCCAGAACAGGTAGAAGACTAATCCACCAGTCATCAGCCTCCTCAGCTAGCATGTGCGTACCAAAACGCACCTTCTGCACCTCAGTACACTGCATCACCCGGAACACTCTCTCTATCTCCTTGAGCCATGTCTGGGCTCCATCTGGATCATATCTCCCCTTGAAGGTAGGAGGATGGTTTCTCAAGAAGGTCTCCAGCATACGGACCTCAGCATTAGCACCAGCATTGACATTCGGTTGCTGTCCTACAGCTTGGGCAACAGCCTCCAAAGCAGCAGCAATCGCAGCGTCATTCCGTCCAGCCATCTTAGTCCTCTACAAAGTAAACATAAGTTAGAATAATACAAATATAGTATTCTAACTCTAGGACAACGTCACTCGACTCTCTACTTGGCCGGACGGACCGACCTGCTCTGATACCAATTGTGACACCCCGTTTTCCCAGCATAAAAATTTCTTTAAAAGATAATCATATATCAGAGTAAACACACAAACAGGGCATCACGTTCTTAAATCATCTCAAGTAATGGATAAATAATTATTTATTCCTTCAGAAAAATAGTCATAAGTAATACTCAATGTTGCAGCGGAATTCATAAAAGTCTATGACACGCAGGCCTATTCAACGTCCTAGATAAATATCCTCAAATAACATAATCATAAATAAATAATATAATACGCAAGGAACAGAGAAAATGTAAGTAAGGTTCCCCCATCCCGTTACGTATCAGAGCACCTAGACACAACCGTAGAATGCCTCACATGACTGCACCTAATCTTGGTTACCTGCACTTGCCCACAAGGCGGCAATTCCAGCAGAAGGGGTGAGATTCACAAATAATTATATTAAACATGAAATTGAATAATCACAATCAACAGTCAAATCATAGCTCAACATATCACAAGCAAGACATTTAGCATTTAAAGCATCATCATGTAAAAACATGTCACTTAGCATCATATCATCATCGTAAATCATCATCATAGACATCTTAGACGACTCGACTCGACAACATCACTTGACTATGCAACTCTAACATCTTATATGCATGTGGTACCAATCCAGGGCATAAGCCCTCGTCACTGTGAGCATAAATATACTCCAGGGCATAAGCCCTCGTCGCTGGTGAGCAAATCTCCAGGGCATGAGCCCACGTCGCTGGTGAGTAAAAACTCCAGGGCAGAATCCCTCATCATAGAATGAGTATGCATGAGACTCAACACTTTTTAACTTAAACAAGTTAACATCATATACGTCACGAAACATCTTAATCATCATAGACTGACACATGCAGCAACTATACATAAGTAAACAGCAACATGGCAGCAAGTACATTACAGAGTATGACATCAATATTGCAAACATCGCATGTAAATCAAATATTCACAACTTATTTAATTCTTATAACACACATAAGCTTCGTAATCATCATAAACAATTCCGATCATCAAGTATCATCATCACAGATTGCATTAAACATTATTAGAAGCCTCTAGAGCTACCCCAAGGTCATCTCTCAAGGTCACATGCGACAACAGGTCGCAAACAGAACAGGTTGGGAAAATCTGACAGAACTCGTTGTGGCGAGTGGGATTGCTCGCCTCGCGAGTAACTACAGGTCTTGCTCGCTATGGCGAGTTGAGTTGCTCGCCTCGCGAGCGATCTAGGTCTACTCGCCGCGGCGAGATGCATAGCTCGCCTAGGCGAGCGATGAACAGCTGCTACGGATTCTGCGAAAATCTCACTCAAAAGTCCCAAATTCCACCACACTAATCAACAAAACTCTCTAAAACATCATTACTATGATTAATCCACGTTATGTACTCAATCTCTACATCTGTTTCATAGTTTTATGGCTCAATTCATGACTTTTTCCCAATTTTAACCTAATTCCAATTCTCTCAAAACAGCCCTAGGTTTAGCTAATCCTGATTATATGAACTACAGGATAATATAATTGAATTGCTAGGCTCACCCTTACCTTAAAATGCAGAAAATCGCATCCCCTAAGCTCTTCTCTCCTTCACGTGCTATTCTCTCTTTTTTCCAAATTCTGATAACGCGTATGCTGACTCTCTTGACCTAATTTCCCTTTATATACTCCCAACAAATCTTATCTTATTTACTCTTTCTCCCACATAACTCTCTAAAATCCAAAAATAACCCACAACTAAATGTTTTATTTTATTTTCAAATCTTATTTTATTAAACAATAAAATAAGTCACCACGTCTCATAAAATCATATAAAATCTTAATTCAACATCCCATAATATATTAATAAATATATCTAGACTCCTTGATGACATGCTGTCATTACGTAATTTTTATGTTTATATTATCATATTATGGAGTCACAAGGCAACTTAAGCAGCAAGAAAAGCAAGAAAAAGCAAGAAAACTGAAGAATGGTGAAGTCACAAAAACGTGTCATGCTAGCTAAAAAACGTGACACGTTTTCACAAGTCAGAACGCTTGATTTTGGAAGAAAGGAGAACGTGTCACGTTGGCAAAAACGTGACACGTTTTGTGAAACCCTAATTTTGTTTCTTGTTACATAAGGAAAAAACGTGACACGTTTTACTTAAAACGTGACACGTTTTGGGCGAATTTCTGGGCCTATTTAAGCTGAAGTCTTTTCCGAAAACAAGGGTTACGAATCTTGGAGAGCAAAGTGCGATTTGGACATCAAGGCGACTGCAAGGAGGACGATTTCTTCATCCTTTTACCAGTTACATGTATGTTTTTATGATTCAATTGATTATGCTATTTGTAAACATCATTATGAGTAGCTAAATCTCTTAGAGATTGGATCCGAGATGATTCTTTGTAAACCCTAATTGAATATTATGTTGCTGTGATGAAACTCCATTTCATATTAATGATTATTTAGGTCTTTATTCAATTCAATTGTTCTTAATGCTTTTTATATCCTGATCAAATATAAATATGTTTTCGTGAGAATGAATGACTACTGAACCTAGCTTTCAACTTAGACTTAATTGAATTGTTCTAATAAACATGGTTAGTCTAGGAATGGATAATCGTTTATTAGTGATATTAGGTTAACGTGCTTAAACCTTCGAGAATTATTAACTCACCTAAGGGATTAGGGGTTGTAGTTTAAGGAGAGGGTCCTAACTTAAGGGATTGATTAGGGCTATTTAGTTAACTATCGTGGGATTTAAAGAATCGTTAATAGGATTAGAGTACAGTAACCAATTAGGGGTAACATAGAGGATTCGAAGATCCGATCTCATCTCTCTCCATATTTTCTAAACAAACTTTAGTTCTTTGTTATTTGTTATAAAAACAAACCAAATCTTCCGCCTAGTGGCAAAACAAATATAACCTTTCTACATCCTATTGCATAACGAAATTAACTTATTGCAATTAAAAACAATCCTCGTGGGAACAATATTTTTACTACTTCGATAGTATTTGGTGCACTTGCCAAACTTCTATCAAGTTTTTGGCGCCGTTGCCAGGGATTGTTGATTTATTTCAATAAGGCAATTTAGTTATAATTTAGGATTTTTGCATTTTATTTTCTGTTTTTAAATTTTTTGTTACTTTTATTGGTGCAGTGCTACTAAGGTATTTTGCTGTTTATGCGAGGTCGACGAAGCAAGGATGATTTACAGTTCGATCCGGAGATAGAAAGGACTGAACGAGCCAATCGGAGAGCTGCCCGGTTGTCAAAGTCAGTCCCACCCATCGCTAAAGGGCGGTCACCAAGTCCGCCACCGTCTGAATCCTTGAAGTCTATCTCTCCTACACCAAGTATCATGGGAGACGCTGAACCGAGACCTAAGTTGGGAGACTACGGGCTAGCTACTCACCGTGGTCAGCTGACACACACCTTCCGTCCTGCCAACCCTGCTGCTTTTGACATCAAGAGCACCGTTCTGAATGGGTTGAGAGACAAGCAATTCGATGGCACTGAAGCCATGAGCCCACATGAGCACTTGAGTCGGTTTGCAGAGACTTGTGAATTCTGCGTACCTCCAACTACGGTTACTGATAGCCAGAAGAAGCTGCGGTTATTTCCGTTCACATTGACGGGAAGAGCTAGAGATTGGTTGCTAACCATTCCGGGTGGTACCATTCAAACATGGGAGGAGCTCGAGCTGAGGTTCCTAGAGAAGTACTTTCCTATGTCCAAATATTGGGAAAAGAAGATGGAGATTCAAAATTTCAAGCAAGGGGAGACTGAATCTTTATATGATGCATGGGAGAGATTTACATTAATGCTGAAGAGGTGCCCCAACCATGAACTGTCTGAGAAACAATACCTCCAAATCTTCACCGAAGGCTTGATACATAACATTAGAATGTTTTTAGATGCCTTAGCTGGAGGCAGCCTTAAAAACAAGACCGATCATGAAGTCGAAGCCTTAATTGAAAGCATGGCTCAAAACGAGTACCGTGATAATGTGGAGAAGAAGAAAAGAGGAGTATATGGGGTCAGCGACACTACATCTATTCTAGCTAACCAAGCAGCCATGAACAAGCAAATTGAAGCTCTAACTAAGGAGTTCCAAGGGTTCACTTTGGCTAACAAGCAACAAGTGGCAGCTGTTAAGTGTGATCTATGTGGAGAAGGACATGCAAATGGTGAGTGTGTACCGGAAGGATTTAGTGAGGAATTCGTGAACTATGTGAACTTTCAAAGACAAAATCCTTACTACAATCTTGGGTTTAACAAGCATCCTAACTTGAGTTATTCTAACAACAACACTCTAAACCCTCTACTTCCAAATCCTCAACAACAACAACAACAACCGAGGAAGCCTTCAGCTCTTGAAGAAACAATGGTGAATTTCATGAAGATGACTCAAAGTAACTTTGAAGAGATGAAGAAGAGCCAAGAAGCTGAGAGAAAAAGCAATGAAGCTTCGAGGAAGTTGCTTGAGACTCAAATCGGGCAAATGGCTAAACAGTTGGCTGAACAAAGCAAGGGAGGATTCTCAGGTAATACTAAGGATAACCCGAAAAATGAAACTTGCAATGTTATTGAACTTAGGAGCAAAAAGGTGCTCACACCTTTAGTTCCAAAAGTTAAGAAAACAGTTGATGATGTTGTGACGGAGGAGGTAGAAATAGATAGTGAAGTTGAAAAAGAATTAGACGGAGTAATTAAAAAAGAGAGTGATCAAGGAGAAGTTGAAAAAGAAAAGAAGGAAAAATCAGAGGGAGAAAAAAGTGAGAGATTAGTAGATGAAGACTCTATCTTAAGGAAGTCCAGGAGCCAAATTCTGAAAGATGGTGATAAACCACAAGTTGTACCATCTTATGTTAAGCTTCCATATCCTCATCTAGCTAAGAAGAAAAAGAAAGAGGAAGGCCAATTTAAAAAGTTCATGGAACTTTTCTCACAACTCCAGGTGAATATTCCTTTTAGTGAAGCCCTTGATTAAATGCCCGTTTATGCAAAGTTTATGAAGGAGTTATTAACCGGAAGAAGAAAGCCAAAAGATGACGAGAATATAGCTCTTTCAGAAAACTGTAGTGCTATCATCCAAAACAAACTTCCACCGAAGATGAAAGATCCAGGTGCCTTTACCATTCCTTGTTCTATTGGATCGGTGAAGGTGGGTAGAGCTTTATGTGACTTAGGGGCAAGTATCAACTTGATGCCTCTATCTATGATGAAGAAGCTTGGATGTGGTCAACCAAAACCAACAAGAATGACCCTCACTTTAGCTGATCGGTCCATCTCTTATCCTTTTGGTGTTTTGGAAGATGTGCTCGTAAAGGTAAATGAGTTAGTATTTCCTGCTGACTTTGTTATCATGGATATGGCTGAAGATGATGAGACACCGCTCATCCTAGGAAGACCTTTCCTTGCAATTGGTCGTGCTTTAATTGACGTCGAATTGGGCCAACTTATGTTAAGGTTCCATAATGAACAAGTGGTGTTTAACATTTTTGAAGCCATGAAACATAGAGCTGAAAATCCCAAGTGCTATCGGATTGACGTTGTTGATGAAATCGTTGAAGACAATTCTCGTGAACCTCAACCAACACAACCTATGGAGAAAGCAATTGTAAATTCTATAGAGAGTTGTGACAATGATGAAGATCTTGAGGTGAAGGAATGTGTCAAGCAATTGGAGGCAAGCAAACAAGAGGTGGCATCGGAAAAAATAGAAAAGTTACTTCTTGACAAGAATGAGGGGGCGCTTACTTTGGGTGTGGAAGAGGAAAAAAATCCTGAATTAAAAGAACTTCCTTCTCACTTAAAGTATGTCTTCTTAAGCAAAGATGCTTCTAAACCGGCAATCATCAACAGCACTTTGACACCTTTAGAAGAAGAAAAATTGATGAGGGTGTTAAGGGAGAACGAAGGAGCGTTGGGATGGAAAATTTCTGATTTGAAGGGTATTAGTCCAGCTTATTGCATGCATAAAATTCATATGGAGGCTGAATACAAACCAGTTGTCCAACCTCAACGGAGACTGAACCCCACAATGAAAGAAGTTGTAAAGAAAGAAGTGCTGAAACTTCTGGATGCAGGTATGATTTACCCTATCTCTGATAGCTCGTGGGTAAGTCCTGTCCATGTGGTGCCTAAGAAAGGTGGAATGACGGTGGTGGCTAATGAGAAAAATGAATTGATACCCACCCGTACCGTCACTGGTTGGAGGATGTGCATAGATTATCGGAGGTTAAATACCGCAACAAGGAAGGATCATTTCCCGTTACCATTTATGGATCAAATGATAGAGAGGTTGGCTGGCCAAGCCTTTTATTGCTTTCTGGATGGGTATTCGGGGTATAATCAAATTGCGGTGGCTCCGGAAGATCTAGAGAAGACTGCCTTCACTTGTCCGTTTGGTATCTTTGCGTATAGGAGAATGCCCTTTGGGCTGTGTAATGCGCCGGCGACCTTTCAAAGGTGTATGCTCTCCATCTTCTCTGACATGATAGAGAAGAACATCGAGGTATTTATGGACGACTTTTCTGTTTTCGGTAAGTCTTTTGATCAATGTTTAGTCCACCTAGATGTCGTCCTTAAAAGATGCACCGAAACTAACCTCATTTTAAATTGGGAAAAATGCCATTTTATGGTAAACGAGGGTATAGTTTTGGGGCATAAGATAAGTGCTAAAGGCATAGAGGTGGACCAAGCGAAAATAGAGGTTATAGAGAAACTTCCCCCTCCTATAAATGTTAAAGGAGTGAGGAGTTTCCTGGGGCATGCTGGATTTTATCGGCGTTTCATAAAAGATTTTTCAAAAATTTCAAAGCCCCTTTGTAACCTCTTAGTCAAAGAAAATGATTTCAATTTTGATGATGAATGCTTAAATGCTTTTTCTTTGATTAAAACCAAGTTGGTTACTGCACCAATAATCATTGCACCCGATTGGGATTTACCTTTTGAATTAATGTGCGATGCAAGTGATTACGTTGTTGGTGCAGTTTTAGGCCAACGCAAGAACAAATTTTTCCATGCAATTTATTACGCAAGCAAAGTTTTGAATGAAAATCAAGTAAATTATGCTACCACTGAGAAAGAATTGCTTGCGGTAATTTTTGCCTTGGAAAAATTTCGTTCTTATCTAATCGGCTGCAAAGTCATTGTGTTTACAGATCATGCAGCCCTGAAGTACCTACTGACGAAAGGAGATTCCAAGCCTCGGCTGTTGAGGTGGATCCTTTTGTTACAAGAGTTTGATCTTGAAATTCGTGATAAAAAGGGAGTTGAGAATGTGGTGGCTGATCACCTCTCCCGGTTGGAAAATAAGGAGGTGACAAAGAAGGAAAAGGCCATCATGGCCGAGTTCCCAGATGAGCAGTTGTTCGCTGTTGAAGGGAGGCCGTGGTTCGCCGACATGGCGAACTACAAGGCTGGTAACATAGTGCCGGATGACTTGAACTCGGCCCAAAAGAAGAAGTTCTTCAAGGATTCAAACCACTATCTGTGGGATGATCCTTATCTGTTTAAGCTAAGCACTGACGGGTTGATTAGACGTTGTGTTGCAGGTGAAGAAGCAAATAGTATCATGTGGCACTGCCATAGCTCAGCTTATGGGGGCCACCATAGTGGAGAAAGAACCGCTGCAAAAATCTTGCAAAGTGGCTTCTGGTGGCCCACCTTGTTCAAGGATTGCCAAGACTTTGTGCGGCGGTGTGACAAATGCCAAAGGACAGGTAACATTTCTAAGAGGAATGAGATGCCCCTAACAGGAATACTTGAAATAGAACCATTTGATTGTTGGGGCATTGATTTTATGGGGCCTTTCCCTCCCTCTTACTCTTATCTTCATATTCTAGTTTGTGTCGATTATGTTACTAAGTGGGTTGAAGCGATACCATGTGTTGCTAATGATGCCAGAACTGTTGTCAATTTTCTCCAAAAGAATATTTTCACTAGGTTTGGAACACCTAGAGTCTTGATCAGTGATGGGGGGAAGCACTTTTGCAACAACCTTCTTGCAAATGTGCTAAAAAAGTATAACATCAGCCACAAAGTTGCAACTCCCTATCACCCACAAACTAGTGGTCAAGTAGAGGTTTCAAACCGTCAGTTGAAACAGATTCTAGAGAAGACAGTTGCGTCTAATAGGAAGGATTGGTCCAAAAAGTTAGATGACGCACTGTGGGCATATAGGACAGCCTTTAAGACTCACATTGGGTTTTCACCCTATCAACTAGTCTATGGTAAGGCTTGTCATCTTCCAGTCGAGTTAGAGCATAAAGCTTACTGGGCCATCAAGGCCTTAAATTTTGATCAAGTAGCCGCTGGTAAGAAAAGACTTTTGAAACTTAATGAACTTGAGGAGATGAGGCTTAGAGCGTATGAAAATGCGCTCATCTATAAAGCCAGGACTAAAAGGTATCATGACAAAAACTTAGTATCTAGGGAAATTAACTCTGGACAACTAGTTTTGTTATATAATTCCAGGTTGAAGCTGTTTCCTGGAAAGCTCAAGTCGAAGTGGTCTGGACCTTTCTTGGTCAAGAGCGTGTCACCATACGGAGCTGTTGAACTAATCACGCCGGAGGGTGACAGGAATTTCAAAGTGAATGGACAAAGAGTTAAGCCATATCTGGGTGGCGACCTACCAAAAGAAAGGGTAGGGTTGATGCTGAAGGACCTGTAAAGGTCCGTAGTAGTCAAGCTAATGACGGTAAAGAAGCGCTTTGTGGGAGGCAACCCACCTTTAGTTTTTGCAGGTAATAGTTATTTTATATTTTTTGCATTTTATTGCTTTCAAAAAATCAAAAATATTTTCGCTGAAACGATCAGAGGAAGAAAAATTTCAAGTCCAATACTGGGCAAAAACGTGACACGTTTTGGGCAAAACGTGACACGTTTTTGCCACCTCTGAAGCATCCCAAAAAAATTTCTAAGTTACAAATGACGAGCATTCTGTTTAGCAAAAACGTGTCACGCTGGCCAAAACGTGACACGTTTTATGGGAACCAATTTTTTTCAAAGAGTGGAGCGTGTCACGTTTTGCCCAAACGTGACACGTTTTTGGGTGGTTTCAAAATTTTTTGACCGTTACAAAACGAAAAACGTGACACGTTTTTGCCCAAACGTGACACGTTTTTCTCCCCTATATATACCCTTCACACGAAAATCATCCCATTCACTTCCAAAAGTAGCCAAACTCTGCCAAAATTTCCCTAGAACCCTAACCTACGAACTTCTCAACTTTCTACACCAAAAACCTTCAACTTTCCATCTCCAAATCACCAAAACAACCACAAAAACTACCATCAACATCATCAACCTCTCAAAATTCATCATCCTCACCTAACCTCAAAACCCTAATCTCAAACTTTCACTTTTCCTTTGACCTAACCCTAAACCTTCACCATGGTTGATACTAGAAAGAAAGGAAAAGCCCCACAAGCCAAAAAATCCAAAACCACCGCCAAACGCAAACAACCGGTCAAACCCACAGCCCCACCAGCCGTACCACCCACTCTAGCTTACCGTTTCCATGACACCCCGGCTCGTGACCGCTTCAAAGAAATCAGAAGTTATCGGGTGATACCAGAGAGGGGGTTCCTACTCCCTAAATTGTTAGGCAACCCTGAGTTTGAACAAATTATAACGGCTCGAGGGTGGCACGGGCTGAATGATATGGTCTTCCAAGATGCCAACAAGACCATGACGCTTGAGTTTTATGCCAATGCTCGGTTCTCCGGGAGGCGGTATGAATCTTATGTGAGGGGAAAGACCATTGATTTCTCCCCTGAGGCTATCAATGCCATGCTGAAGATTGTTCCTCCGGAACAATGTGATGTCAAGAGGAGGAGGGAGACGTGTGCTAACTGGGACGAGGAGACGTGGGAGGAGGTGAAATCTTTACTGTGTGTGGAGGGCGCTCAATGGCAGAAGAGCAGGAAGATGTTGCTAAAAGCTGATTTCAAGCCGGTTGCAAAGGCTTGGGCATCATTTGTGGTGCAAACATTGGAGGGTACTTCTTGTTCGTCCGAGATTCCCTTATCTCGAGTGCATACTGTTGCTGCCATTCTGGAGGGCAGCCCTATAAATTTTGGTGAGTTGATTGCCAACAACATTGCTGATTTTGTCCAAGGGAACAAGAAGGCCATCCCTCACATGAGCTTCATCAACTGGCTTTGTGAGGAAGCTGACTGCGAGTGCTACATCAATGACCTCGAGACAAAGATGATGAAGCCAATCACTGATAACTATATGGAGGTCTTTCTGAAGGATTATCTGGAGCGCATGCAGCAGTTGGGAGCTGAGGAGGAAGCATGCCCTCAGCCTCAGCCACAACCACAACAGCCCCCGCTTCAGCCAGAGTTGGTGTCGGGATAAGGAAGCAGCCAACAAGGTGCCCATACACCTCTTCATCCTATGATGCTGGACTACATGTTCGGCCACTGCAACTGGATGAATGAGGTGTCCGACCAAGAGTATTGGAACCGTCCTAGGTTCGGACCGGAGCTTACTGAGGCAGTTTGCCTCAACAGGAGAGCGATTGCTGGGTCTTTTGACCATTTTGATGGGTCCGAGGAGGCGATGGACCAGTACTTCGATGTCACCAGAGGTCGTGCCCAAGCAAGAGAGCAGGAGATTAGGGCAGACTTTGCTGCTGGTGGTGCGAGGTCGAGGTCGCATTTTGGCGAAGACACCTATGAGGAGCAGAACCAGAGCACATAGATTGACCTGGACTTGATGCAGGATTGATTGGCTACTGATGGCTCATCTATTATTATTATTCTTCTTTTTGTTTCAGCAGTTTTCCTTTCATTTGGATGTACTTTTTAATTTTATTTTCGAACAATTTGAAGTTTAATCAGTTGTATCCCCCTGTGATGTAATTGAGCCTGAACTTGTTTATTACTGATGAATTTATGTGTTTTATTGACCTTTTACAGTTTAGTAACAAATGTGTGCTCAAGTGATTTTTCCAAAAGTTCATAAGGAGGAGTGACTTGAGTAAAAGGCGAAGTGTACGGCAGTGCTAGGTAGTCACAACTCCCAGATATCATAACTGTAAGGTTCATGGCCAAATTTTATTTTTCAATTTACTTATATAGAGTTTTCCATGCATCTACATTTCTAGAACTTGCATTCTTTCTTTTCTGTCGATTGGTTTATGTCAAATACACACTGAGGCAAAAGTGCTTGGTCCTGTGAGCCTTTTGAAGCCTACCCCGATTATATTGAATTCATCCTTTTCTTAGACAAGTTGAGCCGGTAGGATAGAACTTTTTGTTCGGTGACAACCTACATTACAAACTTAGAGACTTTTAGGATTTATCCCATAATGTTTTTCTGAGTTAGGCATGCTAGAATGTTGCTAAAAATTAAGTTTGGGGTTGCTTTTGGAATTTGCAACCAATTAAGTTTGGGGTGGGGGAACTAGAGAACTATACAAAAGAAAAAAATAATAATATATAGACACTAAAAATGGTGTATAAAAAAAAAAAAGCGAATACAGAATGAAAAAGGGACAAAGACATTGAAAATCCGAGTAACTTCAAACTCGAATGTCCCGATGATGAATAATGTTCTCTAGCCCCATTTTGACTAAGAATTGTGTTCCATAGGTGAAAGATGATTGAAGTATGTTTTAACTGACGTAGGAGTGCCTAACTCACATTTTGTGTAGCCTACTTATCCAAATATCATCCCACCTTCACCTAAGCCCCGTTATAACCCTTAAAGACCTCAAAGTGTGTATTGATATTGACTTTAATTGACGTTTAGAAACTTTTCAAGCGTATGGTAATATGTAGCTTTGCATGTGATTGAGTGTGAACCCTATTCATTTTGTGCGTGGAGTTGTGAATTGGTGGATGCATTCAAGTCAAACTAGCTCACCTTTAGCTAGTAAGGAGATTAACTTTTTGGATTACCATCACTTGAGCAGGTACTTGTTATTTTACTGTCAACTGTCAATTTTGCATGTAAATTCCTTGGGGACAAGGAATGGTTTAAGTTTGGGGTTGTGATGACATGCTGTCATTACGTAATTTTTATGTTTATATTATCATATTATGGAGTCACAAGGAAACTTAAGTAGCAAGAAAAGCAAGAAAAAGCAAGAAAACTGAAGAATGGTGAAGTCACAAAAACGTGTCACGCTAGCTCAAAAACGTGACACGTTTTCACAAGTCAGAACGCTTGATTTTGGAAGAAAGGAGAACGTGTCACGTTGGCAAAAACGTGACACGTTTTGTGAAACCCTAATTTTGTTTCTTGTTACATAAGGAAAAAACGTGACACGTTTTACTTAAAACGTGACACGTTTTGGGCGAATTTCTGGGCCTATTTAAACTGAAGTCTTTTCCGAAAACAAGGGTTACGAATCTTGGAGAGCAAAGTGCGATTTGGACATCAAGGCGACTGCAAGGAGGACGATTTCTTCATCCTTTTACCAGTTACATGTATGTTTTAATGATTCAATTGATTATGCTATTTGTAAACATCATTATGAGTAGCTAAATCTCTTAGAGATTGGATCCGAGATGATTCTTTGTAAACCCTAATTGAATATTATGTTGCTGTGATGAAACTCCATTCCATATTAATGATTATTTAGGTCTTTATTCAATTCAATTGTTCTTAATGCTTTTTATATCCTGATCAAATATAAATATGTTTTCTTGAGAATGAATGACTACTGAACCTAGCTTTCAACTTAGACTTAATTGAATTGTTCTAATAAACATGGTTAGTCTAGGAATGGATAATCGTTTATTAGTGATATTAGGTTAACGTGCTTAAACCTTCGAGAATTATTAACTCACCTAAGGGATTAGGGGTTGTAGTTTAAGGAGAGGGTCCTAACTCAAGGGATTGATTAGGGCTATTTAGTTAACTATCGTGGGATTTAAAGAATCGTTAATAGGATTAGAGTACAGTAACCAATTAGGGTAACATAGAGGATTCGAAGATCCGATCTCATCTCTCTCCATATTTTCTAAACAAACTTTAGTTCTTTGTTATTTGTTATAAAAACAAACCAAATCTTCCGCCTAGTGGCAAAACAAATATAACCTTTCTACATCCTATTGCATAACGAAATTAACTTATTGCAATTAAAAACAATCCTCGTGGGAACGATATTTTTACTACTTCGATAGTATTTGGTGCACTTGCCAAACTTCTATCACTCCTCAAATAATTCAAATAATTAAATAATTAAATAATCAAAATGGGAGTTACAATAGTCTTTGAGGTGAGGTTTATAAGCTCCCCCTAAGTCCTATCCAGGATAATTAAATTCATTTTAAGCATACAAAATAATTTGCAGTATACGCACAGATTGAGATAAAACAAAGTTCTCATAAAATAAAACTGCTATTGAATTTTATTTTAGCTTGGGCTCAGAGTTTTGTTAAATACTTCTACTACTCCCCCTTTTGTCATTAACAAAAAAAATGAACGAGAAGTAAGAACATATACAAAGTCAAAATTGCAGAAGTAAAACAATTAAGCAAGAAAAAATAAGTGAGAAAAAATAAAATATGCGTGCATCTAAGGGTTGGGTTGTTGTTGTTATTTGATTAATGCCATCATGCGATTAATGTCCTCAGATTGCTTCTTCAGAAGTTTTGATTGTTACTTAACAGTCTCTTCAAGAACTAACTGCCACTGAAGGAGAGAATCTTCTCTAGCCTTAGATTCTTCCTGCTGCTTCAACACTTTCTGTTTCAGCATCTTGAACACCTTAGCTTATCTGGAAACATAGTCTAACTCAGAATAGAAGGGCGCATTTCCTAGATACATAAGTGGTCTTGTAGATTGCTCAACTAAGTGCAGAATTCTCAGGTGACGCTTCAGTGCAGCAGCTTGAATTCGAAATGAAGATGAAGATGAAGGTTGGTCAAAAGCACTAAGGATTAGATTTTGTGTTGGTTCAGAATCTGGGACAGACACAAAAGGTTCAGACTCTGTCACTGGGACAGATTCCTTAACAATTGTCTCAATAACAAATTCAGGAATGGTTGTCTCTTGAGTTTGAGCTTGGGTTTTGGTTTGGAGTGATGTTGGTTCAGGGTTGTTTTGTTGAAATGGTTTTGGTGGTTGTTGGTTAACTAAATCAATCTTTTTAGGGACTGATTTAGAGGCTTTTTATGGAGTGTCAGGGAATTCACCACCTAAGTGTTTCTCTAAAGAGAACAGGTTGGAAGGTGAACCAAACCGGGTAGGTTTCTGAATTGTTGAGCCCATTACAACCTCAGCAAGTCTAGTACCACCAAGTGTTAGGTTGACTCTGATTGGTATTTTGTTTGGGTGTGTTGAAGTGGAAATGTGTGTATCAGCTGGTATCATATTTAGAGGTTTAATGATAGGGGGTTGAAAAGGATGGTCAGCTGGGAGTTTGTTGCACAAGTCAACTCTCCTTTGAGACATCTCCCCTATACTTTTAAGTACAGCTGGGTACACTGGCTCAAACGATTTAGGTTTAGGAATGGGTTTAGGCAGGTTGAATTTTTGACTGAGAGGTATGTTGTCTTGGTCAGAATCAGTTGAGGGTGATGATGAAGGTGAGATGTTGATGGGGGAATCTGGAATCTGAGTTACCTTGGCTGAGAGGGGAGATTTTGATCTTTCAGTCTTTAAAGCAGCAGATTCTAGAATAGATCCTGAGGCACCAGCTTTTGGTGTTCCTTGAATCTTCTTCAGAATCTCTTGAGCTTCCTTCACAGCCTCTTGTTCAACTTCACCAACAATTGCCTTAACCTCAGCAAGCTTGTCCATATAAAATTTGTCACAATCTTCTTGCCCAATAGCCTTGAGCTTTTCATCCCTCTCCACAATGTATTGTGCAACCTTCTTCTTCTTGTCTGCTGTCAACTTATCAGCATGTTCCTTAGCTCTACTGGCCATAGCAGGAGTCATAGTGAACATTGGACAAACAAGATCTACACCACCTGGCTGTCTTTTACTAGGCCTTTGCTCTTCTGCATCCATTTCTTCAAGAGCTAATTTAGCAACCTCATTGGTAATTGAAGAATCTCCTTTACCCCTTTTTCTCTTAGCAGTAGGAGTAGAAGCATTGTCGTAGTTAGTTGCTTCAGACTTAGCAACCTTCTGCTTTTTGGCCTTAGCAACAGCAGCTTCTGAGTCAGTATCAACCTTGGTCCTTTTGCCCTTGACTCTAAGAGGAGCATCATCAGAAGAATCAGGGATGTCTTCATCCTGAGTGGTTGCACCTGATTCCTTGGCATGTGCAGCTGTATACCCAGCCAAAACTTCAGGATTCTCCTCTTTTGAGATGGGAGGAAAATCCCTCATCAGTTCTGATTGAACTGCGGATTCTTTCAGGTCCTTCTCGTTGGGAGAGAATGTTCTAATGATCTTCATATGCTGCAGAGTCTTGCCATTGATGATCTTCCCAATAGTAGTTCCAAGAACTCTGTCAGAAGCAAGCTTGGATTTCCTCAGAGTCTCCAGCAATCCTCCTTGATAAAAGATCTCAGACAGCAGCCTCCCATAAGGTACTTGCTTTCTTTTCCCTTTGATTCCTTCTTTGATAGCCCATCATAGATGATGCATGAGGTATCTTGGAAGATTTATCGCCTGATAAGCAGCCAAGAAGTACATAACCAGTTTGTGGTCCAGACTTGGTTGGTCATACCCTCCTCCCTTCTGAAAGAAGCAATCAGTGAAAAACTTCAGGAGCATCCTGTAACTTCCATCCATGTCCACTAACTTAGTTGTTGGGTCTCTATTCAACAGTAAATTAGTGTAACTTTCCAACAGGGGATCCTTCCTGCTGACGTTCCAAGGAAATCTTCCTTCAAGAGCCACTCTGCAAGCTCATGCAATAACTTCTTCTGTGATGGTTATAGGAATAACTTCTTCTGTGAGGTGTATCCATCGTCTTTGGTTTGATCAAGTAAATGGACCCTGTGCCGAGTTGCATACCAGAACCACTTGTAGAAGTTGTCATTGAAGAAGTTTGAAGGTTTAGGGTTTCTAGTTTGAGAGATAGAGAAAATCTAATTTTTTTTTTTAGATTAACTGCTTAAAAAAACTTGAAAGTGTAGGAAAGTGAGTGAGTTGTGTGTGATTGATATATATAGTGATTTTTGACAAAATGTTTCACATTCAGAAGGGACAAACAGACACACTCATTAATGACAATATAGAGGGCGGGAGAATGTTTGTTTAAGAGAATAACTATCATTTCCCTTTTAGTGTTATTACCCAATACAGATAGACCATGTCAGAGAACTAAAAAGTAACTGTTGCAAATAAAGGGCTAGGTGTCAATAGAATTAACTTCAACCTTTTCCTCTTCCACATGCTATCAGAGTCAAAGGATTCCTTCTCAGAGTCTGAGGGTTTTCAGGGGCTGAATTTCTTCAGAGTCTCCAATAGAGAGTCTGATACTCAACAACTTCTGATAAATTTCAAAGTCTGATTTTTCATTCAGAGGCAAGCATTACTCTATGACAAAATGCATGTTCAAATTTTTCTTTATAAAATTAAATCTTTCAACAGTTAAGGGTTTAGTAAAGATATCTGCCCATTGATGATCAGTATCAATGAATTGAATATCTAAAATTCCCTTTTGAACATAGTCTCTGATAAAATGATGTTTAATTTCAATGTGCTTGGCTCTTGAATGAAGAATAGGATTCTTTGACAAACAAATAGCAGCTGTATTATCACAATAAATGGGAATACAATTTTCAGTTATTTAATAGTCTTCTAACTGATGTTTCATCCAGAGTAGTTGTCTACAACAACTAGCAGCTGAGATGTATTCTACTTCTGCTGTTGATAAAGCAATTGTTGCTTGTCTCTTGCTAGCCCAGGATATCAAATTATCACCAAGGAATTGACAATTTCCACTGGTTGATTTTCTTTCAATCCTATCACCAGCATAGTCAGCATCACAGAATCCAACTAGCTTATAATATGAAGATTTCTTATACAGAAGCCCAAGATTAGTTGTTCCCTTCAGATATCTAAAGATTCTCTTAACAACAGTTAAGTGACGTTCTCTAGGATCTGATTGAAACCTTGCACACAAGCATACACTGAACAAAACATCATGTCTAGATACAGTGAGATATAACAGAGAACCAATCATACCTCGGTACAGCTTCTGGTCAACTTTAGATCCTTGATCTTCTTTGCTTAGAGTGCAGGTAGGATGCATTGGAGTGTTCATCTCTTTACATTCTTCAAGCTTGAACTTTTTCAGAAGTTCCTTGGTGTATTTGGATTGATGAACGTACACTCCATCTTTGCACTCGTTGATTTGAATTCCCAAAAAGAACTTCAGTTCTCCCATCATGCTCATTTCAAACTCATCCTGCATCATCTTAGAAAATTCCTTACAAAGAGATCCATTAGTTGAACCAAAAATGATATCATCAACATAAATTTGCACAACCAGTATGTCTTTCTCAAGAGTCTTCTTGAATAATCACTAGTACAAAAAACACTTATTAAATCAAGGATTTTAAGTGGGAGGCTATCCACATGACTTAAAAAGGTGGGTGTAAGAAAAGTTTTTGGATCCAAATGATATTAAATGGTTTGAACCCATTTAAAAAAGATTTACTAAAAAATATGTACAAGTATGCCACCGTTCCCTTTCTCTTTCCCTCAAGTAAAACCCTTTTCCCTTTCTCTTCTCTCCCAATCGTTCCGGCCTTCTCCAATCGTTCCCTTTTCTTCTTTATTCCTGTTCAACATCAAAATTACTAATCATTTCTCTCTCCTCTCTTCATCTCTCAGAACCGTTTCCTCCTCACCCCCTCTCTCTTCTCATACGCGATCTCTCTTTCTCTCTTCCTAGTCACTTCTTTTTCTATTTCACTCTTCAAATCAATCACGCCCTTCTTACAATCGTTATCAACATACTCAACAGACAAAGAGAAAGAATCCATTTCACTCTTCTCTATTTGATTTTCATAGAAACCCTTGAACCCTAACTGTGACAGGTTTGATTTCTGCTTCCGTTCACCATTTTTTTTATTTTAATTTTTGTGATTTTCTGTTTTTTTTTCCTGTATTGTTGCCTTCTATCTGAATTTTTCTTTTGGGATACGAATGTTAAAGGGTTTCATTTGAAGATATTATAAAAAGAGGTTTGGTTTCAGACCCCAAGGTGATGTATATTCTGATTCATCGTTTTTAGTTTGAATTTGAGTTGTGAAAGATGTTGGATTTTTGTTTGTATGTTCTGATTTGTGCCTTTTTTAGTTGCAGGTGTAAGGAGAAACAAAGAAGAAAGGGTATTCTGTTTCAGAGTATGTTAAAAACCAACATTCATATTCAACTTTAAAAATCTTTGTTGTTTATGTTTGCTTAACCTTAACTATTTATTAATTTTGTTCAACTTCTAAATTTTGGAAAAGAGACAAAAAAAAACCTGGTGGTTTGTTAATTTGAAACTATAGGTGGAGGTTTGAGGATCCAAGATGTTTGTTAACCCACTAGGTGTTTGATAAAATGTCACTAACAATAAAAATTCTAATATACATAGTTTTTAATCTAATTAGCCTTATTCATCTGATTTATAATGCATATCTAACTGCTTTAAATCACTCTTAAATGTTGTGGTATCACTCTTCAAATTATAGTTGCATTTTTTCCTTGATTTATTTTACATTGAAATGATTCATGGGTTGTTTGTAGGTGATCAAGTTCCTTCTCTGAAATCAGTTGGAATGGACAAGATGCTTTGATGGATGTTACCCAAGACAAGATAAGTTACACATAAATATATTTTTGTTTATTTTGTCTATTAAAAGATTGATTAACCTCCTTTAATCTTGATATTGAATTCACATAACACTGTTGTTTATTCCCTTACTCTTTAATATATGTCGATGGTTAATCCCTTTTAGTGTAAACTGAAGATTAGTGCACAATAAGGTAAACTGAAATTTTTGGCAATAACATGATTTTACTACTCTATTGGTTAGTGCAATGATATATGTGTAGATGATCTAAGGTTGATATGTGTATATCTACTTTAATTTGCCTTGATTAGCATCCTACTCTATATGCCATTTTGCACATGAATTATGGCTACATATATGTCATTGGTTACCATGTTAAAAGTTTTGTTAGCTATTAATTTTGTTGACAGTAGGAAATTAGCATACACCACCATTTTTGTTAGCAATACTCTTGACATGGCTAATGGTTTTAGGTTGTTATATGAGATTGGAATATATATTATCATTTTCTTTTGTGCTATGAAACATTATTTTAATTCAATTTGGAAACCTTTCCTGCAGGTTTATAGAGACCTCTGCCTCAATCACTGTAAGATGGAGGCATGTTAAAAGCAATAGAGAATAAAAAGGCATGTGGCCTTTTCATTAAGAAAATGTTAAAGGTATAATTAATATCTTTTCATTTTGATGACACACTCTTCGGATTAGACGTGTGTGTCCGACACCAACACGACACTGACACATATGATTATACTGAATTATGTGATTTTAATATTTTAGGTATATGGAACGCCTCTGTACTCAATTGGGAAATAGTGATGTGTATGGTTTCGTTGATCCATTTTTCATTCACGCGAAAAATGACCAAGAAAGTTCTCAGTCTCATATGACCGCAAAGATGTTTGAGGGTAACAAAGTTTGTTATTTTGCACCTTACCTGAAAAAGTAAGTGTATTTGATCTTCATAGTATTATTTTTCTATACTTAATCACATATATTAGAAAGCCCTAAAATTAACAAATCTTTTGTTTCTTTCCAATGTAGTCGCCATTGGCAATTGCTTATTATTGAACCAAAAAAACAAAATGTTGTTTTTCTATGTTCGATGGGTTGGAAGCCAAATAAAAATATTGAGGACATTGTTAATTCGTAAGTATTTAACTAATTGGATGTAATTTAATAAAGATTTTTTACACATCAATTTATATGAATGCATTTTATTACTGTAGTGCTATAGTTGGGTATAACAAGTTGAGTGGTGTCAGAAAGGCGAGGAAGCCAACATGGGAGATTCCCACAGTAAGTTAAAAATTATATTCATGCAATATTGTAAGTTTTTTATATATGATATTTACTCAATATAATTTCATATTTATGACAATTGTAGTGCCAAAGACAACCTTTCAATTATGAGTGTGGGTACTTTATAATGATACATATACTGAACATTGTATCAGCTGGCATTACCGGCCCATGGGATATGGTGTGTAACTAAATACTACATTGTGTTTCTTATTTTTTTTTTAAAGTTAATTTCATATTCTAATATGTGATCTTAACTTTTTTTTTCCAGATTTTTGGAGACAAAACTCCGTTTACTGATGATGAAATGACAAATGTTCAAGAGCGCTGTGGAAGTTTCATTTTGGAAAGACTTGATGTAATTTAATTATGTCAATAACAATGTTTAGCTTTTGTTTAGTTTTATGACATTGTAACTTTGGATTTGTTTGATATTGTAACAATGACAGGTTTGATATGAATTTTGATCATATGATAATTCATATTAGTGGTTGAGATTATGAATTTTTTGGTTATTATATCATATGAATTTTGATCATATGATAATTCATCGTAATTTTGTTATTAAAAAAAAAAAAGAAATAGACAGGGATTTTAAATGGGTTGAACAGATCTAAATAGTATTTTTAATACCTTTGTTCAGATTTTTTTAAGTCGGGTTAACCGATTTAAATTACAAGATTTTAGATGGGTTGAGCCGATTTAAATAAAACGTGTTCAGCTTTTTTAAGTCGGGTTAACCGATTTAAATTACAAGATTTTAGATCGGGTGAACCGATTTAAATTATACGATTTTAAATCGGGTAAAGGGGGCAGACTTAAAAACAAAGACAGTTTTTTAAATCGGCCACCTATAAGTCGGATGGTCACCCGATTTAAAAAGTCAAATTCACCTGATTTAAAAAGTGTTTTCTGCACTAGTGAATGTTGTGTCAACTTGTCCTCTTTAAAAATCATTTATAAGCAAGAAATTACTTAGTCTTTCATACCAGGCTTTAGGAGCTTGTTTCAGACCATACATAGATTTATTTAACTTATAAACATAGTCAGGATGTTTTAAATCCTCAAATCCAGGAGGTTGTTTCACAAACACTTCTTCAGAGATGACACCATTGAGAAATGCACTTTTAACGTCCATTTGATACAAAGTTATGTTGTGATTTACTGCGTAGGAAAGAAGTAACCTGATTACTTCCAATCTTGCAGCTGGAGCAAAAGTTTCAGTGTAATCAATGTGTAACGCCCCGTTTTCCCAACATAAAAATTTCTTTAAAAAAAAGAATAGCATGCATTAGAGTAAACACGTAAACAGGGCATCACATATCTTAAAACGTCTCATGGTAATGAATAAATAAACATTAAACCTTCATAAAATAGTCATAACATATTACTCAATATTGCAGCGGAAATATCATAAGAAAAACATCTCAAAAATCATCTTTGGCACGCAGGCCTTATCAACGTCTTAATCAAAATAGTCAGAGTAATCATAAACATGCAAAAGAGCATAATACGCAAGGAACAGAGAAAATAAAAGAGATCCCCTATCCCGTTACGTATCAGAGCACCTAGACTCGACTGCAGAAATCCTCACACGTCTGCACCTAATCTTGGTTACCTGCACTTGCCCACGAGGCGGCAATTCCAGCAGAAGGGGTGAGATTCACAATAATTATATCAAACATGTAATTAAATAATCACAAAACAACATCCAAACATAATTCATCATATCACAGATAAACATCTAGCATTTAGAACATCAACATAAACAACACATCATTTAGCAGCATCATAATCAACATCATAAACATCTTAGTAAACATCTTAGACGACACGACTCGACATCATCACTTGACTATGCAACCCTACGTCTTATATGCATGTGGTACCAATCCAGGGCATGAGCCCTCGTCGATATGAGCATAAATATACTCCAAGGCATAAGCCTTCGTCGCTGGTGAGCAAAGCTCCAGGGCATAAGCCCTCGTCGCTGGTGAGTAAAAACTCCAGGGCATAAGCCCCCATCATAGAATGAGTATGCATGAGACTCGACACTTTTAACTTAAACAAGTTAACATCTTAAACGTCGCAAAACATCTTAATCATCAAGGACTGACACATGCAGCAACTATTCATAAGTAAATAGCAACATGGCAGCAAGTACATCATACAGATAGCAATCATAGTGCAAGCATCGCAAGTAAATCAAACATTCATGACTTAATTAATTCATATATCACACATAAGCTTCATAAAATCATCATAAACAATCTCAATCATCATATATCATCATCATAGATCATATTAAACTTCAGTAAAAATCCCAGAAGCTACCCAAAGGTCATCTCTCAAGGTCATACGCGACTACAGGTCGCAAACAGATCAGGTTCAGGTTCTGACATAACTCGCTATGGCGAGTGGGAATGCTCGCCTCGCGAGTAACTAAGGTCCTGCTCGCTATGGCGAGTTGGAGTGCTCGCCTCGCGAGCTCTAGGGTAATGCTCGCTATGGCGAGCTGGGTTGCTCGCCTCGCGAGTAAACTAGGTCTGCTCGCCGCGGCGAGTTGCATAGCTCGCCCAAGCGAGCGATGAACAGACTGCTACGGGTTCAGCAAATATCACACAAAAGTTTCCCAAATTCATCATCTAAATCATCTAAACTCTCAGAAACATCATCAGTAAGGTTAATCTACGTTCTGTACTCAATTTCTAACTCTGTTTCACAGCTTCATAGCCTAATTCATGGTTTTTCCTCAATTTTAACCTATTTCCAATTCTCTCAAAATCCAATCCTATGTTGTTAATCCTGATTAGATGAATTACAGAATAATATAATCAATGCTAGGCTCACCCTTACCTGGTAATAGCAGAAAATCGCAGCCCTAATGCTCTTCTCCCTTCACGCAGCCGTTTTCCTCTTTTTTCCAAAACTCTGTACGCGCACTACTGACTTCTCTCTTGACCTAATTTTCCCTTTATATACTCCCAACAAATCTTATCTTATTTACTCTTTCTCCCACATATCTCTCTAAAATCCAAAACTAACCCACAACTAAATATTTTATTTTATTTTCAAATCTTATTTTATTTAACAATAAAATAAGTCACCACGTCGCATAAAATCATCCTAAATCTTCACTTAACATCACATAATATATTAATAAATATATAACAACTTCTCAAATAAATCAAATAATTAAATAATCAAAAATGGGCGTTACAACTCTCCCCAACTTAAAAGATTTTCGTCCTCGAAAATTACCTCAAGCAAACAACTCAGGGTACGACTCTAGCATCTTACTCTCCAATTCCCACGTCAAGCTTTCGCCGGTCGCTCCCGACCAAACGACTCTAACGAGAGGTATCTCCTTGCCCCTCAGCGTCTTCGTCTTTTTGTCATCAATCCTCACTGGTAAGGTCTAAACCGTAAGGTTGTCCCTAACTTGCACATCATCACTCTGGATCACATGAGATGGATCCGGAACATACTTGCTCAGTTGCGACACATGGAACACGTCGTGCAAATTCGATAAATGTGGTGGCAATCCAATACGATAGGCCACCGCCCCAATCCTCTCTGATATCTGATATGGACCAATAAACTTCGGGGTTAACTTCTTTGACTTCAATGCACGACCAACACCGGTCATAGGAGTCACTCTCAGGAACACATGACCTCCCTCTTGGAACTCAAGGTCCTTCCTTCGGTTGTCATGATAACTCTTTTCTCGACTCTGCGACGCTTTCATCTTCTCTTGGATCATTCTTACTTTCTCAGTAGTCTGCTGTACAATTTCCGGTCCTAACATCACATTCTCGCCTGACTCAAACCAACACAACGGAGTTCTGCATCTCTGACCATACAAAGCCTCAAAGGGTGCCATCCCAATACTCGAATGATAACTGTTGTTGTACGTGAACTCTATCAATGGAAGATGACTATCCCAAGTTCCTCCTTGCTCAAGTACACACACCCTCAATAAATCTTCCAACGACTGAATCGTCCTTTCCGACTGACCATCTGTCTGCGGATGATAAGCCGAACTCAACCTCAACTGAGAACCTAAAGCCTCTTGCAAACTCTTCCAAAATCTAGAAGTAAACCTCGGGTCTCTATCTGATACGATGCTCGAAGGAACACCATGCAACTTCACAATCTCTTTGACATAGATCTCTGCCAACTGGGCAACAGGAAAAGTAATATTAATCGGTAGAAAATGAGCCGACTTCGTCAATCTATCGACAATCACCCAAATCGTGTCATTCCCTTTAGGAGTATTCGGCAAGCTCGTCACAAAATCCATGGATATACTATCCCATTTCCACTCTGGCACATCTAAAGGTACCATCATACCAGCAGGTTTCTGATGCTCAACCTTCGATTTCTGACAAACCAAACAAGAATAAACAAACTGTGCCACGTCACGTTTCAAACCAAACCACCAAAACAACTTCTTTAAATCATGATACATCTTCGTAGCTCCCGGATGAATACTCAAGCTACTTCTATGACTCTCTTCAAGTATCATCTTCTTCATTTCCTCATTATCGGGTATGCAAATTCGACCTTGGAATCTTAACACTCCTTGATCATCCACTTTAAAGTCACTATCATCCGTCTGATTACCAGCAACCAACAAGTCCACAAACTTAACATCTTCTTTCTGTGCCTCTCTGATACTCTTCAAGAAATCACTATCAATTTTCAGCATTCCCAGCTTTACACTCTGAGGTGTTCTCTCACAGATTAAACTCAAATCTCTAAACTGTTCTAGTAACTCGAATTCCTTCACCATCATGGCAGACATATGCAAAGTCTTCCTACTCAAAGCATCTGCAACCACATTAGCTTTGCCCGGATGATAATTCAAACCAAAGTCATAATCTTTCAACAATTCAAGCCACCTTCGCTGCCTCATATTCAATTCCTTCTGATCAAACAAGTACTTCAAACTCTTGTGGTCACTAAACACCTCAAACCTCGAACCATACAAGTAATGTCTCCATATTTTCAATACAAAGACCACAGCTGCCAACTCTAAGTCATGTGTCGGATAATTCTTCTCATGAATCCTCAATTGCCTTGAAGCATACGCTACTACCTTACCATCTTGCATAAGAACACCACCTAAACCCAACTTGGACACATCACAATATACCACAAAAGGTTCATCAGACTTCGGCAAAATCAAGACTGGAGCCGTCGTCAAACGCTTCTTCAACTCAGTAACCGACTTCGGAGTCTCCCATTGCGATACCGCTTCAACTTTAGACGGATCAACCGCAATGCCATCGCCAGAAATAACATGACCAAGAAAACTTACTTCTTTCAACCAGAACTCACACTTAGACAACTTAGCAAAAAGCTTCTTCTCTTTCAACACTTGCAAGACGATCTTCAAATGCTCAGCATGTTCTTCTTCAGTTTTAGAGTAAACCAGAATATCATCGATGAATACTACAACAAAACGATCCAAATAAGCATGGAAGATTCTATTCATATACTCCATAAATACGCCAGGTGCGTTAGTAACACCGAAAGGCATCACCGTATACTCATAATGTCCATATCGCGTTCTAAACGCTGTCTTCTGCATATCCTCATCTTTCACTTTAATCTGATGGTAACCCGATCTCAAATCTATCTTGCTAAACACACAAGCACCCACCAACTGATCCATCAAGTCGTCAATTCTCGGAAGTGGATACCTATTCTTTATCGTTACTTTATTCAACTGACGATAGTCGATGCACAACCTCATACTTCCATCTTTCTTCTTGACTAACAACACTGGAGCTCCCCACGGTGAAACACTTGGTCTCACGAACTTCTTATCAAGCAAATCCTCTAACTGCTTCTTTAGCGCCGCCAACTCAGAAGCTGACATACGATAAGGCGTCATAGACACAGGCTTCGTTCCAGGAACAAGATCAATCGTAAATTCAACTTCTCTTTTCGGAGGCACATCAGGAATCTCATCTGGGAAAACTTCAGGAAAATCACATACTACCTGTAGCTTATCAATCACTGCCTGATTCTCAATAGATAAAGATGCCATCAAAGAAAACATCATAATTCCATCGCGTTCCAGCTGCTTCAACTGTTTAGTAGATAGGAACTCTGCGCCACTCTCTTCCTCGGGAGAAGAAAAATGCACCGTCTTGCTAAAACAATTAATCAGAACATGATTGTACTCTAACCAATTCATCCCCAAAATCACGTCCATCCCAACCAACGGCAGACACACTAAATCAATCTCAAAATCACGACCAAACATAGACACAGGACATCTCAAACATACAAGGGAAGTAGTTACCGAACCCTTAGCTGGAGTTTCGACAACCATCTCCCCATTCATATCAGATACAACAAGGTTCAACTTAGCAGCACAATCAAGAGCAACAAAACAATGTGTGGCACCAGTATCAATAATAGCAACTAATGGTATATTAACAAAATAACAAGTACCTCTGATCAAGCAATCCTCGCTCTCCGTCTGCGTACCAGTCAAAGCAAAAACTCTCCCAGAAGTCTAAGCCTTCTTAGGCTTCGTGCATTGCGAACCAATGTGACCCTCATCGCCGCAGTTAAAACATACAACATCACCATGTTTGCAATCAGCGGTAGTGTGACCCTTCTTGCCACAACGAAAACATCTCTTCACCTCTCCAGGACAAGCATTACTCTTATGGCCCTTCACGCCACAAGTATAGCAAACTACCTCAACAGGAGCATCTTTCCTCACGGGTCTCCTCTCATCATTAACTCGTTGTTTGCCCTTATCTGCAGGGGCACTGTAGGGCTTAGGACGACTTTGCTGCCCCTTTCCTTTCCTCTCATTAACCACCTTGTAATGAGCCTTCGTGTCTTCCTCGTAAATCCTGTAGCTGCTCACTAACTCAGAAAAGTTTCTAATCTTCTGATATCCAATAGCCCTCTTGATGTCAGCTCGCAATCCGTTCTCAAACTTGATACACTTAGAAAATTCGGCGGTCTCAGCAGAGTAGTGTGGATAAAACTTGGCAAGCTCCACAAATTTTGCAGCATATTCAGTCACAGACATGTTCCCTTGCTTTAGCTCTAAAAATTCTATCTCTTTCTTGCCCCGCACATCCTCAGGAAAATATCTGTTGAGGAACTCTCTCTTAAACACTGCCCAGGTCACCTCAGCACCGTCCTGCTCCAGGGTAGGTAGAAGACTAATCCACCAATCGTCCGCCTCCTCAGCCAGCATGTGCGTACCGAAACGCACCTTCTGCACCTCCGTGCACTGCATCACCCTGAACACCCTCTCTATCTCTTTGAGCCACGTCTGGGCTTCATCCGGATCATATCTCCCCTTGAAGGTAGGAGGATGGTTTCTTAAGAAGGTCTCCAGCATACGGACCTCCGCACTAGCACCGGCATTCGGGTTTGGCTGCTGTCCCACAGCTTGAGCAACAGCTTCCAAGGCAGCAGCAATTGCAGCGTCATTCCTTCCCGCCATCTTAATCCTTAACAAAACAAACATAAGTTAGAATAATACAATAATACTATTCTAACTCTAAGACAACGTCACTCGACTCTCTACTTGGCCGGACGGACCGACCTGCTCTGATACCAATTGTAACGCCCCGTTTTCCCAACATAAAAATTTCTTTTAAAAAAAGAATAGCATGCATCAGAGTAAACACGTAAACAGGGCATCACATATCTTAAAACGTCTCATGGTAATGAATAAATAAACATTAAACCTTCATAAAATAGTCATAACATATTACTCAATATTGCAGCGGAAATATCATAAGAAAAACATCTCAAAAATCATCTTTGGCACGCAGGCCTTATCAACGTCTTAATCAAAATAGTCAGAGTAATCATAAACATGCAAAAGAGCATAATACGCAAGGAACAGAGAAAATAAAAGAGATCCCCTATCCCGTTACGTATCAGAGCACCAAGACTCGACTGCAGAAATCCTCACACGTCTGCACCTAATCTTGGTTACCTGCACTTGCCCACGAGGCGGCAATTCCCGCAGAAGGGGTGAGATTCACAATAATTATATCAAACATGTAATTAAATAATCACAAAACAACATCCAAACATAATTCATCATATCACAGATAAACATCTAGCATTTAGAACATCAACATAAACAACACATCATTTAGCAGCATCATAATCAACATCATAAACATCTTAGTAAACATCTTAGACAACACGACTCGACATCATCACTTGACTATGCAACCCTACGTCTTATATGCATGTGGTACCAATCCAGGGCATGAGCCCTCGTCGCTATGAGCATAAATATAATCCAAGGCATAAGCCTTCGTCGCTGGTGAGCAAAGCTCCAGGGCATAAGCCCTCGTCGCTGGTGAGTAAAAACTCCAGGGCATAAGCCCCCATCATAGAATGAGTATGCATGAGACTCGACACTTTTAACTTAAACAAGTTAACATCTTAAACGTCGCAAAACATCTTAATCATCAAGGACTGACACATGCAGCAACTATTCATAAGTAAATAGCAACATGGCAGCAAGTACATCATACAGATAGCAATCATAGTGCAAGCATCGCAAGTAAATCAAACATTCATGACTTAATTAATTCATATATCACACATAAGCTTCATAAAATCATCATAAACAATCTCAATCATCATATATCATCATCATAGATCATATTAAACTTCAGTAAAAATCCCAGAAGCTACCCAAAGGTCATCTCTCAAGGTCATACGCGACTACAGGTCGCAAACAGATCAGGTTCAGGTTCTGACATAACTCGCTATGGCGAGTGGGAATGCTCGCCTCGCGAGTAACTAAGGTCCTGCTCGCTATGGCGAGTTGGAGTGCTCGCCTTGCGAGCTCTAGGGTAATGCTCGCTATGGCGAGCTGGGTTGCTCGCCTCGCGAGTAAACTAGGTCTTCTCGCTGCGGCGAGTTGCATAGCTCGCTCAGGCGAGCGATGCACAGACTGCTACGGGTTCAGCGAATATCACACAAAAGTTTCCCAAATTCATCATCTAAATCATCTAAACTCTCAGAAACATCATCAGTAAGGTTAATCTACGTTCTGTACTCAATTTCTAACTCTGTTTCACAGCTTCATAGCCTAATTCATGGTTTTTCCTCAATTTTAACCTATTTCCAATTCTCTCAAAATCCAATCCTATGTTGTTAATCCTGATTAGATGAATTATAGAATAATATAATCAATGCTAGGCTCACCCTTACCTGGTAATAGCAGAAAATCGCAGCCCTAATGCTCTTCTCCCTTCACGCAGCCGTTTTCCTCTTTTTTCCAAAACTCTGTACGCGCACTACTGACTTCTCTCTTGACCTAATTTTCCCTTTATATACTCCTAACAAATCTTATCTTATTTACTCTTTCTCCCACATATCTCTCTAAAATCCAAAACTAACCCACAACTAAATATTTTATTTTATTTTCAAATCTTATTTTATTTAACAATAAAATAAGTCACCACGTCGCATAAAATCATCCTAAATCTTCACTTAACATCACATAATATATTAATAAATATATAACAACTTCTCAAATAAATCAAATAATTAAATAATCAAAAATGGGTGTTACACAATGCCTTCTTGTTGGTTGTACCCTTGAGCAACAAGTTTAGCTTTGTTCCTGATTACTTCTCCCTGTTCATTCAGCTTGTTCCTAAACACCCATTTGGTTCCAATAATGTTCTTGTGTTTAGGCTTAGGTACAAGATCCAACACATCATTTCTTTTGAATTGATTGAGTTCATCTTGCATTGCTAATATCCATCCATCAATTGCTAGTGCTTCAACAACTGTTGTAGGTTCAATCACGGACATCAATCCCAAAGCAGACTCTTCTGGTCTGAAATGTGATCTAGTTCTTCTGGGACTTTCCTTGTTGCCAATGATTTTATCCTCAGGATAAGAAGACTTGTATTTGAGTGAGTTTCTGGACTGGATAACTTGCTGTGAATCAACGTGAGCTTCTATCAGGTGTTGTTACAACTTCTAGAGCATGATCCAACTCTGAAGTCTGATCAGGTTCTGAGTAATCATCAGACTCCTCTGAACCTGCAATACTTTCATCCTGCTTTGGAGTTTTACTTCCAGGCTCTTTGTCATTGAATTTGACATGCATAGATTCTTCAACACAGTGTGTTTCTGAATTATACAGTCTGTATGCCTTAGACCTGTCAGAGTAACCTAAAAAGATTCCCTTTTGAGCCTTTGCATCAAATTTTTTCAGATAGACTTTGTTTTTTAAGATATAACATGTACATCCAAACTGATGAAAGTAAGAGACGTTAGGCTTCCTACCTTTAAAGAGTTCATATGCTGTTTTGTTCAGCATGGGTCTGATATAGATCCTGTTCTGAACATAACATGATGTGTTTACTGCTTCTGCCCAAAAATGTTTTGCCAGGTTGTTTTCATGAATCATGGTTCTTGCCATTTCTTGTAAAGACCTATTCTTTATCTCTACAACCCCATTTTGTTGTGGAGTTCTAGGAGAAGAGAATTCATGGACAATTCCATGTTTTTCACAAAATATTTCGAATGGCTCATTTTCAAATTCTCCCCCATGATCACTCCTGACTTTTAAAATTTTCAGTTCTTTTTGAGATTGGACTTGAATGCAGAATTTGGTAAACACTTCATATGAAACTTAACCCAACTCTATCTACTATAATCATCAACTATAACCAATCCATATTTACTCCCATATAAGGATGTAGTGCTAACTGGTCCAAATAAATCAATGTAGAGTAGTTCCAAGGGTCTGGAGGTAGAAACAATGTCTTTTAAATTGAAAGAAGTTTTAACAATTTTTTCCTTCTGACATGCACCCCAAAGTGCATCTGAATGATAGTCAATGTCTGGTAAGCCTCTGACAAGTTGTAACTTGCTAAGTTTAGAGATTAACCTTCAGTTAGCATGTCCCAACCTTCTGTGCCACAACCATTTCTTATCACTCATTGATAAAAGGCAAAATACCTTCTGATCAGTCAGTTCTGAAAAATTAATCTTGTATACATTGTTCTTTCTCTTTCCTTTGAAAATTATGGAATGATCATCCTTATTGATCACTGTGCAGTTGTTCTTATCCAACATGACATCATAACCATTATCACAAAATTGACTTATGCTAAGTAGGTTATGTCTTAGTCCATCAACAAACCACACATTATTAATTGAGATTGAGGAATTACCAATTGTTCTAGTACCAATGATTTTGCCAGTTTGGTTTCCTCCAAATCCCACAGTTCCTCCCTCTTTCATTGTCAGGGTTAGGAACATAGACCTTTCTCCCGTCATGTGTCGCGAGTAGCCACTGTCCAGGTACCAGGACTTCTGCTTTTCACTTCCTTTTAGACACACCTGCTACATCAACAATGTATGACTTAGGTGCCCATATTTTTATGGATCCTCTTGGGTTAGTCCTAGGAGTTTTGAATTTCCTTTGTGTTCTTTGTCTGAAATTGTCCTTCTTTGTCTTCTTCCAGACTTCAGGTTCAGAACCTTTAGTCTTAGAATGTGACTTAGCAAAAACAACTTCCTTCCTCTGAAATCCAGGCTTTTGAGTTTCAGACTTTGTTTTCTTCAGAACCTGTTTATTAAGTTCTGATCTTTTCAGGATCTGTAACTTTGGAGCTTTTGATTTAGAGTTGTTCATGACCTTTGTCTTTTGGTTCTCAGGTTTTGACTTAGTCATTACCTTTGGACTTGAGGCTTTAGGTTCTGAATGAGAAGCTATTTTGACCTTTTCAGATTCAGACACAAAATGAGTTTTCAGTTCCTCTTTAGTGTTATCAGAACAAGGTTTCAGGATCACTTCACCAGAGTTTCCTCCTGTGAAGCCAATTACCTTTTTGTTGTTCTGATTGATGCTATAAATCATAGATGCAACTTTGGTTCTATCAATTCCTGTGGTAATAAACTCTTGAAGAGCAGCATCCTGCTCATATAAAGGTTTATTATCACCTTTCTCAGTCATTATTTTTAAATTATTATTTTCATGTTGTAAAACATCCATCTCCATCTTAGTTGATTCATGGAGTTTCAACAACTTAATGTATCGTTGCTTAACTCTCCTCAACTCAGAGGATTGGTTTTCATAATGACCAAGAAGTTCCTTGAGAGAATCAATTAATTCAGATCTAGTGAGTTTAGAATATACCTCAGTTTCGTTTTCAGAGTCAGTACAGGATTCAACATCAGATGATTCTTTTCATCTTCAACAGTAGCCACCAAGGCCATGACTATATTTGCTTCATCTTCAACATCATCTTTATCAGACTCAGACTCATTATCCAGATCTTCCCAAGTTGCCATCAAACTCTTCTTGATTTGCTTCTTGAATTTGTTGGATTTAAAGACTGGCTTCTTAGATTTCTCTTTGGATTTTTCCTTCTGCAAGTCTGGACATTCATTAATGAAGTGTCCAGTCTTCTTGCAGTTGAAGCAACCTTTCTGTTCTTCTTTTCTAGAGCTCTTGTGACTACTGCCTTTGCTCATGAACTTCTTGTTCTTCTTAGCAAGATATTGTAGTCTGTTGGAAAGCATAGCCATCTCCTTAACAATTTCAAGGTCTTCATCAGAATCTTCAGATGTAGATTCTTCTTCGGACTCCAACGCCTTCAGAGCTTTAGTTGACTTCCCTCTTGACTTCAAAGCAATAGACTTAGGCTTCTTGACAGGTTCATGCTCATTAAGACCAATCTCATGACACTTTAAAGAGCTTATAAGATCTTCAACACTCAGAGTGTCTAAATCTTTAGCTTCTTCAATAGCTGTCACTTTTGGTCTCCACTTAGCAGGTAAGCTTCTCAGAATCTTGTTCACGTGATCAGACGCCGCGTAGCTTTTCTTCAGAATTTGAAGCCCAGAAACAAGAGTCTGAAATCTTGAGTACATAGTCTCAATGTTTTCATCCTCCTTCATTCTGAACAACTCGTACTGATGAACGAGCATAGTAGCCTTAGCTTCTCTGACTTTCTTGTTGCCCTCATAAAGTGAGCACAATGAGGTGAACATAGCCTTCGTGGTAGATTTGTCACTCATCTTTAAGTACTCTTTATGAGACAAGGCAGCCACAAGAATGCCTTTGATCGTGTGATGTTTCTTATAAAGCTTTCTCTATTCAGCAGTGTGAGCTTTCCTATCAAGAGCAGCACCTTCTTCATCCAACTTCAAATCTCCAACATCTTCTTCAAGAATATCCCACAACTCATCATCCATTCCCATAATGTGACTATACATCTTGGTCTTCCACCAAGAGAACATTTCTGGATCACCATTAAACATGGGAGGTTTGTTGTGGTTAGCAGATCTTTCATTACAAAGAATTGAAAAGGGTTTTGAATACTTGATATACAATCAAATGTATTCACAAAACAATGCAAACAGAACAGACTCTATTTTTCTAGACACATAGAAATTCTAAGATATGAACTTTGGTAAGAACTCTCTAAGTTGTTGATGTGTATTTTGCAGCGTTTTTGGCTCATATAATATGTGTTAGTCTTGTTCTTCAACTCTCGCCTCTTTATTCTTCAAGTCTTTATCCCTATTTATAGAGGATTTGAGAGACGTTGAGAACTAGCCGGTACATCAACTTGTCTTGACTGAAGCTTTGATTCTTCACCATTGATCTTTTTCCCGATTTGATAATTGTCCTATGAAGAAACAATTTCAAATCCATTCCAATAGAGAAGGAACAATGTCTGCAAACATTACTGTTATTCTCTTCTTGTAGAGGAGACAAGATGCAGAGATGGTGGTTGCAGAGGCATACTTAGAGTTATTGGTTGTACACTTCGTACACTGTACTTTGTCAACGCTCTTAAGCTTCTAGTAAAGTAGCTTCTGATGAACTTGCTTCTGATGACGTGGATTCAGCAGTTGTTTTCTTCAGACGCACTAAGCTTCTGATGACATTGTCATACTCCAAATTTTGACTAGTATCCTCAGTTTGATTTTCATCTTGAGCGTTTTTAAAACTCGTTTCATTCGTCTTTAATCCTTTTATGCGCATCGTTACCCGCATTTTAACCGTGCTTTAACGCTTGTCGCGTTCGTAATTTATTTTTTATTTAATTTGCATTTTTAAACTCTTCGCGCTCACATTTTTTATTTCTCATTTTATTCGCTTTTGAAAATTTTATTCGCCGAGTAATTTCGTAGTCTCAGACGAAATTTCGGCAGAGAGGTATTTTAAAATACCTCATTTTGGTTCCGAAGGGACAATTTTATTTTATACTTTTATTTTTAATTAGTTTTTAAGTTTTCTTTTCATTTATTTATTAATTTTCGTTTTTAATTATTATTTATTTATTGTTATTTTTATTTTTTTAGTATTTATTGTTTAATGTTTATTTTTATGTCATTTTTAGAGCTAAAAGTTTGTTCTCATCTCTTTGTCCATGTGTCACTACTTTATTGGTCCTTTGTCCAACTTTTTCTCCAAGTTTCTGCAGGGGTATTTTGGACTTTGCCATGTATCAGAGATATTTTACTATTTAAGCACTGTTCACGTGTCAGAGTCAAAAAAATCATGGGCAGCTTTTTCAGAAACCCTAATTCTCCCCAACAATTCACATTTTCAGATCAAAAACCACAAAAAACTCAAAAAAATGATGAACATAATATGAACACCATGAACATGTAAAAATCCAACAACACACAAACAGCACCAAATTCGAACAACAACACACAAACAGCACCAAATTCGAACAACAACACATCCAAATACCAAATCCGAACCACACACGCACCCTTTTCATTCGGATTCACACTTAAACAACACAATCACTACGAACACAGTTTGTCTAATACCACAAGTGTCATTTTCGAACCAAAACAAGGAGGAAGGAGAAGCAGTTTGAAGTTTTCCGGACCGTTTCTATTCCCCCTTCTCCAAACCGAAGCAAGAGGTAGCTTTTTCTTTTCGCTTTTCTTCATTTTTTTGTTCAAAAATTCCGTGTAGTGAAACCTAGATCTAGGCTTTATGTGTGTGTTTTTGCGAAAACAAAGTATGGATCCGTGAAGAGAGGAACAAGAGGAAGAGATTGGTGTAAAAATTTAAAAAAAAAAAGAGTTAAAAATTTTCCGGCGCGGCGGCGCCACCGTGGTGGCTCTCCGGCCACCGCGCCGGAAACTTCATAGCTCGCCGGAGAAGATGAAGATTCATCTTCTCCGGCCGTCCTCCTTCACCGTTCCAGAAAAGAAAGAAGAGAGAAGGGAGAGGGTTGTGTTTTAGAGAGAGAAGGGGAAAGAAATAATGAAAAAACCGGTCACTCCCTCTTTATATAGGGAGTGAACCGGACCGGTTTTTTTAAAAAAAAACCGAATCTCCTCCTCTAAACCCCAGCTCTTCTCACAGCCGTTAGATCGCAGATCTAACGGCTGCTGTACATCCTTGGCTTTCTTTTATTCTCTAATGTGTTTTGTTTTTTTTTTACTTTGTTCCTGCGCGTTGATAACCGTCAGATCTATGATCTGACGGTCCCTGTTTTACTGGCTTTATTATTTTCTTTATTATTTAATTCTGATGGCTGTGATCTTAGCTTCTGAGATCAAATCTGAGCCCCTGGATCAATCAGATGGCTCAGATTATACCAGAAATTGTGAGCCATGGTACTTTGTTTTTTTTTTTTTTAGTCTTTTTTTATTTTATTACTAGTCTTTTTTACTACATTTTCACTATCTTCACACCATTTTTTTTTACTACTTATGCATTGTATTTTTACTCAAGTTCTCCTCTTATTTACCTCTAAAAATCATAAAAATATTTTCTACTTCTTGTTACTTGTTTTTTTTATTTTATCATCATTATTTATTTAGTTGTTATTTTTACCATATTGTTTATTTATCATTATCATCTCATGCATTATTTTATTTCTTGTCACTTTATTTTTTTATCATCTTTTAGTATGTAGTTAGGTTTCAATGTAATTTAATTTCCCGCATTTTTTTTATTATTTATTTCTCGTCATTTATTTTTATGCAAGACTCTAGAATGTATTTAGGCCTCATGTAAATATCAAAAATAATGAAAATGCACCGACACATACACCGACACAATCACACACTTTATTTACCGCAATTTTTTTTACCGTAACCGTGACTGAGGCGAAAAACGAACTAGTGACAAATTAGGCTTAAAAACTTGACTTTAATTTGCTTTAAAAATGAACAACTAGTAAATTTTTAGGTTTGAGCTTTATTTACTTTTCACGCTTTACGCTTAGTTTTACCGTTAGTAAAAAAATCAATTTCCAAAAAAATCAAATAATCAATAACACCAAAAATATTTTCTTAATAAACCTTGGAAACAAACCAAGTGATCTTTTCCTTTTATTTTCTTAATCAAATGCTTAATGAATTTAATTCTCATTTTAGACTTTATTTTCATAATTAAAATTGAATCAACCTCACACTTTTTAGTTTGCTTTCTTCTTATGCTTTGAGGCCTCTAAATCCCCTTCTTAAAATCCTTTTTTTCAAAATTGTTAAAAATAACCCAACTCACCAAAAGAAATTTTTGAGGTGAACTACATGATTTTGATCCCTTTTAAGGGTATGTAGGCAAAGGATTTATCCTTCCAAATCAATAAAAACAACCAAAAACATGCATCTTCTCCCTCCATTCTTTCACTTAGATTTTAGGCATATATTTTACAAATAATTAAGCAAATGATTAGCATAAGATAATTTAGGTAAGAGGCTCCTTCGGAGTACCGAAGTCGTTTAGGGTGCTTAACACCTTCCCTAATCGAAACCAACCCCCGGACCTTAATCTCTTTAAGGGTTTTTTACTCGTTTTTTCCCTTCCCGCGGATAAAAATTGAGAGTTCAAAGATTGACGGTTCAAAACCAACCAATGGATTGACACCCGAAAATCACGAGCACAGAAATGGCGACTTCACTAGGGACATTAATTTCCTAAGTGGGTTAAGCCTAACTTACCTTTCCTCTCTTATGCTTATTATTTGCTTATACCTTGTAATTATATGCCTTTTTTCATCTTTGAACGTGAGTGGTGAGATAAGTCCTACACCCGGGCTTGAGTGAAAAATAAGATAGGACGGGGTATAATCAAAGTTCCATTCCAAGAGTAATCTTGAGTCTTGGTTCATGTGATAACCCCACTCAATGGAGGGATCTTGGAAGTAATTCATGTTGACACGAGTAATCATGTTAGCTTTATTATTTTCAAGGGACCGTCGAAGTTGAGGACCTTAGTTACCTTTAACCCCTCTTAGCCTTTTAGAACGTAGTGCGGTAACTAATCAAGAGTAATCTTGAATTAGTTGATACGCGATACTACACCCAAACGAGACTTTCTTACGAGTGTTATCGGACCAAGAGTAATCTTGCAAACCAATAACGTTTGGAAGTGGTTGTCAACTTTGGGAACTTCTTAGAACCTTGTTACTTATGCTTATGAAACTGTAGTCCTTACCTTGTGACGTTTGTTGGACTTAATCTCACCGTGTTTTCTATGTTTCATAGCATAAATCATGCATACATGCATCCATTCATGAAAAATATTTTTCTCATTAAAATATTGAAGGACTTAGCCAAGTTTTTTCTAAACATCAAAGGAACGGACATTGTAAGAAAGAACGCCAAGAAATCCAAAAATATATAAAAAAAGAAGGGCTTAAGAACTTCTTCTTTGGTTTCGTTCTTACCTTTTGAAAAAGGAACCGATTGCAATATCTTTACATTTTTCAAATGAAACCATGTTCCTCTAGAATGTTTACAATAAACCTTGATAAGTCCTTCAAAAAAAAAAAAAATCTCTTTTTGCATAATCAGATCATGCATCATTTGCATTCATAGTTTCTAGTCCGTGTCTCATATTGTGTCTTCTCCATAAAAGGTCAATCCATCAGTCGACTCGCATCTACAACACTCGCGCAAAGCAGAATGGATCATCATCTTGAACAAGAGAACCACAAGCTTCCCGAAGAGGTGACGAACCTCCGGGCCGAAAATGAGATTTTGAGGAATTTAGTATCTTTGATGACAGTTGCGCAGGGTCAGCCATTTTCTCTTGTCAATACTCAAGCTGAGACAGTTGCCTCCACTACCCCGATTTCAACAGTGTTTGCTAGTACTCCTCTACATGTTATGCTGGAGGGTTATCTCTGGAGCACACCTTTAAGTTCGGGTGAAATACTTCGTCCTGGTGTCTCTAAGGTTCAAGCTCCTTTTGTGCAACAAACATTGTCTATTCCTCAACCGGGCCCATTGTTCCCTCAAACTGTTATGACTTACTCATCGCCTTTGATTCACACTACTCAGCAAAACCATGGACCCAACTACCACTCGAAAGGTGTGGAAGCATATGACCGAAAAGGTGAACTGGAAGAAAAGTTTGACCAAAAGCTTGACAAAATGCAGTTGGAATTGAAAGCTCTCTGCGGGAAGGACTTGTTTGGGAAAAGTGCTTATGATCTTTGCTTGGTTCCCAATGTTGTGATACCGCCCAAGTTCAAGGTCCCCGACTTTGAAAAATACAAAGGGAACACTTGCCCTGAGTCTCATCTAGCGATGTACGTGAGAAAGATGTCTGGTCAGGTAGGTAATGATGAACTTCTCATCCATTGTTTCCAAGATAGCTTGACGGGTGCCGCACTGATATGGTACGTGGGTCTGAACAAGGTTGATATCAAAAATTTCAAGGATTTGTGCGAGGCTTTTGTTCAGCGATACAACTACAACTTGCACTTGGCCCCAAATAGAAGGGAACTGCAGGCCATGACCCAGGATGATAATGAATCTTTCAAAGCTTATGCCCAACGTTGGAGAGATTTCGCCGCACAGGTCCGTCCACCTCTAGAGGAGAGAGAGTTTACCGAGATTTTCCTGGAGACTTTGGATCAGCCTTATTATGAGCATATGCTTGCAAGTGCATTCAGCGGCTTTGCAAAGATGGTGACCCTAGGCATGCGTATTGAAGAATGGGTCCAAAAGAGACGTTCGGCCGAAGAAAGTGTTCCTGATGATGATTCCGAGTACGAAGATCAGGAAATGAGTGAGGTGCAGTGTCAGCCTCAACAACAGTATCTGGCTTATCACCCTGTCGCCACTATTATGCCTGTTGCCAACATTGTTCAAGATCCGGGTTATCAACCCCAGTTTCTACCATATCAACAAACTCAACAACAGGTTCTTCAACAGTTTATCCCTCAAAATCAGGTTCAGAAAGCACCACAATATGATCAGATTCCTCTGAAGTATGAAGAGCTACTTCCTGTTTTACTTAGGGAGCACTGTGTTCAGACCAGGCCACCTCCTCGGGTGCCTAAGAAATTGCCGGCTCGGTGGAGACCTGACCTATTTTGTGCATTCCATCGAGGGGCACAAGGTCATGATGTGGAACACTGTTTCTCTTTGAAGATCGAAGTCCAAAATTTGATCGACGCCAACATTTTATCTTTCGAGGGTTCGATTCCAATCGTGCAAGTAAATCAGTGGGCATAGTCTATCGACACAGTGCAAGACAATACCGGATCATGGTACTTAATGTCAACACGTGGAATGCTTAGCTGCATTTGGGTCGTTTGTTGATGTTTCTTTCTACTACTTATTTATTCATTTAAAATGTTAGATCGTTGTTTTATGTTTTTCAAAAAAAAAAAAAATCCTTTCGTCCCATCCGAGACGGAAATGGACTTGTTTAGGGCTTTTGCTTTACGTATTTTCATCATTAATAAAAAGGTCGTCTCGTTTCCGACCTTGTTATATTTTATTTTGTGCTTCTTCTGGTAAAATGGTAATACAAAAAACCAAAAAATATATTTTCTTTTGTTTCAATGTCTGCATAATCATAATATTTATTTACTTGTCAAAATCAACAAAATCATGCATTAATAAACCCGTTGAACACTTTAACCCTGTGCTCTCTCCCAACTTTGAGTTCCTTGCGTCTGAGACTGAAGGAGAGGAAAACGAAGGGATTCCCGATGAGATTTCTTGTCTACTGGGGCATCTTAGCCGTCAAAGCTACAAACAAAGACATCAAGAAGATTGGCCATAAGATGACATTCATTTACAAAGGCTGGCATGAGATGCTACCATTTGCCTTGCAGGAATATGGTACTTCAAAGTGCACACTTTAACAGGGGCAACCCCCCCACCATCCCTCGGTATACAACATAAAGGTAGTGCCTCACACAGAGGTCAAAGTCCTATCAATGAAAAGTTCTCCCAGACAGTTATGTCAAAAGAATGAAAGAAGCTTCCAACAAGAAAGTTCGTCCCTGTGAATTTCAAGAAGATCTTGTGCTCTAAAAAAGAATTTCAATCAGAATCTAGGGGCAAAAGATGTTTAATCAAAAAGGATGATTACAAACTCACATTTCTTATGAACACTGATGCAGTCAAGAAATACTTTGTCAAAAACAAAAAAAAGAAGCTCGATAAGTCGCAAACCTGAAAAGGCGGCTTAGGCAAAAAAGAGCGTCTCGATGGACTGAAAACTCGAAAGGGCGGTCCATGCAAAAGTTAGAGACATAAAAAAAAAATGAAAATGATTATCCTGATAGGTTGAAACCCGCAAGGGCGATCTATGCAAAAGTTAAGGATTATGACAAGGTAACTGGATCTGGTCGGACATGACTCACTTGGGGCATTTCATGATTCTACTGAGGCATCCTAGCTGGTAAAGGACTTCCGATCTGAAGCATTTGCAAATCAAAGACTCGGAACTGTGGAATTCAAAGTTGTCAGGGAGAATAGTGGTTATTGTGTTCAACGTACCTTTCCCATATAATTACCATTTTTCAAATTTTTAAAATTCGTGGAGTCTTGCCTTTGGCGGGCCACCACTCCATTTACATTAATTTGAGCCTGTGCCCATTTATTTGAAACTCTCATTTTATTCTGTTTGCATTATTCTCTTCTATGTTTGATGTTAATACTTAAAGCAAGAAAAAAAATTTCTTTTAAAACTTTTTCATGTCTTTTGAAATGCGTAAACAACAGGTACATTTTCTTTGAACTCATGAGTAGAAGAAATGTACATCAACATTCGTCTCAAGGACAGTTAAACCCTGCAGGATGAGTATGACCAAAGGCCGTGAAATGACCTTTGTCAAAAAAAAAAAAAAAATACAAAAAAATAAAGCTCGCTAAGTCGAAAACCCGAAAGGGCGGCTTAAGCCAAAAGGAGCGTCCCGGTGGATTGAAAACTCGAAAAAGGGCGGTCCAGGCAAAAATTAGGGACATACAAAAAAATATATTCCCGGTGGATTGAAAACCCGAAAGGGCGGTCCAGGCAAAAGTTTAGGGATTTGTAAAAAAAATGATGATGAAAAAATGATAAATAAATAAAAAAGACAGAGGCATCACATTTCCAATGGGCCAAACAGAAGAATACACATTGTGCTGATCTACAAATAGCGAATGCTGCCTGTGGTTTGATTAATGGCGATTTCTGTCAGTTTGATTGATCGATGGGTTTAATCCCGAGAAATGGCGACTGCTGCCGGTGGTTTGATTTATGGTAACTTCTGCCTGTGGTTTGATTTATAGTGACGTCTGCCTATGGTTTGATTAATGGCGTCTCTTGCATGTGGTTTAAGTGAAGATGATTTCTGCCAGGTTTTTGATAAATGGGCTTTACCCCTTCGGTATTTTGATCATTGAGCTTCCTCTCCTAAGTGGTTTGATATCGGGCTTTACCCCGGCAGTGATTTGATTCATCCCACAATGAAGATTGCCGAGTGTTTGTACTGCGATGTCAGTCCGACTCCCATCTTACTTGTCCAGTCTTGTCAGCTTCACTTGTTATATAGAGTCGTCTAAATCATACATTCATACATTCATATATTCATGTACTCCATACATTTATTCATACACATATTCATGCATATAAACATTCTTGCACATATAACTGCGTACAAAAATCATTCATACACAATTGCATCAACTACTCTGAGTCTTGGTTTAACAAAACTCCCAGGAAATGTCATCCCTATTTGTGTCTGATCCAGAGAGGTCACCAATCAAACCATTTTTTTCAAGTGTCAGTTTCTACAAACGACCAGTATACAAATACATTTCAATTTCTCCAGTATCTGTCCATTTTTATTTTGTTTGTCTTCATACAGCTATCTTACAGATAGTAGACAACTTACCTTTCTTTTGTCTTCATACAGCTATCTTACGGGTAGTAGACAATGTCCTTCTTCAATCTTACCTTCATACAGCTATCATTGTACGATAGTAGGTAACCATTTGTCTTCATACAGCTATCCTACAGATAGTAGACAATGGCATCTCTTTCAGTTTACCTTTTATTTGTGTCTTGCTCTCCAACAATGACAGCAAACACCAACATTGCATTAATGGTCTAAATTAATGCCCCCCAAATGTCCTTTGAGTCAGGTTAAGACCCTGCAAATGTCTTTGAATCAGGTTATTAGCCCACAAATGCCTTTGTGTCAATCAATCAATTTGTCAATACTTTTTCAGCATCCCCAGTGTGTCTAACCCGAAGATATCACCAAGTATACACTTCAAGTGTCAGTTTCCACAAACCATCAGCCTACAAATACACATTTTTATTTTCTCCAGTGTCTTCTCAAGTTTTACCTCACCAACATTGCATTTACCTTTACCATTTTTAAGCTTCTGTTCCCCAGTGAACTTTTTGTCCCCAGTCAGGTCGTCACCATCTGGCATTCATAACACCACATTCGTCAGTAATTGACATGCTTTATTTCCTGTAAATTGCTTTATTTTTTGTAACATGCTTTATTTCCTGTAAAATGCTTTACTCCCTGTAAAATGCTTTACTTTCATGCAACATGCTTTAGGTTCTACATATGCTCTATCTTCTGCAATTGCTTTATTTCCTGCAACGTGCTTTATTTCTTGTAAATTGCTTTATTTCTCGTAACGCACTTTATTTCCGGCAAATACTTCATCTCTTGCAACATGCTTTATTCTCTGCAAATGCTTTACTTTCTTGTGACATGCTTTATTCTCTTGCAACGTGCTTTATTTTCCGCAAATGCTTTATTTCTTGCAACAGGTTGATATTGTGGCAATTCAAGGGTAATAGGTAACGCCTTCCTCCCCAGTGCTGTCTTTTAACTTGTCTTTTCAAACTGGTCAAATTTGGCGTATTCGATATTTAAGTCTCTTCGACCCGTTGATTCAAAAAAATCTTATTTTTTTTAATCTCCGCGACGAAGAAACTTAAATAGGGGCATCTGTCATACTCCAAATTTTGACCAGTATCCTCAGTTTGATTTTCATCTTGAGCGTTTTTAAAACTCGTTTCATTCGTCTTTAATCCTTTTATGCGCATCGTTACCCGCATTTTAACCGTGCTTTAACGCTTGTCGCGTTCGTAATTTATTTTTTATTTAATTTGCATTTTTAAACTCTTCGCGCTCACATTTTTTATTTCTCATTTTATTCGCTTTTGAAAATTTTATTCGCCGAGTAATTTCGTAGTCTCAGACGAAATTTCGGCAGAGAGGTATTTTAAAATACCTCATTTTGGTTCCGAAGGGACAATTTTATTTTATACTTTTATTTTTAATTAGTTTTTAAGTTTTCTTTTCATTTATTTATTAATTTTCGTTTTTAATTATTATTTATTTATTGTTATTTTTATTTTTTTAGTATTTATTGTTTAATGTTTATTTTTATGTCATTTTTAGAGCTAAAAGTTTGTTCTCATCTCTTTGTCCATGTGTCACTACTTTATTGGTCCTTTGTCCAACTTTTTCTCCAAGTTTCTGCAGAGGTATTTTGGACTTTGCCATGTATCAGAGATATTTTACTATTTAAGCACTGTTCACGTGTCAGAGTCAAAAAAATCATGGGCAGCTTTTTCAGAAACCCTAATTCTCCCCAACAATTCACATTTTCAGATCAAAAACCACAAAAAACTCAAAAAAATGATGAACATAATATGAACACCATGAACATGTAAAAATCCAACAACACACAAACAGCACCAAATTCGAACAACAACACACAAACAGCACCAAATTCGAACAACAACACATCCAAATACCAAATCCGAACCACACACGCACCCTTTTCATTCGGATTCACACTTAAACAGCACAATCACTACGAACACAGTTTGTCTAATACCACAAGTGTCATTTTCGAACCAAAACAAGGAGGAAGGAGAAGCAGTTTGAAGTTTTCCGGACCGTTTCTATTCCCCCTTCTCCAAACCGAAGCAAGAGGTAGCTTTTTCTTTTCGCTTTTCTTCATTTTTTTGTTCAAAAATTCCGTGTAGTGAAACCTAGATCTAGGCTTTATGTGTGTGTTTTTGCGAAAACAAAGTATGGATCCGTGAAGAGAGGAACAAGAGGAAGAGATTGGTGTAAAAATTTAAAAAAAAAAAGAGTTAAAAAATTTCCGGCGCGGCGGCGCCACCGTGGTGGCTCTCCGGCCACCGCGCCGGAAACTTCATAGCTCGCCGGAGAAGATGAAGATTCATCTTCTCCGGCCGTCCTCCTTCACCGTTCCAGAAAAGAAAGAAGAGAGAAGGGAGAGGGTTGTGTTTTAGAGAGAGAAGGGGAAAGAAATAATGAAAAAACCGGTCACTCCCTCTTTATATAGGGAGTGAACCGGACCGGTTTTTTTAAAAAAAACCGAATCTCCTCCTCTAAACCCCAGCTCTTCTCACAGCCGTTAGATCGCAGATCTAACGGCTGCTGTACATCCTTGGCTTTCTTTTATTCTCTAATGTGTTTTGTTTTTTTTTTACTTTGTTCCTGCGCGTTGATAACCGTCAGATCTATGATCTGACGGTCCCTGTTTTACTGGCTTTATTATTTTCTTTATTATTTAATTCTGATGGCTGTGATCTTAGCTTCTGAGATCAAATCTGAGCCCCTGGATCAATCAGATGGCTCAGATTATACCAGAAATTGTGAGCCATGGTACTTTGTTTTTTTTTTTTTTTAGTCTTTTTTTATTTTATTACTAGTCTTTTTTACTACATTTTCACTATCTTCACACCATTTTTTTTTACTACTTATGCATTGTATTTTTACTCAAGTTCTCCTCTTATTTACCTCTAAAAATCATAAAAATATTTTCTACTTCTTGTTACTTGTTTTTTTTATTTTATCATCATTATTTATTTAGTTGTTATTTTTACCATATTGTTTATTTATCATTATCATCTCATGCATTATTTTATTTCTTGTCACTTTATTTTTTTATCATCTTTTAGTATGTAGTTAGGTTTCAATGTAATTTAATTTTCCGCATTTTTTTTATTATTTATTTCTCGTCATTTATTTTTATGCAAGACTCTAGAATGTATTTAGGCCTCATGTAAATATCAAAAATAATGAAAATGCACCGACACATACACCGACACAATCACACACTTTATTTACCGCAATTTTTTTTACCGTAACCGTGACTGAGGCGAAAAACGAACTAGTGACAAATTAGGCTTAAAAACTTGACTTTAATTTGCTTTAAAAATGAACAACTAGTAAATTTTTAGGTTTGAGCTTTATTTACTTTTCACGCTTTACGCTTAGTTTTACCGTTAGTAAAAAAATCAATTTCCAAAAAAATCAAATAATCAATAACACCAAAAATATTTTCTTAATAAACCTTGGAAACAAACCAAGTGATCTTTTCCTTTTATTTTCTTAATCAAATGCTTAATGAATTTAATTCTCATTTTAGACTTTATTTTCATAATTAAAATTGAATCAACCTCACACTTTTTAGTTTGCTTTCTTCTTATGCCTTGAGGCCTCTAAATCCCCTTCTTAAAATCCTTTTTTTCAAAATTGTTAAAAATAACCCAACTCACCAAAAGAAATTTTTGAGGTGAACTACATGATTTTGATCCCTTTTAAGGGTATGTAGGCAAAGGATTTATCCTTCCAAATCAATAAAAACAACCAAAAACATGCATCTTCTCCCTCCATTCTTTCACTTAGATTTTAGGCATATATTTTACAAATAATTAAGCAAATGATTAGCATAAGATAATTTAGGTAAGAGGCTCCTTCGGAGTACCGAAGTCGTTTAGGGTGCTTAACACCTTCCCTAATCGAAACCAACCCCCGGACCTTAATCTCTTTAAGGGTTTTTTACTCGTTTTTTCCCTTCCCGCGGATAAAAATTGAGAGTTCAAAGATTGACGGTTCAAAACCAACCAATGGATTGACACCCGAAAATCACGAGCACAGAAATGGCGACTTCACTGGGGACATTAATTTCCTAAGTGGGTTAAGCCTAACTTACCTTTCCTCTCTTATGCTTATTATTTGCTTATACCTTGTAATTATATGCCTTTTTTCATCTTTGAACGTGAGTGGTGAGATAAGTCCTACACCCGGGCTTGAGTGAAAAATAAGATAGGACGGGGTATAATCAAAGTTCCATTCCAAGAGTAATCTTGAGTCTTGGTTCATGTGATAACCCCACTCAATGGAGGGATCTTGGAAGTAATTCATGTTGACAAGAGTAATCATGTTAGCTTTATTATTTTCAAGGGACCGTCGAAGTTGAGGACCTTAGTTACCTTTAACCCCTCTTAGCCTTTTAGAACGTAGTGCGGTAACTAATCAAGAGTAATCTTGAATTAGTTGATACGCGATACTACACCCAAACGAGACTTTCTTACGAGTGTTATCGGACCAAGAGTAATCTTGCAAACCAATAACGTTTGGAAGTGGTTGTCAACTTTGGGAACTTCTTAGAACCTTGTTACTTATGCTTATGAAACTGTAGTCCTTACCTTGTGACGTTTGTTGGACTTAATCTCACCGTGTTTTCTATGTTTCATAGCATAAATCATGCATACATGCATCCATTCATGAAAAATATTTTTCTCATTAAAATATTGAAGGACTTAGCCAAGTTTTTTCTAAACATCAAAGGAACGGACATTGTAAGAAAGAACGCCAAGAAATCCAAAAATATATAAAAAAAGAAGGGCTTAAGAACTTCTTCTTTGGTTTCGTTCTTACCTTTTGAAAAAGGAACCGATTGCAATATCTTTACATTTTTCAAATGAAACCATGTTCCTCTAGAATGTTTACAATAAACCTTGATAAGTCCTTCAAAAAAAAAAAAAATCTCTTTTTGCATAATCAGATCATGCATCATTTGCATTCATAGTTTCTAGTCCGTGTCTCATATTGTGTCTTCTCCATAAAAGGTCAATCCATCAGTCGACTCGCATCTACAACACTCGCGCAAAGCAGAATGGATCATCATCTTGAACAAGAGAACCACAAGCTTCGCGAAGAGGTGACGAACCTCCGGGCCGAAAATGAGATTTTGAGGAATTTAGTATCTTTGATGACAGTTGCGCAGGGTCAGCCATTTTCTCTTGTCAATACTCAAGCTGAGACAGTTGCCTCCACTACCCCGATTTCAACAGTGTTTGCTAGTACTCCTCTACATGCTATGCTGGAGGGTTATCTCTGGAGCACACCTTTAAGTTCGGGTGAAATACTTCGTCCTGGTGTCTCTAAGGTTCAAGCTCCTTTTGTGCAACAAACATTGTCTATTCCTCAACCGGGCCCATTGTTCCCTCAAACTGTTATGACTTACTCATCGCCTTTGATTCACACTACTCAGCAAAACCATGGACCCAACTACCACTCGAAAGGTGTGGAAGCATATGACCGAAAAGGTGAACTGGAAGAAAAGTTTGACCAAAAGCTTGACAAAATGCAGTTGGAATTGAAAGCTCTCTGCGGGAAGGACTTGTTTGGGAAAAGTGCTTATGATCTTTGCTTGGTTCCCAATGTTGTGATACCGCCCAAGTTCAAGGTCCCCGACTTTGAAAAATACAAAGGGAACACTTGCCCTGAGACTCATCTAGCGATGTACGTGAGAAAGATGTCTGGTCAGGTAGGTAATGATGAACTTCTCATCCATTGTTTCCAAGATAGCTTGACGGGTGCCGCACTGATATGGTACGTGGGTCTGAACAAGGTTGATATCAAAAATTTCAAGGATTTGTGCGAGGCTTTTGTTCAGCGATACAACTACAACTTGCACTTGGCCCCAAATAGAAGGGAACTGCAGGCCATGACCCAGGATGATAATGAATCTTTCAAAGCTTATGCCCAACGTTGGAGAGATTTCGCCGCACAGGTCCGTCCACCTCTAGAGGAGAGAGAGTTTACCGAGATTTTCCTGGAGACTTTGGATCAGCCTTATTATGAGCATATGCTTGCAAGTGCATTCAGCGGCTTTGCAAAGATGGTGACCCTAGGCATGCGTATTGAAGAATGGGTCCAAAAGAGACGTTCGGCCGAAGAAAGTGTTCCTGATGATGATTCCGAGTACGAAGATCAGGAAATGAGTGAGGTGTAGTGTCAGCCTCAACAACAGTATCTGGCTTATCACCCTGTCGCCACTATTATGCCTGTTGCCAACATTGTTCAAGATCCGGGTTATCAACCCCAGTTTCTACCATATCAACAAACTCAACAACAGGTTCTTCAACAGTTTATCCCTCAAAATCAGGTTCAGAAAGCACCACAATATGATCAGATTCCTCTGAAGTATGAAGAGCTACTTCCTGTTTTACTTAGGGAGCACTGTGTTCAGACCAGGCCACCTCCTCGGGTGCCTAAGAAATTGCCGGCTCGGTGGAGACCTGACCTATTTTGTGCATTCCATCGAGGGGCACAAGGTCATGATGTGGAACACTGTTTCTCTTTGAAGATCGAAGTCCAAAATTTGATCGACGCCAACATTTTATCTTTCGAGGGTTCGATTCCAATCGTGCAAGTAAATCAGTGGGCATAGTCTATCGACACAGTGCAAGACAATACCGGATCATGGTACTTAATGTCAACACGTGGAATGCTTAGCTGCATTTGGGTCGTTTGTTGATGTTTCTTTCTACTACTTATTTATTCATTTAAAATGTTAGATCGTTGTTTTATGTTTTTCAAAAAAAAAAAAAAATCCTTTCGTCCCATCCGAGACGGAAATGGACTTGTTTAGGGCTTTTGCTTTACGTATTTTCATCATTAATAAAAAGGTCGTCTCGTTTCCGACCTTGTTATATTTTATTTTGTGCTTCTTCTGGTAAAATGGTAATACAAAAAACCAAAAAATATATTTTCTTTTGTTTCAATGTCTGCATAATCATAATATTTATTTACTTGTCAAAATCAACAAAATCATGCATTAATAAACCCGTTGAACACTTTAACCCTGTGCTCTCTCCCAACTTTGAGTTCCTTGCGTCTGAGACTGAAGGAGAGGAAAACGAAGGGATTCCCGATGAGATTTCTTGTCTACTGGGGCATCTTAGCCGTCAAAGCTACAAACAAAGACATCAAGAAGATTGGCCATAAGATGACATTCATTTACAAAGGCTGGCATGAGATGCTACCATTTGCCTTGCAGGAATATGGTACTTCAAAGTGCACACTTTAACAGGGGCAACCCCCCCACCATCCCTCGGTATACAACATAAAGGTAGTGCCTCACACAGAGGTCAAAGTCCTATCAATGAAAAGTTCTCCCAGACAGTTATGTCAAAAGAATGAAAGAAGCTTCCAACAAGAAAGTTCGTCCCTGTGAATTTCAAGAAGATCTTGTGCTCTAAAAAAGAATTTCAATCAGAATCTAGGGGCAAAAGATGTTTAATCAAAAAGGATGATTACAAACTCACATTTCTTATGAACACTGATGCAGTCAAGAAATACTTTGTCAAAAACAAAAAAAAGAAGCTCGATAAGTCGCAAACCTGAAAAGGCGGCTTAGGCAAAAAAGAGCGTCTCGATGGACTGAAAACTCGAAAGGGCGGTCCATGCAAAAGTTAGAGACATAAAAAAAAAATGAAAATGATTATCCTGATAGGTTGAAACCCGCAAGGGCGATCTATGCAAAAGTTAAGGATTATGACAAGGTAACTGGATCTGGTCGGACATGACTCACTTGGGGCATTTCATGATTCTACTGAGGCATCCTAGCTGGTAAAGGACTTCCGATCTGAAGCATTTGCAAATCAAAGACTCGGAACTGTGGAATTCAAAGTTGTCAGGGAGAATAGTGGTTATTGTGTTCAACGTACCTTTCCCATATAATTACCATTTTTCAAATTTTTAAAATTCGTGGAGTCTTGCCTTTGGCGGGCCACCACTCCATTTACATTAATTTGAGCCTGTGCCCATTTATTTGAAACTCTCATTTTATTCTGTTTGCATTATTCTCTTCTATGTTTGATGTTAATACTTAAAGCAAGAAAAAAAATTTCTTTTAAAACTTTTTCATGTCTTTTGAAATGCGTAAACAACAGGTACATTTTCTTTGAACTCATGAGTAGAAGAAATGTACATCAACATTCGTCTCAAGGACAGTTAAACCCTGCAGGATGAGTATGACCAAAGGCCGTGAAATGACCTTTGTCAAAAAAAAAAAAAAAAATACAAAAAAATAAAGCTCGCTAAGTCGAAAACCCAAAAGGGCGGCTTAAGCCAAAAGGAGCGTCCCGGTGGATTGAAAACTCGAAAAAGGGCGGTCCAGGCAAAAATTAGGGACATACAAAAAAATATATTCCCGGTGGATTGAAAACCCGAAAGGGCGGTCCAGGCAAAAGTTTAGGGATTTGTAAAAAAAAATGATGATGAAAAAATGATAAATAAATAAAAAAGACAGAGGCATCACATTTCCAATGGGCCAAACAGAAGAATACACATTGTGCTGATCTACAAATAGCGAATGCTGCCTGTGGTTTGATTAATGGCGATTTCTGTCAGTTTGATTGATCGATGGGTTTAATCCCGAGAAATGGCGACTGCTGCCGGTGGTTTGATTTATGGTAACTTCTGCCTGTGGTTTGATTTATAGTGACGTCTGCCTATGGTTTGATTAATGGCGTCTCTTGCATGTGGTTTAAGTGAAGATGATTTCTGCCAGGTTTTTGATAAATGGGCTTTACCCCTTCGGTATTTTGATCATTGAGCTTCCTCTCCTAAGTGGTTTGATATCGGGCTTTACCCCGGCAGTGATTTGATTCATCCCACAATGAAGATTGCCGAGTGTTTGTACTGCGATGTCAGTCCGACTCCCATCTTACTTGTCCAGTCTTGTCAGCTTCACTTGTTATATAGAGTCGTCTAAATCATACATTCATACATTCATATATTCATGTACTCCATACATTTATTCATACACATATTCATGCATATAAACATTCTTGCACATATAACTGCGTACAAAAATCATTCATACACAATTGCATCAACTACTCTGAGTCTTGGTTTAACAAAACTCCCAGGAAATGTCATCCCTATTTGTGTCTGATCCAGAGAGGTCACCAATCAAACCATTTTTTTCAAGTGTCAGTTTCTACAAACGACCAGTATACAAATACATTTCAATTTCTCCAGTATCTGTCCATTTTTATTTTGTTTGTCTTCATACAGCTATCTTACAGATAGTAGACAACTTACCTTTCTTTTGTCTTCATACAGCTATCTTACGGGTAGTAGACAATGTCCTTCTTCAATCTTACCTTCATACAGCTATCATTGTACGATAGTAGGTAACCATTTGTCTTCATACAGCTATCCTACAGATAGTAGACAATGGCATCTCTTTCAGTTTACCTTTTATTTGTGTCTTGCTCTCCAACAATGACAGCAAACACCAACATTGCATTAATGGTCTAAATTAATGCCCCCCAAATGTCCTTTGAGTCAGGTTAAGACCCTGCAAATGTCTTTGAATCAGGTTATTAGCCCACAAATGCCTTTGTGTCAATCAATCAATTTGTCAATACTTTTTCAGCATCCCCAGTGTGTCTAACCCGAAGATATCACCAAGTATACACTTCAAGTGTCAGTTTCCACAAACCATCAGCCTACAAATACACATTTTTATTTTCTCCAGTGTCTTCTCAAGTTTTACCTCACCAACATTGCATTTACCTTTACCATTTTTAAGCTTCTGTTCCCCAGTGAACTTTTTGTCCCCAGTCAGGTCGTCACCATCTGGCATTCATAACACCACATTCGTCAGTAATTGACATGCTTTATTTCCTGTAAATTGCTTTATTTTTTGTAACATGCTTTATTTCCTGTAAAATGCTTTACTCCCTGTAAAATGCTTTACTTTCATGCAACATGCTTTAGGTTCTACATATGCTCTATCTTCTGCAATTGCTTTATTTCCTGCAACGTGCTTTATTTCTTGTAAATTGCTTTATTTCTCGTAACGCACTTTATTTCCGGCAAATACTTCATCTCTTGCAACATGCTTTATTCTCTGCAAATGCTTTACTTTCTTGTGACATGCTTTATTCTCTTGCAACGTGCTTTATTTTCCGCAAATGCTTTATTTCTTGCAACAGGTTGATATTGTGGCAATTCAAGGGTAATAGGTAACGCCTTCCTCCCCAGTGCTGTCTTTTAACTTGTCTTTTCAAACTGGTCAAATTTGGCGTATTCGATATTTAAGTCTCTTCGACCCGTTGATTCAAAAAAATCTTATTTTTTTTAATCTCCGCGACGAAGAAACTTAAATAGGGGCATCTGTCATACTCCAAATTTTGACCAGTATCCTCAGTTTGATTTTCATCTTGAGCGTTTTTAAAACTCGTTTCATTCGTCTTTAATCCTTTTATGCGCATCGTTACCCGCATTTTAACCGTGCTTTAACGCTTGTCGCGTTCGTAATTTATTTTTTATTTAATTTGCATTTTTAAACTCTTCGCGCTCACATTTTTTATTTCTCATTTTATTCGCTTTTGAAAATTTTATTCGCCGAGTAATTTCGTATTCTCAGACGAAATTTCGGCAGAGAGGTATTTTAAAATACCTCATTTTGGTTCCGAAGGGACAATTTTATTTTATACTTTTATTTTTAATTAGTTTTTAAGTTTTCTTTTCATTTATTTATTAATTTTCGTTTTTAATTATTATTTATTTATTGTTATTTTTATTTTTTTAGTATTTATTGTTTAATGTTTATTTTTATGTCATTTTTAGAGCTAAAAGTTTGTTCTCATCTCTTTGTCTATGTGTCACTACTTTATTGGTCCTTTGTCCAACTTTTTCTCCAAGTTTCTGCAGGGGTATTTTGGACTTTGCCATGTATCAGAGATATTTTACTATTTAAGCACTGTTCACGTGTCAGAGTCAAAAAAATCATGGGCAGCTTTTTCAGAAACCCTAATTCTCCCCAACAATTCACATTTTCAGATCAAAAACCACAAAAAACTCAAAAAAATGATGAACATAATATGAACACCATGAACATGTAAAAATCCAACAACACACAAACAGCACCAAATTCGAACAACAACACACAAACAGCACCAAATTCGAACAACAACACATCCAAATACCAAATCCGAACCACACACGCACCCTTTTCATTCGGATTCACACTTAAACAGCACAATCACTACGAACACAGTTTGTCTAATACCACAAGTGTCATTTTCGAACCAAAACAAGGAGGAAGGAGAAGCAGTTTGAAGTTTTCCGGACCGTTTCTATTCCCCCTTCTCCAAACCGAAGCAAGAGGTAGCTTTTTCTTTTCGCTTTTCTTCATTTTTTTGTTCAAAAATTCCGTGTAGTGAAACCTAGATCTAGGCTTTATGTGTGTGTTTTTGCGAAAACAAAGTATGGATCCGTGAAGAGAGGAACAAGAGGAAGAGATTGGTGTAAAAATTTATAAAAAAAAAAGAGTTAAAAATTTTCCGGCGCGGCGGCGCCACCGTGGTGGCTCTCCGGCCACCGCGCCGGAAACTTCATAGCTCGCCGGATTCATCTTCTCCGGCCGTCCTCCTTCACCGTTCCAGAAAAGAAAGAAGAGAGAAGGGAGAGGGTTGTGTTTTAGAGAGAGAAGGGGAAAGAAATAATGAAAAAACCGGTCACTCCCTCTTTATATAGGGAGTGAACCGGACCGGTTTTTTTAAAAAAAACCGAATCTCCTCCTCTAAACCCCAGCTCTTCTCACAGCCGTTAGATCTGCGATCTAACGGCTGCTGTACATCCTTGGCTTTCTTTTATTCTCTAATGTGTTTTGTTTTTTTTTTACTTTGTTCCTGCGCGTTGATAACCGTCAGATCTATGATCTGACGGTCCCTGTTTTACTGGCTTTATTATTTTCTTTATTATTTAATTCTGATGGCTGTGATCTTAGCTTCTGAGATCAAATCTGAGCCCCTGGATCAATCAGATGGCTCAGATTATACCAGAAATTGTGAGCCATGGTACTTTGTTTTTTTTTTTTTTTTAGTCTTTTTTTATTTTATTACTAGTCTTTTTTACTACATTTTCACTATCTTCACACCATTTTTTTTTACTACTTATGCATTGTATTTTTACTCAAGTTCTCCTCTTATTTACCTCTAAAAATCATAAAAATATTTTCTACTTCTTGTTACTTGTTTTTTTTATTTTATCATCATTATTTATTTAGTTGTTATTTTTACCATATTGTTTATTTATCATTATCATCTCATGCATTATTTTATTTCTTGTCACTTTATTTTTTTATCATCTTTTAGTATGTAGTTAGGTTTCAATGTAATTTAATTTTCCGCATTTTTTTTATTATTTATTTCTCGTCATTTATTTTTATGCAAGACTCTAGAATGTATTTAGGCCTCATGTAAATATCAAAAATAATGAAAATGCACCGACACATACACCGACACAATCACACACTTTATTTACCGCAATTTTTTTTACCGTAACCGTGACTGAGGCGAAAAACGAACTAGTGACAAATTAGGCTTAAAAACTTGACTTTAATTTGCTTTAAAAATGAACAACTAGTAAATTTTTAGGTTTGAGCTTTATTTACTTTTCACGCTTTACGCTTAGTTTTACCGTTAGTAAAAAAATCAATTTCCAAAAAAATCAAATAATCAATAACACCAAAAATATTTTCTTAATAAACCTTGGAAACAAACCAAGTGATCTTTTCCTTTTATTTTCTTAATCAAATGCTTAATGAATTTAATTCTCATTTTAGACTTTATTTTCATAATTAAAATTGAATCAACCTCACACTTTTTAGTTTGCTTTCTTCTTATGCCTTGAGGCCTCTAAATCCCCTTCTTAAAATCCTTTTTTTCAAAATTGTTAAAAATAACCCAACTCACCAAAAGAAATTTTTGAGGTGAACTACATGATTTTGATCCCTTTTAAGGGTATGTAGGCAAAGGATTTATCCTTCCAAATCAATAAAAACAACCAAAAACATGCATCTTCTCCCTCCATTCTTTCACTTAGATTTTAGGCATATATTTTACAAATAATTAAGCAAATGATTAGCATAAGATAATTTAGGTAAGAGGCTCCTTCGGAGTACCGAAGTCGTTTAGGGTGCTTAACACCTTCCCTAATCGAAACCAACCCCCGGACCTTAATCTCTTTAAGGGTTTTTTACTCGTTTTTTCCCTTCCCGCGGATAAAAATTGAGAGTTCAAAGATTGACGGTTCAAAACCAACCAATGGATTGACACCCGAAAATCACGAGCACAGACATCATCTTTAGGAGCACTTTCATTCAGATGCTCTTAGGCTTCAAAATAAATTCCTTTGCTCTTTGATTCGTTCAACCAGAACCTCTATGAATAAGATTTTGATTATGGTCCTGTACACTTGAACAAGTGTTTAGCATATCCAATTGACAATTTTAATACTTTGTTATCATCAAAACATAAACGGTGATTATGTGAAACACCCTTTGTTCCCACAAAGTCTTCACATCTTGAGGATCAAATCATTGGAAACAAAGACAGTCCTAGAAGAACAAGATCATATTTCAGACAAGAAGAGTCTATGATAGGATTGTTATTAGTGATTGAACCTGCTACAATTGATGAAGCACTATCAGATGATGGATGGATATTAGCTATGCAAGAAGAGCTTAATCAGTTTCAAAGAAATGATGTGTGGGATCTGGTACCCAAACCTTCTCAGAAGAACATTATTGTAACAAAATGGGTATTCAGAAACAAGCTAAATGAGCAAGGTCAAGTAACCAGAAAAAAAAAAACTAGACTTGTTGCACAAGGTTACAGTCAACAAGAAGGCATTGATTACACTGAAACATTTGCTCCAGTTGCGAGATTGGAAGCAATCAGGTTACTTCTATCCTATGCAGTTAATCATGGCATAATATTATATCAAATGGATGTCAAGAATGCATTTCTAAATGGAGTCGTAGAAGAAGAAGTGTTTGTCAAACAACCTCCTAGTTTTGAGGATCTTAAGCATCCTGGCCATGTTTATAAACTTAAGAAATCACTATATGGCTTGAAACAAGCTCCCAGAGCTTGGTATGATAGACTGAGTAATTTCTCGATTAAAAATGATTTTAAAAGAGGCCAAGTTGACACAACACTCTTAAAAAGGACTCTTGAGAAAGACATTCTTGTTGTGCAGGTATATGTTGATGATATAATATTTGGTTCTACTAATGCATCTCTTTGCAAGGAATTCTCTAAGTTAATGCAGGATGAATTTCAAATGAGCATGATGGGAGATTTGAAGTTCTTCCTTGGTATTCAAATCAATCAATGTAAAGATGAAGTATATGTTCATCAAACAAAGTACATAAAGGAGCTTCTAAAGAAGTTCAAGCTAGAAGATTGTAAAGTGATGAACACTCCAATGCATCCAACCTGCACCTTAAGTAAAGAAGATACTGGATCAAAGGTAGATCAGAAGCTGTATAGAGGTATGATTGATTCTCTTTTATACCTTACTACATCAAGGCCAGATATTTTATTTAGTGTATGCTTGTGTGCAAGATTCCAGTCAGATCTTAGAGAATCTCATTTAACAGCTATTAAGAAAATCTTCAGGTATTTGAAAGGAACAACTAATCTTGGACTTCTTTATAGGAAATCCCTAGATTATCAGTTGGTTGGATTCTGTGATGCTGATTATGCTGGTGACAAGATTGAAAGAAAATCAACCAGTGGCAACTGCCAGTTCCTAAGAGAGAATCTTATATCCTGGGCTAGCAAAAGACAAGCAACTATTGTTATGTCTACAGCAGAAGCAGAATACATCTCAGCTGCAAGTTGTTGTACACAACTACTCTGGATGAAACATCAGTTGGAAGATTATCAGATTAATGCTAACAGTGTTCCCATTTTTTGTGATAATACTACTGCTATTTGTTTGTCAAAGAATCCAATTCTACATTCAAGAGCCAAGCATATTGAAATCAAACACCATTTTATTAGAGACTATGTTCAAAAAGGAATCCTGGATATACAAGTCATTGATACTGAACATCAGTGGGCTGATATATTCACTAAACCTTTAACTGTGGAAAGATTTGATTTTATAAAGAAAAATTTGAACATGCACTTTGTGTCTGATTAAAATTGCTTGCTCCTGAACTAGAAGTTAGGTCCTGAAGTTAGTTCAGAAGCTATGGTCCATCAGAAGCTCTTAACTGAGGTTCTGAGGAAAATGTGCTTCTGAAGATGACATCAGCACTTTAACTTTAGAAGCTAGATTTTGTGCTTCTGAATAGCAGAGCTAGTGGAAACGTTGGAGTTGCTTTCTGACAACACCTGTCCCACTAACTTGACAACACATCTGAAGTTATCTGACGTGGCTTATTTGTATTGGTGTATAAATTAAGAGGGCAATGATGATTTTAAGCTTTGAATGTACTTTCTCGCGCCCCCAATTTTCATTAATGATGTGTTTATTTGTCCCCTCTAGATTGCAATTGTTTGGTTTTTACTCAAAACACTTAGACAAAACACACACTACTCACTTCACAGCATACACTTTATATTCTCAATTGTTCTCTGCGAAGTAAAACGCATTTGTCTTCAATCAAACCTAGAACCCTAAAAATCTCATCATCATCAATGGCATCATCAAGCTCAGTTCCAGAATCGACTATGCAAGAAATAGCACAAGGAACGTCTACTCAACAAGAAACTCCTGCGTATGAAATTAAAGGAAGAACCATGTCTTTGGAAGAATGGGAGTTAATAGTACAAGTTGAAAGCCTAGATGATTTCACTTCTCTGGCTTATCATGGCTGCAACATCAAGGAATTCTACGAGTCTTAGTACCTCTTACACTACTTTGATATGCTTAATGGTCCAACCTATGTGAATCTCATAAGGCACTTCTGGGTAAGAGCATATGTTTATGATAAACATGTTGCCAAACTGGAAATAAAAGAAAAAGTGCTTATTAACCCCTCTTTGGCTGGGAAATTAAGAGAAGAAATGGGTTCGGAACCTTTCGTTGATACTGAGATCAGATCAAGTATCATGGGTGTACCAGTTTTTATCTCTCAGGAGATTATAGCGTATGTGATTGGGAGAGCTTCTGAAGGAAGCTTCAAGGATGGATTAGATAATAACAAGAAAAGTCCATGGAATTAGATTGTAAATCAAACCATGTATAACAGCAAGAAGAAAGGTGCCTACAATGACTTAAGCATTGAGAAGAAGATGCTTCTGAAGATACATAATGAGAATCTTCTGCCTAAGGGAGGAGGTTCTGATCAACCCTCTTTGGAACATAAGGTATTTCTTCACTACTTCATCAAGAAAGAAAAAGCAAATGTACCTAAATACATTTTCAAACACATGATCAAGGCTGTGAAAGTGAGTCAGACAGTCAAGAGATCATGGATTCCCTATGGTAGACTAATCTCAGAGATTCTCCATCAAGGAGGATTTTTAAAGGCTTTGAGTAAAACTAGAGGTTTCACAGATAAGCAGCTGGGTACATTCACAGGGAAAATTATCAATGGAAGTACCTTGAGAAACATGACTCTAATCAAGAAGGATGCTTACAAGAAAATGGAAACCAACTTGAAGGAATCCAAAACCATATCAAACTTTATGGAAGGATTTCCCCCAATCTGCAAACAAGACCTTCTTGATGTTCAACTGTACTTCATACACGATCATCTGCAAAGCACTAGAGAAATATCCAATTGGAGGATATACCAGATCAGATGTATGGTGGTGCTCTACCAGTAGCAAAGAGCAGGAAGTCAAAGAGAAAGCTAGTTTCAGAAGCTGAGTATTTGGAAGAAGCTTCTGAACAACCCGAAAAAGAAAGCCAAGAAGGCCAAGAAAGAAAAAGCAGCTGAAACAACTGGTTCTAGTCTGTCTACTATTCAAGAAGAAGTTTAGGATTTGGAACCTGTTAAGGTCCATGACAAAAGAACCAGAAGTGGTATGGAAACTGTGCCATCATCACCTCAACCAGCTCAACCTTCTATTCCTAGAAGGAAAAGAAAACCCACTGTCAGGAAGTTGAAGCTTACTCCAGAAGAGGATGAAGAAGCTACATAACTTGTGACAAGGGAAGTTAAGATAAGGAAGGAAACAGATGCTGTAGTGAAGAAGGCATTGCAGCTGGCCAAAGATATTGAGATACATGTTGAGGTTCTGGCCAAGGAACTTATTGAGAACCTGCAGCAGATGATAGAAGCTGATGGTGTTTTGAAGACTGTTGAAGATGCTCAGGAGGAAGTTGTCTGTTCAGAAGCTGTTACTTCAGAAGCTTCTGAAGGTAATACTGATTCTCACACTGCTGCTGATCAAATTATTATAGTAGAATCTAGTACATCCTTTGAAACTAAGACTAGTTCAGCCTCCCTCTCATCATCTTCATCCAGATCATCTGACCTAGATGATATACCTTTAAGCAAAGTCTACACCACCCTCAACAAAGCTTTATCCCCATCACCATCAACCAAAACTTCTAAAAAGCCAAATTATGATACCTTTGTGTCAATGTAACCCTCTGTTGAAGAAAGGTTAATTGGTTTGCAACAAAGAAGAATTGATGCTTGCATTCATCTACCTGCTGATCATACCCTACAACCACCTGTGATTGAGGCTATTCAATCTATTCCTGCTGATGTAGAGGGTGCTGATGATCACACAGGGATAGATTCTACAAACATCCATGTATCATCACCTCACCCTACCTCTCCAACACAAATAACTCCAACAATAGAAATATCTGAACCATCAATAATACAAAACCTTGTAGATCACTATTCAGGTGAACTATCTGAGTATGAGTCAAATCTAGAAAAAGCCTCTGACATAGCTTCTGATGAAGTTATGACAGAAAGCCCACAACAACATGAACCTAACCAAGATATGACCTCATCAACCAACCTTGATTATGTTCTCATCTCTGAACCTGTTCCTGAACTAAGTGTTCCTGAACAAATCATTCTTAACCAACAACAAACAACCAACACTTCTACTGAACCTGAAACTTCAATCAATGACCAACCCTCATCCTCAAATTTAGCCATTCTACCTGTTGCTCCTGCCAAGACCAATGTCCCTTCTCCACCCACCCTGTTTCTAGATTCAACTATTCTAGCAGATGTGTGTGAGAACATCTTTCAGGAGCTGAACAATCTGGTTCAAGCTAGGAATAACCTCATTTATGAAGACAACTACGAGAAGTTGTGGATAAGGTTGAAGGATAGAGTAGAGTATGTCTTGACAGAGCTACAGAGAACATGCATCGATGCTCAAGACATTTCTCAGACAAATCTTCAAGACTGGCTGAAGGGAGTTGTCAGTAACTTGCATGAAGTGAAAGTTCTTAAAACTTGGGTGAAGACTCCTCTGTGCTTAAGAGCAAGGAATGCTTCTGATTTCATTCCATCAAGTATACCCCAAGAGAGGTGGATTTAAATTGGTTAAACAAGATAAATCTTAAGGAAGCCTCTTCTGAACTGGCACTTCTGCAAAAGAACACTCTCTTGGATAAGGAAAATAAACAGCTCAAGAAAGAGCTTCTGGAGCAAAAACTACTTCTATTGGAATACAAGACTGCTACTGAAGCCAAGCTGGAAGAAGAAAGAATAAGGGAAGAGAATCTCATCAGAAGCAATGAGGAATTCAAGAAGGAAATGAAGGAACAAGCAAAAGAAACGAACAAAATAATGCAACAGATGATGGAGATGTTTCAAAAACAAGCCCAACCCTAGTTGCACACCATTTAGCTTGTTTTTATTTTTATTATTTGTATATCTTTATAAAGTGCTTCTGAACTTGATTATGCTTCTGAATTACTATTTGATCTATGTGCTTCTGAACAATTCATACTTTTGAATATAAACTGCTTCTGAACTTCATTATATTGTGTGCTCTGATCACTTGTTATATTTTCTCACTTCTTTTTTCTCATCTCTTCTTTTTGTCTTTATTCTTTTATACTTTTTGTTGATGACAAAAGGGGGAGTAGATGTATAGTATTTAAAGGCTCTGAGCCCCATTAATTTAATTTCAAACAATTTAAATTAATAGCACCATTTTCTTATCTCTTAGTCTTTAAATGTGAGATTATTCTGTGTTATTACGTTTTTAATGATGAATTTAATTAACAAGAATAGAACTCAGGGGGAGCTTACAAACCTCACCTTATAGTAATATTGGACTCAGGGGGAGCTTACAAACCTCAAACCCTAATAGTCAACTTGTTAATTAGATTAACAACAATTGAACATTTTAAATACTAATGTTTGTCATCATCAAAAAGGGGGAGATTGTTGGAACAAAATGTGTTTAACACTACCTCTTGAGAGTTTTGATGATAACAAGGTATTAAAAATTGTCAATTGGATATGCTAATATTTGTTCAAGTGTACAGGACCATCGACAAAAATTTGAAATCATTATTAGGTTCTGGAAGAACAAAAGAGAGCAAAGGAATCAACAAAAAGGAAGCTTAATGCGTCTGAAGAGAACTGCTCCTGAAGTCAAAAGTGCTTCTGAAGACAAAGTGCTCTTGAAGTGATGACGTCATCAGAAGCAAGTTCATCAGAAGCATCTCATTAGAAGGTGAATATCACCAGAAGTTGTAGTTCATCAGAAGATGCAAGACTTAAAGCTTCAAAGGTTGTTCAATGGATTTAATCTCGTCTGAGCATTGCAGAAGACCAGAAGAGTGAAGCAACGGCTAATTCAAATGAATTTGAAGGCATTGGATGCTTGTTCTTTGAAAAGCGTTGACAAAGTACAATTGTACGAAGTGTACAACCACTATCTCCCCTACTCAGTTTTTGTCTCTGCTACAAGACAAGAATAACAGCTGCACTTGCAACAATGTTCCTACAGACTTGGAATGGATTTGAAATTGATCCTTCATAGGACAATAACCATATCAGGCAAAAGATCATTGGTGATTGATCAAAGCTTCAAACGACTCTTATTTTGATGCGCTGGCAATTCACAACATCTCTTTGACACTTCTATAAAAAGGAGTGAAGACTTGAAGAATGGTAAGAGACTCACAACAATTTAAAAGCGCCAAACCTCTGCTGAAATTGTTCTGCATCTAAAATTTCACTTAGAATTTCTTATCAAAGTTCATGTTATACCCCAAATTTTTACCAAGGTTCCCGCTTTTCGCTCATTTTAATCACATTTTTATTTGCATACTTTATCCGCTTTTTATCCGTATTTTATCTCTCATTTTGTTCACCTTGTTAAAAACTCCCTTTATTCACATTTTAAAACTCTCCTCATTCTCTTTTTAATTCTCATTTTCATTTCGTGTTTTTTAATTCTCGTTATTTACATTTTAATTCTCGTCTTATTCATACTTTAATTCTCACGTTCATTTGCATTTTTAAACTCATTTTACGCGTATTTTATTTCTCACGTTATATTTCTCGTTTATATTCGTATTATTAAAAAAGTCAACTCATGTGCATTTATTTCTCATTTGTTACTCGTTTCTAAACTTTTTTACACGTCTTTAATGAAATTTCGGCAGAGAGGTATTTTAAAATACCTCATTTTTGTTTCGAAGGGACAATTTTAAGTTTTAGTATTTTTTTTAGCTTTACTATTTAGTGTTTTTATCTTTTTATTATTTTTATCTCTTTATTTTAGTTCTATTAGTTGTCTTTAATTATTTTTCTATTTTTATTTTAGTCCTTTTTAGTCATTTTGTCCATAAGGTTCTTGCTGCCCAAGTTAGGGGGCATTTTTGTCCAATCCAATTTTCAGCAACCCGAATTTGTCCCTATATATACACTGTTCCAATCATTGGCTAGGGGGACTGACACATTCCAATCACTGACCAATTAGCAGCCGCATCAACCAATCACACTCATATACACCAAAAACTCTTTCTCTCTCCGAGATTTCAGATCAAAAATCACAAAAAACCACAAAACCTTATGAATACATCATGAACAACTCATGAACATTCATCCGCAAGAAAAATTCCAGTAATAATCATAACACCATAAAACTAAATCCAAAACCACAAATATAACCACAAGGCCGAATCTCACATCACAAGTATGCCATAAACAACAACAAATTTCACAAATCACACATGTTCAAATCAAAATCAATATAACAACTCCCATTCATAACCGATTCCAAATTCGATTCATAACGCGTCTCCAGCAAACAACTCACGAAGAACAAGATCCAAAATCGTGAAGAAACGAAGGGAAGAAGTTCGGATTCGCGAGTACATAGAAGAAGAAACGGAATCGAAGCAAGCTTGAAGCCAAACTGAAAAACAGAAAGTGGAGACGAAGGCGAACCGCTACAGTGAAAAGAGGTAAAGAGAGGTAGTTCGTTTTTGTCTTTGATTTTCGAATCTTCAAGCTTAGATCTAGACTTATATCTCACTTTGTTTCAAAAAGTACATTCGGATCTGTAATCTATGTGGAAAAGGATGTTTAAAAAGGTAAAAAAAAATTGAATCGGGGTTGTTTCTCTCTCCGGTGCGGCGCCACCGGCGTTTTTTACTCTCGTCGGAGAAGAAGCTCTTTTTTGCAGACCTTCTCTCACTAAGAATTTGTTAGAGAGAGGTTTTTTTTTGTAAGTTATGTGTTTTTGTCTCTGAAGCTTTTCTATACTATTGTTTTTTTTGTTGGTTCTAGTGCGCGAGTGTCTTTGGTGTTTCCATACACCTTCAGGCTTAAGCCATCAGATTGTAGATCTGACGGCCGATGATAGTTCATGCTTGCTTTCCTCTATGTGCCTTCATTTTTGATGCACTGTAGGCATTGTGTTTGTACCGTCAGATCTTAGATCTAATGGTCAATAATGTGCCCTTCCTTTGATTTAGTGCATATTGTTCTTTGCGTTACTGTGTACTCCTTTTCTGACTATTGGATCACTTAATCTTGTGGCTGTGATGAGACTTCACTGTAATCAGATCTGAACCTTCTAATTCATCAGACGGCTCAGATCTATCCAGCCTGAGCCATTTTCCTTTATTATTTTTCTCTACTGTTTTACTATTTTTACCACCTTTTTTTACTTTCTGCGTCTCTTTTACTTAAAATTTTTCCTCTAAAAATTTACAAAAATATTGTGATATGTTTAATTGTTATTTACTTTTTTATTGTTTTTATTTTACATTTGCATTTTATTACTCTTCATCATCTCATGCATATTTTATTTCCTTGTCATTTATTTTTATTGTCGCTATTTATAGTGTGTATTTAGGACTTGATGTAATTTTATTTTCCGCATTTTATTTTTCTTGTCATTTACATTTTGCTTGAAACTTTAGCATGTATATAGGTCACGTGTAAATATCCAATAATGAGAATATGCACCGACACCACACTTTATTTTTACCGCATTAAGTAAAAAATATTATGCTTTGATTTATTTATTTATCTACTATTTTTTTATTATCGTTACCTTATATTTGCATAATCATTTTTTGTCATCTCATGCATATTTCTTCTTTCGCCATTTTATTTTATTATCTTAAGATCATTAGTGTGTATAATAGGATTTGATGTAATTTAATTTTTCCGCATTTTTTTATTTCTCGGCATTTACTTTTGTGCAAGACCTTATAATGTATCTAGGAAGCTATGTAATGATGTAAATAACACATGCACCGACACCACGATTTATTTACCGCTTTATGCTTGTTGGTGAGTGAGGACTAAATTGAATTAGGGATAAACTAGGAATAAAAACTTGACTAATATGAGTTCCTTAACATCAACTAATTAGTAATTTTGGGTTTGAGATTTTACTATGGGATCCAATATCCCCGGCCTTTATCTTTACGCCTTTCCGTTACGTTTTTACGTATAGTTTTTTACCGTTAGCTAAAAAAATCAAATTTCCAAAAAATCAAATAATCAAAACACCAAAAAAATATTTTCTTAAGAAACCTTGGATTTTAACCCAAGTGATCTTTTTCCTTTTTTACTTAATCAAATCTTTAATTAATTTTAATCTATGTTTAGACTTGCTTTCTTGTAAATAAAATCAACCAACTTCAATTCTTTTATTCTTCTATACCTTTGAGGTCTCGCAACCCTTCTAAAAAAACTTTTTTTATAAAAACTCTAAAATCAACCCAACCCACCAAATAATTTTTTGAGGTGAACTACATGATTTTGATCCCATTTTTGGGTATGTAGGCAAAAGACTTATGTCTTTCCAAATCAATAAAAACAACAAAAAAACATACTTCTTCTTCCTCCATTCTTTCATTTAGACTTTAGGCAATATTTCACAAATAAGTGAGCAAGTAATTAGCACAAGATAATTTAGGCAAAAGGCTCCTTCGGAGTACCAAAGTCGTTTAGGGTGGTTAACACCTTCCCCAATCAAAACCAACCCCCGGACCTTGATCTCATAAGGGTTTTTACTCACTTTTTTCCCTTCCCACAAATAAAAGTTGAGAGTTCAAAGATTGCAGGTTCAAAACCAATTAATGGATTGATAACCGAAAATTACGAGCACAAAAATGGCGACTTCACTAGGGATCAAAATTTCCTAAGTGGGTTAAGCCCATCTTACCTTTCTTTACTTGCTTATACACCTTGTGAATACGTGCCTACTTGTTTACTTTTAAACGCGAGTGGTGAGATAAGTCCTACACCCGGACTTGAGAGAAATATATGATAGGACGATGGTATAATCATAGTCCTAGGCCAAAAGTACTCTTCGGTTTTGGCACATGTGATAACCCCACTCAATGGAGGAATCTTGGAAGTATACTTTGTCAACGTGAGTACTCATGTTTGCCATGCTATTTTCAAGTGACCGTCGAAGTTGAGAACTTTTAGTTACCTTTAACCCATCTTGACCTTTTAGGATGTAGTGTGGTGGCTAATCGAGAGTACTCTTGAATTGGTTGATACGCGATACTACACCCAAACGAGACTATCGTACGAATATTGTTGGAATGGGAGTACTCCCGTCACCCGATAAATATTCGGAAGTGGTTGAAAACTTCGGGAACTTGGTAGAACCTGTGATACAAGTGCAAATTGAAACCATAGTCTTGACCAAATGGCGTTATTACCCTTGACTCCAACATTGTGGAACTTAACCTCACCATGTTTTCTATATTCTTTAGCATAATCATGCATACATGCATCCATTCATGAAAAATCTTTTTCTCATTGAAGGACTTAGCCAAGTTTTTGTAAACATCAAAGGAATGGACATTTTAAGAAAGAACACCAAGAAATCCATTTAAAAAAAAAACCTTTACAAAACTTTTGCTTTTATTACGAACTTCTTCCTTGGTTTCGTTCTTACCTTTGAAAAAGGAACCTTTTGTACTATCTTTACATTTTTCAAATGAAACCATGTTCCTCTATAATGGTTACAATTAACTTTTGTAAGCCCTTCAAAAAATAAAAATCATTTTGCATAAAGCATATCATGCATCATTTTCCATCCACAGTTTCTAAGTTCGTGTCTCACTTTATGTCTTCTCAATAAAAGGTCTTTCCATCAGTAGAGTGGTCTGATGTCTTCATCCAAATTCGGCTCGAATATGCAAACACTCGTGCAAACACAAAAGATGGATCAGCTTGAGCAAGAGGTCCACGAGCTTCGTGGAGAGGTAACAATACTGCGGGCCGTGGTATAAAAGTTAACTAGCTTGGTATCCTCGTTGACGGTTACGCAAGATCAGCCTTTGTGCCCAAAATGGCCTCGACCACAGCTTCCTCCGAACTAGGTTCCTCGGCAGTTTATCCTTCATAATCAGGTTCCTCAACAGTTTTCCAGAACCAGGTTCCGAAAGCATCGCAATGTGACCCAATACCTATGAAATATGCAGATTTGCTTCCCATCTTGCTTAAGAAGAATCTTGTTCAAACCAGGCCCCCTGCTCAAGTGCCAGATGTGCTGCCTATTTGGTATCGCCCTGACCTCTTTTGTGCATTCCATCAAGGGGCACAGGGTCATGACACTGAGCAGTGCCATCCTTTGAAGGAAGAAGTTCAGAAGTTGATTGAGAATAACGCCTGGTCCTTCACTGACCCAGATCTAAAAGTGCTAAGTCAACAACAGTATCCTACTTCTCACTCTTTAGCCGCTGCTGTTCAAAATATGGGTTACCAGCCCCAGTCTCAACAAGGTCAACAACAACATCTGTCTGCTCACTCGGTTAATAATATGCCCATCATGAATGCTGTTCAAAATCCGGGTTACCAGCCCCAGTCTCAACAAGGTCAACAACAACATCTGTCTGCTCACTCGATTCATACTATGCTCACTCGATTCATACTATGCCCATCATGTATGTTGTTTGAAATCCGGGTTATCAGCCCCAGTCTCAACAAAATCAACAACAGCTTCGACAGCAGGCTCCAATAATGCATATTAATCCAATTCCAATGAAGTATGCAGATTTATTTATGAGGTTACTTAAAAGGAAGTTAATCTACACCAAGGCACCTCCGCCAATGCCAGTAAAATTGATAGCTCGGTACAGGCCCGACCTCTTTTGTGCTTTCCATCAAGGGGCACCGGGTCATGATATTGAGCATTGTTTTGCATTTCAGAAGGTAGTTCAGAAGTTGGTACAAAAAAACCTCATACCTTTCGAAGAGTTTGAATTTGAATGCGCAGGTTAATCTGCTATCAGATCTTGGTACTTACTATTGCCACATGAAATGTTTAGCTGCAATTGGGTCGTTCTTGATGTTTCTTTCTACTACTCATTTTTTCAATTAATATGTTCGTTTGTTGCTTTATGTTTTTCAAAAAAAAAATCATTTCGTCCCACCCGAGGAGAAAGTGAATTTGTTTAGGGCTTTTTGCTTTATGTATTTTCATCATTAATTAAAAGTCGCTTTGATCCCGATTTTGTCTTATTTTGTGCTTTTTCTGGAAAAATGGTAATACAAAAAACCAAAAATTCCTTTTTTTAATCATATGTGCCTAATCATAACTTTCATTTACTTGTCAAAATCAATAATTAAATCATGCATTAATAAACCCGTTGAACACTTTGACCTTGTACTCTCTCTTAGTTGTGAGTTCTCTGTATCCGAAACTGAAGAAGAAAAGAATGTTCCTAATGAGATTTCTCGCTATCTGGGGCATCTTAGCCGCCAAATCTGCAAATAAAAATATCAAGAAAGTTTGTCCAAAAGGCGGCGTTCACTTACAAAGACTGGCACGGGATGCAACCATTTGCTTTGCATGAATATTGTACTCTAGTACACACTTCGACAAGGGCAGCCCACCACCATCCCTCAGTACGTCATAAAGGCAGTGCGTCACATGGAGGTCGAAGTCCCGTCAATGAGAATGCTGATGAAGGCCAAGTTTGATTGAACTTAAAAGCATTATTGTTGTACGTCATGGACAGCTACATCAAAAGGATAAAGCAAGCTTTCGACAAAAAGAGGCTCGTCCCCGTGAAGTGCAAGAAGGAGGCTTTGTGCCCAAAATATCTACTATATGATTCACTCAGCTCCAGGGGCAAAGGAATGCCTAATCACAAAAGAAGGCTCGTCCCCATGAATTTCAAGAAAGTGGTTTTGTGCTCAAAAATATTATTTGTTTGACCAAGTTTCAGGGGCAAAGGAATGCCTAATCATAAAGATGTGTGACGAGCTTGTATGTCCTGTGAATACTAGTGTAGTAAAGAAATACTTTGTTAACATAAAAAGCTCGATAAGTCGCAAACCTGAAAAGGCGGCTTAGGCAAAAAAAGAGCGTCTCGATGGACTGAAAACCCAAAAGGACGGTCCATGCAAAAGTTAGAGACATATAAAAAAAATGAAAAAAAAAACAGCTCGTTAAGTCGAAAACCTGAAAAAGCGTCTTAGGCAAAAAAGAGCGTCTCGATGGACTGAAAACCCGAAAGGGCGGTCCATGCAAAAGTTAGAGACATGTAAAGAAATGATGAAAAATGTTTATCCTGATAGGTTGAAACCCGCAAGGGCGACCTATGCAAAAGTTAAGGAATATGACAAAGTAACTGCATCTGGTCGGACATGACTCACTTGGGGCATTTAAGCCGTCAAAAGACTTCCAACTTATGGCAAGGTAACTACATCAAATCGGATATGATTCATCTGGGGCATCTTAGCTGTTAAAAGACTTCTGATCTGAAGCATCTGTAAATCAAAGTGTCGGAACAGTGGAATTCAGAGTTGTTAGTAAGAACAATGGTTATTGTGTTCAACATACCTTTCCCATATAATTACCATTTTCCAAACTTTTAAAATCCGCTGAGCCATGCCTTTAGCAGGCCACCACCCTATTACATTTAATTTGAGCTTGTGCCCTTTATTTGAAATTCTCATTTATTCTGTTTGCATTATTTTCTTCTATTTTTGATGTTAATACTTAAAGCAAAAAATTTAAAACTTTTTCATGTCTTTTGAAGTGCATAAACAACAGGTACATGTTCTATGAACTCATGAGTAGAAGAAGTGTACATCAACATTCGTCACAAGGATAGTTAAACTCTGCAAGAGAAGTATGACGAAGGGCCGTGTGATGACCTCTGTCAAAAAAAATTACAAAAAAAAAAAAAGCTCGCTAAGTCGAAAACCTGAAAAAGGCGGCTTAGGCAAAAATGAGCGTCCCGGTGGACTGAAAACCCGAAAGGGCGGTCCAGGCAAAAAGTAGGGGCATACAAAAAGAAATAATATATTCTCGGTGGATTGAAAACCTGAAAGGGAGGTCCAGGTAAAAATTAGGGATTCAAAAAAAGAAGAAGAAAAATAAAAAATGATGGAAAAGACAGAGGCACCACATTTCAAGTGAGCCTTATGGAAGAATGCACTTTATGTTGGTTTACAAATGGCGACTTCTGCCTGTGTTTGGAAATGGCGACTTCTGCCTGTGGTTTGTTTAAGGGCGACTTATGCTTGTGATTGATTGATGGGTTTTATCCCAAGAAATGGCAACTTTTTCCTGTGTTTAGATAGATGGCAACTTCTGCCAGTGGTTTGATTGATGACGGCTTCTGCCAAAATGGTTGATTGATGGGTTTTATTTCAAGAAATGGCGACTTCTTCCTGTGGCTTGCTTGAGGGTGACTTCTGCTTGTGGTTTGTTTAAGGGCGACTTATGCTTGTGATTGATTGATGGGTTTTATCCCGAGAGATGGCAACTTTTGCCTGTGTTTAGATAGATGGCAACTTCTGCCAGTGGTTTGATTGATGACGGCTTCTGCCAAAATGGTTGATTGATGGGTTTTATCTCAAGAAATGGCGACCCCTGCCTGTGTTTAGATAGATGGCAACTTCTGCTAGTGGTTTGATGCGATTTCTGCCAAAATGGTTAATTGTTGGGCTCTATCCCTAAGAAGTGACGACCTCTGCCAGACTTCTGATTAATGGATTTATCCTGAGATGTGGCGACCTCTGCTTGAAGGTTTGATCAATGGGTTTTATCCCGAGGAATGGTAACCTATGTCGGACTTCTAATGGATGGGCTTCATGCCAAGGCTTTATAATAGATTTTCCCCTTCAGTGGCCTGTCAGTGGATTGTTACCTCTTCAGCGGATAGTTACCTCTTCAACGGGTTTTTACTTCTTCAATGGGTTTTTGCCCCTTCAACGGCTTGTTTAAGTTTTGTCCTTTCAGTGGCCTGTTTAGTGAGTTTTGCCCCTTCAGTAGCCTGATTAGTGAGAGTTGCCCCTTTAGTGGCCTGATTAGTAAGATTTGCCCCTTCAGTGGCTTGGTTAGTGAGTTTTGCCCCTTCAGTGGCTTGGTTAGTGAGTTTTACCCCTACCGTGGCTTGATCATTGGGCTTTACCCCTCTTTAGCGGTTTAAGTAATGGGTTGTTACTCCTTCAGTGGTTTGTTTAATGGGTTGTTACCTCCTCAGTGGTGTGAATATTGGATTTTCCCTGCTAGTGGTTTTTGATTAGTGGGTCGTATCCCCATCAGTGGTTTGATTATTGGGTTTGTTACGTCTTCAGTGGTTAATTAATGAGTTTTTACCTCTTCAGAAGTATGATCAATAGGTTGTTACCTCTCTAGTAGTCTGATTAAGGGGTTCTTACCCATGCAGTGGTTCATTTTTTGGGCTTTACCCCTTCAAATGGTTTGAATATGGGCTTTACCCCATCAGTTGGCTTGAATTTAGGCTTTACTCCCGTCAGTTGGCTTGAATGTGGGCTTTACCCCATCATTTGGTTTGAATATGGGCTTTTATCCCATCAGCGGTTCAATGGAGGACTTCATCCCGACAGTCTTTTAACTCATCTCCAGTGATGTTATCCCTGTTGAAGATTGCCAAGTGTTTGTGTTGCGATGTCGGGCCACTTTTTTTTTTTTTGGACCTACCCAATCTCGTCTCAACAGTCTCACAATCATGTTGTCATTTAAGTCTCGTACATGTTCATACATTCATTCATTCATGCATATATAGCATGCATACTAATATCATTTGTGCATGGTTGCCTTTTTACCCAGTGGTTTGTTTTTCATTTGTATCTTGGAAAAGGGTCATCCCTAGTGTGTCTGATTCAGAAATATTAACCCATCAAGTTTGTTTCAAGTGGTAGGTCCCACCCAGGTGTCATTCTACCAATACTTTTCAACTTCCCCAGGTGTCATTCGCTTTTTAATTCTCATTTTCATTTCGTATTTTTTAATTCTCGTTATTTACATTTTAATTCTCGTCTTATTCATACTTTAATTCTCACGTTCATTTGCATTTTTAAAATCATTTTACGCGTATTTTATTTCTCACGTTATATTTCTCGTTTATATTCGTATTATTAAAAAACTCATCTCATGTGCATTTATTTCTCATTTGTTACTCATTTCTAAACTTTTTTACACGTCTTTAACGAAATTTTGGTAGAGAGGTATTTTAAAATACCTCATTTTTGTTCCGAAGGGACAATTTTAGGTTTTAGTATTTTTTTTTAGCTTTACAATCACTGACCAATTAGCAGCCGCACCAACCAATCACACTCATATACACCAAAAACTCTTGCTCTCTCCGAGATTTCAGATCAAAAATCACAAAAAACCACAAAACCTTATGAATACATCATGAACACCTCATGAACATTCATCCGTAAGAAAAATTCCAGTAACAATCATAACACCATAAAACTAACTCCAAAACCACAAATATAACCACAAGGTCGAATCTCACATCACAAGTATGCCATAAACAACAACAAATTTCACAAATCACACATGTTCAAATCGAAATCAATATAACAACACACATTCATAACTGATTCTAAATTCGATTCAAAACGCGTCTCCAGCAAAAAACTCACGAAGAATAAGATCCAAAACCGTGAAGAAACGAAGGGAAGAAGTTCGGATTCGCGAGTATAGAGAAGAAGAAACGGAATCGAAGCAAGCTTGAAGCCAAACTGAAAACAGAAAGTGGAGAAGAAGGCGAACTGGTACAGTGAAAAGAGGTAAAGAGAGGTAGTTTGTTTTTGTCTTTGATTTTTCGAATCTTCAAGCTTATATCTAGACTTATATCTCACTTTTTTTCAAAAAGTACTTTCGGATATGTAATCTATGTGGAAAAGGATGTTTAAAAAGGTAAAAAAAAATTGAATCGGGGTTGTTTCTCTTTCAGGCACGGCGGCGCCGCCGCCTCTTGTTGGCTAGCAGCCACCGCACCGGCGTTTTTGACTCTCGTCGGAGAAGAAGCTCTTTTTTGCAGACCTTCTCTCACTAGGAATTTTTTTAGAGAGAGGTTTTTTTTTGTAAGTTATGTGTTTTTGTCTCTGAAGCTTTTCTATACTATTGTTTTTTTTTTGTTGGTTCTAGTGCGCGAGTGTCTTTGGTGTTTCCATACACCTCCAAGCTTAAGCCATCATATTGTAGATATGACGGCCGATGATAGTTCTTGTTTGCTTTCCTCTATGCGCCTTCATTTTTGATGCACTGTAGGCATTGTGTTTGTACCGTCAGATCTTAGATCTAACGGTCAATAATGTGCCCTTCCTTTGATTTAGTGCATATTGTTCTTTGCATTACTGTGTACTCCTTTTCTGACTACTGGATCACTTGATCTTGTGGCTGTGGTGAGACTTCACTGTGATCAGATCTGAACCTTCTGACTCATCAGACGGCTCAGATCTATCCAGCCTGAGCCATTTTCCTTTATTATTTTTCTCTACTGTTTTATTATTTTTACCACCTTTTTTTACTTTCTGCACCTCTTTTACTTAAAATTTTTCCTTGTCATTTTTTTTTTATTGTTACTATCTATAGTTACTATCTATAATGTGTATTTAGGACATGATGTAACTTTATTTTCCGCATTTTATTTTTCTTGTCATTTACATTTTGCTTGAAACTTTAGCATCTATATAGGTCCCGTGTAAATATCCAATAATGAGAATATGCACCGAAACCACACTTTATTTTTACCGCATTACGTCATAATCGCAATCGAGGACCAAATGAATTAGTGACAAATTAGGTTAATAATTGGACTTTATAATTTTCTGAAACTCAAACTATTAGTAATTTTAGGTTCATTTCAAACATGAGAATTTGCTTAGGATTCAACGTTCTTCGTAAATTTCTCGCTTTTTATTATATTACGTTGGTGCGTATAGTTTTTTTTTAGTGTGCGTTTAACTTAGAAAAAAAATCATTTTCCAAAAAATCAAATAATCAAAACACCAAAAAAAATATTTTCTTACCAAACCTTGGATTTTAACCCAAGTGATCTTTTTCCTTTTTTTCTTAATCAAATATTTAATTAATTTTAATCTATTTTTAGACTTGTTTTCTTGTAAATAAAATCAAACAACTTCAATTCTTTTATTCTTCTATACCTTTGATGTCTCGCAACCCTTCTAAAGAAACTTTTTTTCTAAAAACTCTAAAATCAACCCAACCCATCAAATATTTTTTTGAGGTGAATTACATGATTTTGATCCCATTTTTGGGTATCTAGGCAAAAGACTTGTCTTTCCAAATCAATAAAAACAACAAAAAACATACTTCTTCTTCCTCCATTCTTTCATTTAGAATTTAGGCAATATTTCACAAATAAGTGAGCAAGTAATTAGGACAAGATAATTTAGGCAATAGGCTCCTTCAGAGTACCGAAGCCATTTAGGGTGCTTAACACCTTCCCTAATCGAAACCAACCCCCGGACCTTGATCTCATAAGGGTTTTTACTCACTTTTTTCCCTTCCCACGAATAAAAGTTGAGAGTTCAAAGATTGAAGGTTCAAAACCAATTAATGGATTGATACCCGAAAATCACGAGCACAATTCATATCTAAGAAATTCTAAAGTCTTAAGAGTCTGTATCTGATATGTATTGTGAACACCACTGATTGTATATCAAGTGTTCAACGTCAAACATTTTTCTTTGTAATTATGTTTGATTAGAAGTCTCTTGCAGTTGTGTTTGAGCATAGAAGTCTCTTGATTGTGTTAAGGAGCATAAGAAGTCTCTTGCAGTTGTGCTTGAGCATTTGAAGTCTCTTGCTAGTTTTAGCAGTGAGCATTTGTAATCAGATATTACTTTTTGGTGAACTCTCCTTGGAAGTGCAAGGGGGACAAGACTACTTCCGGTTTGGGGAAGGAACCTGTATAATTGCTTTGTGTCTCTCTTCTCTCTCTCTCTCTCTCTCTCTCTCTCCCTCTCTCTATTTTATCCGTTGCATTTAGTATCTGAACATCACTTCAAAAGTTGTACTCTAACTGCTTCTAACCAGTGACTTCAGTAGGAGAAAAAAAAAGCCAACACAATTCAACCCCCCCCCCCCTTCTTCTGTTTCTGTATTTGTTTGAGAAACATTGGCGACAGGCTGTAGCTTTTTCTCCACTTTAGGGTTGTGTCCGGTTTAGGTTTCCTGAAAGTGTTTTTGGCCTGAAGGAGAAATGAGTATGATCTTTGGATTGATTTTCTCCTTGATTTTCCCTTTCAAGTTAGATTATAGCACGCAACCCCAAGAATGATAGTGGAGCGATGTCTAATCTTTCTTCGGTCGGAAAGGAAACCCTAGAAACAGTTTCGCTTTTTTGATCAATGGGGCGGCGAGAATCCCGTGCTGCTTGATTGGGACGAGAGAAGACTGGGAAATGACTCGCCCTACCACTTCAGATAGGATTTGTTCGCGATTCTTGGTGAACCGTATCCCTATGTATGAGGCAGTCTTCCAGGAAATGGGTTTTCGACTTCCCTTCTCTTCTTTTCAAGTGAGTGTCTTTGAGTGGTTGGAGCTATTTCCTTCCCAGCTAAACCCGACCTCTTTTGCTTACTTGAAAGCTTTCGAATTGGTGTGTCGTTTTCTGCGTCTTCCTGCTACCAGAGAGTTATTTTTTGCCATCTTTACCATTCAACGAGGTTTGGACAAAGATGGCGGGTTCAACCTTGTGTCCTTCGGTCAGCTCCAGGTGCTATTTGAGATCTTTACCAGTGAGACTATGAAGTTTCAAGAGAGATTCTTTTTAGTTAGACCGAGAACAGAAGTGGCATTGAATAGTGTTCTGAAAGTGGTGGAACGCCGTCATGCTGACGTTGAAACTGTAACCACAAGGGTTCCCCGCTTCCCTTTTGATTGGAGTAAGGATCATTTTAAGCACGCGCCAAAGATGTTTAGGCACAGTTACGCTGGTTTGTCCGAGCGGAATAAGACGAGCTTTGCTCGGATTCTTGAGTTTGTGCGCTCTTTCTCTAGGGCGGTGGTAGTATCTGTTGATGGTAACCCTGTTTTAGATTCGCGGGGGAATCCAGTTACTAAACCTCGTGTGATTGATACCCGTTCCTTAGTGCTTTCGAGTGACCCCATGAATTTTTTGGGTATGTAATCTTTTATCTGAGTCATGTTTCTTTACTGATGATCTGTTCGCCCCTTTTTATGCAGGAAACATGTCCAACATACGAGCTTTGGTAAACCAAGCCAATCAGAAGGTTAGCGGTCAGAGCAGCGCTAGTCGTAAGCGAGACGAACGACAAGATAGGACGTCTGGTTCCCTGTTCGAATCCATGATGAGCCCGAAGAGGAAAAAATTCCTCTTAAAAGGAAAAGGATTTCTTCTGCTGACAAGGGTAAGCAGGTTCAAACCCAAATCCATGTTCCTTCTCAAGTTGCTCCTTCAGTCGGCAACAGGTTGTTCCAGCTCCCTCGGGAGTGGTCTGAGTCGGAGAGTTTCAGCTCTCAGGCCTCTTTGTTCTTGAGCGACCTTGAACTGAAGGTATCCATGACTTGGGAGTAGCTGGTCGGACTCGAGCCGTGACGGAGGGAGTTGTTAGTGCCATGAAAACCCTGGAAATTGTTGTTTAAATGAATAACTCATCTACTAAAGAAGTTGTACGCTCTGATGATCTGGCTCAAGAAAAAGAGGTGATGTCTAAGAGGATAGCTGATCTGGAAGCCGAGTTGGTTGCTTCGAGGAAAGTGTCTTCAGAGAAAGACAAGATGCTAGCATTCCTGGAGAAAAAGGCAGACTCATCTGCTTGGTAATATCAGGAGTTGTAGGAGGCTTGTGCTAAGTTTTCCGCGGAGAAGAAGGCTTTGGAGAATGCTCTTCGCGATTCTCGACCTGGAGAAGACGAGTCGGAAGATACTGCGGTGTTGGCCCGTCCTGCGTTGGTTTATAGGATTGAAGAATTGGAAAGAAACCTGGTAGGTGCTGCTCGTCATGGTTTTGACAATGCTTTGGACCAACTCAAGGCGCTGAATCCGGATATGGAGTTTTGTGTAGATGGTATCCACTTCTTGAAGTTGATGGTGGGCATGTTTGAACGCCCAGGCCTCTATGGCCTTGTAATCTCTTTTTGATAGTTTGACTTTTGCCTTTGTGCCACTTTGACATTGTGGGGTACTCGTGGCTGGCGCTTTTTATGAAATTTGGTGTTTATTAATTCTCGTTATACCTTTGCTGAAAATGTTTGTTTTATTTTCAAGTATAACGTGCGAATTTAGTGCTTGTTGCGTGAGGCTTTTTGTATTGCTTTGCGAGAGAATTGTCCACTTGTATGTTTACAAATTAACATTTTGGATTCTCTATTGTGATGAGTTTGCCGAGCTGGTAATGATCTACCCCCCGCAGTTGTTTGTTTAGATGAAATCAAGAAACGACTGAGGAGATTTTCATGCTCGTCGGCGAGTTGTGGCTTTTAATTTGTTGCTTTGAATTAAAAGCTTTACTTTTCCTTTCCCAGGCATCGTTGCTAGTCTGGAACGGATACCTGTACGCGTTGTTTTGCTAAGGGAAATTCAAGTATGAGAATTGATAGAAATTTGGCAAGTGTACCAAAACCTATCGAAGTAGTAAAATATCGATCCCACAAGGACTGTTTTTAACTTCAATAATTCAACTTCGTTAATCAATAGGATGTGTAAAAGTTTATATTTGTTTTGCCACTAGGCGGTTTGTTTGTTTTGATCTTATCGTATCAAATAATAGAAAATAAGATTTGATTAAGAAAAGATGGAGAGAGATGAGATTAGGTTTGTCGAATCCTCTACGTTCCCCTAATTGGTATACCGTACTCTATTGTCATGAATGGTTTTCTAGTTTTTATGATAGTTAACAAAATAGCCATAATCAATCCCTTGAGTTAGAACCCTCTTCTCAAACTACAGCCCCTAATCCCTTAGGTGGTCTAATTGTAACGCCCTCTTTATTTATTTAATTATTTAATTAGAAGATATAGTATATTATTATATATTATATGATTTTTGGTGATTATGCGACGTATTTATGATGTTGTGACGTGATGATTATTTTATTTTTTAATAAAATAAGATATGTGGCGTTTATTGTAACACCCCGTTCCCAAAAATACGTAATTTAAATAAAATAATCAGAGTTAAACCACAAACGGAGCATTACACTGCTTATAAAAATTCTTTAATAGAAAATAAAACTATTAAACTTCAACAACCAACTTATAGAAATTTGCAGCGGAATATTCATTTCAATCACAATTAATCCTCAAGTAAAATCTTGGCACAAAGGCCTCATCAAAATGTTTCAACAAAAGCTACATCATCATGTCTCAAAATTCAATACATAGGAGTGAAAGTAATATAGAAATCCCATCCCATACGTAACAAGTCCTAGACGTTGAGCCACCACCTACTACTCAGGATCACCTGCAAGTTACCCATACGAAGGGCAACATTTTCAAGCAGAAGGGGTGAGATTCACGAACAACAATAATATATATATAAAGTTCATCAATGCATAGAAACAACAGTAAATTCACATCAACAACATCAATAAGAAATATACATATAAATATAGCATCATACTTGATTATCAACACTACTCCAATTATATTTAATTCGAAACCAACTTCATTCTTGATGACGACACACCGACAACGACTTAACACCAACGACACATCAACAACATCGACAACTCACCCAACACAACAACTACGACAATGCAACAATGCACATGCTTGTGGTACCAAAATACAGGGCAGAGCCCTCACCGCTTTGAACAACAAAGTGTTCCAGGACACGAGTCCTCCCGCTTTGAACGACAAGGCGTTCCAGAGCATAAGCTCTCACCGCTTTGAATGACATTGCATTCCAGGACCGAGGTCCTCACCGCTTTTGAACAACAAAGTGTTCCAGGACATGAGTCCTCCCGCTTTGAACGACAAGGCGTTCCAGAGCATAAGCTCTCACCGCTTTGAATGACAATGCATCAGACTCCAACTGTGTATATCAACATACAACATGACAACACCGACAACAACCACCAACCAACAATGCATACATCTACGTATGACTTACACCACGACAATTCAACATCAACAACTGTGCCTAATTTATTTATGACACACTTCCCAACTTGGACAACACAAAACAACGACAACAACCACCAACCAACAATGCATACATCTACGTATGACTTACACCACGACAATTCAACAACAACAACTGTGCCTAATTTATTTAAGACGCACTCCCCAACTTGGATAACACAAAACAACGACAACAACCACCAACCAACAATGCATACATCTACGTATGACTTACACCACGACAATTCAACAACAACAACTGTGCCTAATTTATTTAAGACGCACTCCCCAACTTGGATAACACAAAACAACGACAACAACAACGGAACAACACAACAACGGAACAACGATATAGCATATATAATCATATTTATTTATATATATTCATGCACTCATATAGCTTCTCTTTCATTCATAATATTTACTTTATAAACAAGGTTAAACAAATCAAAGGAACAGTTTAGGATGCCTAAATTAATGTCCTAATGCACGAAGCAAAATTCAGAAAATGGTCTTACAGAACCCATCTCGCTTCAAGCGAAGGTCATCTCGCTTCAAGCGAAATCCTCACAGAATGGTTGGTTCTCTCTCGCTCAGAGTTCGCTCATGGTTCGCTTCAAGCGACTTAAAAGACGTAAGTCTGGGGGAATCTCGCTTGGAGTTCGCTTGCATCTCGCTTCAAGCGAAGCTTCATCTGGACAGCTTTCTGGGCATCTCGCTTAAGCGAAAAATATCTCGCTTCAAGCGAAGCTTCATCGGGGCAGTTTTCAAACTACGATTTTCTAAGCCCTTTTTCATCCAAAAACCCAATTTTGATCCCCCAATCACCCAAAACGATTTTCTACAATGATTACAGGTTCTATATGCAACATAATACTCACAACAACACAAAAACATGCAATCCACAACATAATCATCAACATTTTGCAAATTATCACCACTTTCTAACCCTAGGTCAAGAACACAACTTTCAATTCAATTTCAGAAATCACATATATATTATTGATGGAAAGTTAACCTCACCCTTACCTGGATTAAGAAGAACAACTACAGCAATTTAATCTCCCCTCTAGGCAATTCCCCTTGTTCTTGGCTCTTCTCCCTTTTCTCCCAAAAAGCTTAGTTTTCTTTTCTTACTGTACGTACAAAAGTGTGTCTGACCAATTCTTTCCCATTCTCTCCAAACATAACTTATTTCCTTTCCCTTAACTCCCTTAATTCTCCTATTTACTATGTAACCCCCACTAATTTTCTTTTAACTTCTAATTAATTATAATAACTCCCCTTTAACCAAATAAATACTATTTTCCTCTTAATTTTATTAAATAAAACAAATAACATTCATTTAAATAAAACACAAATAATTATTTAAATACACACACCACACCAAAAGGTCATATAATTCACATAAATCATATATATCAAATAAAAATACTCAAACATCAACTAAAAATAATTAAATAGAATTGGGGCGTTACATTTATATATATATTTATATGAAAAATAAAGATTTGTAGTAAAAAAATATATTATTTTTAGAGATGGGGTTATATTTATAAATAGGAAGAGTTGTGAGGGTTGAGATAGAATAAGATAAGTTGGGAAGCGGTATTTAAGGAAACTAGGTCAAGAGAGAAGTCAGAACGCGTTGCAGACTTTTGGTGAAAAGGGAGAAAACGGCTTGAGAGAGGAGAAGAGGCTAGGCTGCGATTCTACTATAATCCCAGGTAAGGGTGAGCCTAACTTCAGTTCTAATAACGTATAATTCATTTGTTGATGATTGACTAAGGTTTGGGAAGAGTTTGAGAGAGTTTTTGAATTAGGGTTTTAATGAATTTGATGTGAGATTGCTGTGAATTGCCTTAGAAACGCGTTACAGAACCTAGATTAATCACTAGAATAACCTTGTTGATGATTTAGAGGCTTAGCATGAGAGATTTGAGAAGTTTTGGTGAGAATTGGAGTGAACCCGTAGTGGTTCTGACATCGCTCGCCTGTGGCGAGTGAATACTCGTCGTGGCGAGTAAGCCCCTATCGCTCGCGAGGCGAGCAGCATAGCTCGCCGTGGCGAGCATGACCCTTAAACTTGGGATTTTTGCCAAACTTTAGATGGTTTTGAGTGCCTTATTATGTATAGGATTGACCTATGAGGTTGTTAGAACCAATTTGGACTTAGGGAACCTTAAAACGAAGATTTTAGGCGAAAAATGTCAAAAAGGCCGAGAGCACCCAGTTTGCTCGCCTGTGACTCGCCCCCAACTCGCCTTTAGCGAGCAGCTTTTGAGAGTACTCGCCTTCAGCGAGCAGATTACTCGCCGTGGCGAGTTAGTGCGTTTCTGGGCTGATGTTTCTTTTGCGATCTGTTTCGCATGGGACTTTGAGAGTACACCTTTGGGTAGTGTTAGAGATGTTTTATGACCTGAGATAGAGTCTGTAATGATGATTACAGATGTTTCCCTTATGTTGATGCTAATATGATGTATTGTTCATGTTTAAATGATTTATAAACATGATGCTAAGTGACTTTATAATGATGTTATGTGTTGTTGTATATGTGTTTAATGAGAGGCACTTCTGCCATGTAATTATCATGATTGCCAATGTGTCAGCCTTAAATTGTTAACGATGTTTGAGAAGTTGTGCTAACTTATTTAAGATGTAAAGAGTCAAGTCCATGCATTTGCATATTATGAGACGGTGGAGCTTTTGCTCAAAGCGACGGTGGAGCATTTGCTCAAAGCGACAGTGAAGCATATTAATGCTTATATATGGTACCACATGCATGATGTCAAGATGTTAGAGTTGCATTTAGTTGAGTCAAATTGTTGACATATTATGAGACTATGTTTTGGGACGATGATGTTCTATTTGAGATGTTTATGACGATGAAGTTATCCTTGTATTTTAATATGTGATGTATGTGATGAGTTTATGTTGTTAATCATAAAAGTTGACTTATATGTTAATATTTCTGTTGTGAATCTCACCCCTTCTGTTGGAATTGCCGCCTTGTGGGCAAGTGCAGGTAACCAAGCTTAGGTGCGCCGATGTGAGGAGTCCTGTGTGATGTCGTAGGATTGCTCTGATACGTAACGGGATGAGGTCTTTTATGAGTCTATTCCTTTATGTATCTTGTTGAACTATTTTAATGACTTTAAGTATTTTGATGAATTTATGTGACCTTTATGAGGCCTAGGGCTAAGACCTTTTTGAAGGATTTGATTTATGATTTCCGCTGCTGTGATTGAATATTTTTGCGAAGGATAAACTAATATTCATTTTGTTTAAAGATTTTGAAGTTGAGAATGTGACACTCCTTTGTGATGTACTCTGATATATGCTTCTATTTAATGTAATTTTTAAGTCGGGAAATTGGGGTGTTACAATTGGTATCAGAGCAAGTCGGTCCGTCCGGCCAAATAGAGAGTCGAGTGACGTTGTCTTAGAGTTAGAATACTACAGTTGTATTATTCTAACTTATGTTTGCTTTGTAGAGAACTAAGATGGCTGGGAGAAACGATGCTGCAATTGCTGCTGCTTTGGAAGCTGTTGCCCAAGCTGTGGGACAGCAATCGAATACGAATGCTGGTGCGAATGCTGAGGTCCGTATGCTAGAGACCTTCTTGAGGAACCATCCTCCTACCTTCAAGGGGAGATATGATCCAGATGGAGCCCAGACATGGCTCAAGGAGATTGAGAGGGTGTTCAGAGTTATGCATTGCACGGAGGTGCAGAAGGTGCGTTTTGGTACGCACATGCTTGCTGAGGAGGCTGATGATTGGTGGGTTAGTCTTCTGCCCATTCTGGAACAAGACGGAGCTGAGGTTACATGGGCTATATTCAAGAGGGAATTCCTTGATAGATACTTTCCAGAAGATGTTCGTGGAAAGAAGGAGATTGAGTTCCTGGAGCTTAAGCAAGGGAACATGTCAGTGACTGAGTATGCGGCGAAATTTGTGGAGTTGGCTAAATTTTATCCACACTATACCCCCGAGACTGCTGAATTTTCAAAGTGCATCAAGTTTGAGAACGGTTTACGTGCAGATATCAAGAGAGCTATTGGTTACCAAAAGATCCGTAACTTTTCTGAGTTGGTGAGCAGTTGTAGAATCTATGAGGAGGATACCAAGGCTCACTACAAGGTAGTGAATGATAGGAAAGCTAAGGGCCAGCAGAGTCGTCCTAAACCTTACGATGCACCAAGAGATAAGGGAAAGCAAAGAGTTAATGATGAGAGAAGACCTCAGAAGAAGAATGCTCCTGCTGAGATCACTTGTTTTACTTGTGGAGAGAAAGGCCACAAGAGTAATGTGTGTACTGCTGATGTGAAGAGATGCTATCGTTGTGGTCAGAAAAGGCATACTACTAATGACTGCAAGTTTGATGATGTTGTGTGCTTTAACTGCAATGAGCAAGGACATATCGGTTCGCAATGCAAGCAACCGAAGAAAGCTAAGACTACTAAAAGGGTATTCGCGTTGACTGGCACACAGACTGAGAATGATGATCGTTTGATCAGAGGTACTTGTTATATTAATGATTAATCTTTAGTCGCTATTATTGATACTGGTGCTACGCATTGTTTTATTGCTCTTGATTGTGCTGCTAAGTTAAATCTTGTTGTATCTGATATGAACGGGGAGATAGTTGTCGAAACTCCAGCTAAGGGTTCGGTGACTACTTCCCTTGTGTGTTTGAGATGTCCTGTGTCTATGTTTGGTCGTGAATTTGAGATTGATCTAGTTTGTTTACCGCTGGTTGGCATGGACGTGATTTTGGGGATGAATTGGTTAGAATACAACCATGTGCTTATTAATTGTTTTAGAAAGACGGTACATTTTTCTTCTGCTGAAGAGGAAAGTGGTGCAGAGTTCTTATCTACTAAGCAGCTGAAGCAACTGGAACGGGATGGCATATTGATGCTTTCGTTAATGGCTTCCTTATCTATTGAGAATCAGGCGATGATCGATAAGCTACAAGTGGTATGCGATTTTCCTGAAGTTTTCCCAGATGAAATTCCTGACGTGCCTCCAGAGAGAGAGGTTGAGTTTTCTATTGATCTTGTTCCTGGAACGAAGCCGGTGTCGATGGCACCTTATCGTATGTCGGCTTCCGAATTAGCTGAGTTGAAGAAACAGTTGGAAGATTTGCTTGAAAAGAAATTTGTTAGACCAAGTGTTTCACCTTGGGGAGCGCCAGTTTTGCTAGTAAAGAAGAAAGATGGTAGTATGAGGCTATGTATTGATTATCGACAGTTGAACAAGGTAACTATCAAGAATAGGTATCCACTTCCGAGGATTGATGATTTGATGGATCAGTTAGTGGGTGCACGTGTCTTCAACAAGATTGATTTGAGGTCAGGTTATCACCAGATTAAAGTGACAGATGAAGATATGCATAAGACAGCTTTCAGAACACGTTATGTCCACTATGAGTACAAGGTTATGCCTTTTGGAGTTACCAATGCCCCTGGAGTGTTTATGGAGTATATGAATCGCATCTTCCATGCATTTTTGGATCGGTTTGTAGTAGTGTTCATTGATGATATTTTGATTTACTCCAATACTGAAGAAGAACATGCTAATCATTTGAAGATTGTCTTGCAAGTGTTGAAGGAGAAGAAACTTTATGCCAAATTGTCTAAGTGTGAGTTCTGGTTAAAGGAAGTAAGTTTTCTTGGCCATGTTATTTCTGGTGATGGTATTGCAGTGGATCCGTCTAAGGTTGAAGCGGTATCACAATGGGAGACTCCTAAGTCAGTTACCGAGATTAGAAGCTTCTTGGGTTTGGCTGGTTACTATAGAAGGTTTATTGAAGGATTTTCCAAGTTAGCTCTTCCGCTAACACAGTTGACTTGTAAAGGTAAAGCTTTCGTATGGGATGTCCATTGTGAGAATAGTTTTAATGAGTTGAAGAAGCGTTTGACGACGGCTCCAGTCTTGATTTTGCCGAAGTCTGATGAACCTTTTGTAGTGTATTGTAATGCGTCCAAGTTGGGTTTAGGTGGTGTGCTTATGCAAGATGGTAAAGTGGTAGCTTATGCTTCGAGACAGTTGAGAGTTCATGAGAAGAATTACCCGACGCATGATTTAGAATTGGCGGTTGTGGTCTTGTATTGAAAATATGGAGACATTACTTGAATGGTTCGAGGTTTGAAGTGTTTAGTGATCACAAGAGCTTGAAGTATTTGTTTGATCAGAAGGAATTGAATATGAGACAGCGAGGGTGGCTTGAGCTATTGAAAGATTATGACTTTGGTTTGAATTATCATCCGGGCAAGGCTAATGTGGTTGCAGATGCCTTGAGTAGGAAGACTTTGCATATGTCTGTTTTGATGGTGAAAGAGTTTGAATTGCTGGAACAGTTTAGAGATTTGAGCTTAGTTTGTGAAAGGACACCTCAGAGTGTAAAGCTGGGAATGTTGAGGATTGATAGTGATTTCTTGAAAAGTATTAAAGAGGCGCAGAAAGAAGATGTTAAGTTTGTAGACTTATTGGTTGCTAGTAATCAGGCTGAAGGTAGTGACTTTAAAGTCGATGATCATGGAGTGTTAAGATTACGAGGTAGAATTTGCATTCCTGACAATGATGAAATGAAGAAGATGATTCTTGAAGAGAGTCACAGAAGTAGCTTGAGTATTCATCCGGTAGCTACGAAGATGTATCATGATTTAAAGAAGTTGTTTTGGTGGTATGGATTGAAACGTGACGTGGCACAGTTTGTTTATTCTTGTTTGATTTGTCAGAAATCGAAGGTTGAGCATCAGAAACCTGCTGGATTGATGACACCCTTGGATGTACCAGAGTGGAAATGGGATAGTATATCCATGGACTTTGTGACGAGCTTGCCGAATACCCCTAGAGGAAACGACGCAATTTGGGTGATTGTTGATAGATTGACGAAGTCGGCTCATTTTATCCCGATTAATATTCCTTTTCCTGTAGCTTAGTTGGCAGAGATTTATATCCGAGACATAGTGAAGCTGCATGGTGTTCCTTCGAGCATCGTATTAGATAGAGATCCAAGATTCACTTCTAGATTTTGGAAGAGTTTGCAAGAGGCTTTAGGCTCTCAGTTGAGGTTGAGTTCGACTTATCATCCGCAGACAGATGGTCAGTCGGAGAGGACGATTCAGTCGTTGGAAGATTTGTTGAGAGTTTGTGTACTTGAGCAAGGACGGACTTGGGATAGTCATCTTCCGTTGATAGAGTTCACGTACAACAACAGTTACCATTCGAGTATTGGGATGGCACCTTTTGAGGCCTTGTATGGTCGGAGATGCAGAACTCCGTTGTGTTGGTTTGAATCAGGTGAAAACGTGGTGTTAGGACCAGAGATTGTTCAACAGACTACCGAGAAGGTAAGAATGATCCAAGTGAAGATGAAAGCGTCGCAGAGTTGACAAAAGAGTTATCATGACAAGTGTAGGAAGGACCTTGAGTTCCAAGAGGGAGATCATGTGTTCCTGAGAGTTACTCCTATGACCGGTGTAGGTCGTGCTTTGAAGCCAAAGAAGTTGACTCCGAGATTTATTGGTCCGTACCAGATATCAAAGAGGATTGGGACGGTGGCATATCGTGTTGGATTACCACCACATTTATCGAATTTGCATGATGTTTTTCATGTGTCGCAACTGAGGAAGTATGTTCCGGATCCATCTCATGTGATCCAAAGTGATGATGTGCAAGTTAAAGACAACCTTACGGTTGAGACTTTACCGGTAAGGATTGACGATCGAAAATGAAGACGTTGAGAGGCAAGGAGATACCTCTCGTTAGAGTCGTTTGGGACGGAGCGACGGGTGAAAGCTTAACTTGGGAGCTAGAGAGTAATATGCTGGAATCTTATCCAGAGTTGTTTAATCGAGGTAAATTTTCGAGGACGAAAATCCTTTAAGAGCGGGAGAGTTGTAACGCTCTCTTTATTTATTTAATTATTTAATTAGAAGATATAGTATATTATTATATATTATATGATTTTTGGTGATTATGCGACGTATTTATGATGTTGTGACGTGATGATTATTTTATTGTTTAATAAAATAAGATATGTGGTGTTTATATATATATTTATATGAAAAATAAAGATTTGTAGTAAAAAAATATATTATTTTTAGAGATGGGGTTATATTTATAAATAGGAAGAGTTGTGAGGGTTGAGATAGAATAAGATAAGTTGGGAAGCGGTATTTAAGGAAACTAGGTCAAGAGAGAAGTCAGAACGCGTTGCAGACTTTTGGTGAAAAGGGAGAAAACGACTTGAGAGAGGAGAATAGGCTAGGCTGCGATTCTGCAATAATCCCAGGTAAGGGTGAGCCTAACTTCAGTTCTAATAACGTATAAGTCATCTGTTGATGATTGACTAAGGTTTGGGAAGAGTTTGAGAGAGTTTTTGAATTAGGGTTTTAATGAATTTTGATGAATTTGATGTGAGATTGCTGTGAATTGCCTTAGAAACGCGTTACAGAACCTAGGTTAATCACTAGAATAACCTTGTTGATGATTTAGAGGCTTAACATGAGAGATTTGAGAAGTTTTGGTGAGAATTGGAGTGAACCCGTAGTGGTTCTGACATCGCTCGCCTGTGGCGAGTGAATACTCGCCGTGGCGAGTAAGCCCCTATCGCTCGCGAGGCGAGCAGCATAGCTCGCCGTGGCGAGCATGACCCTTAAACTTGGGATTTTTGCCAAACTTTAGATGGTTTTGAGTGCCTTATTATGTATAGGATTGACCTATGAGGTTGTTAGGACCAATTTGGACTTAGGGAACCTTAAAACGAAGATTTTAGGTGAAAAATGTCAAAAAGGCCGAGAGCACCCAGTTTGCTCGCCTGTGACTCGCCCCCAACTCGCCTTTGGCGAGCAGCTTTTGAGAGTACTCGCCTTCAGCGAGCAGATTACTCGTCGTGGCAAGTTAGTGCGTTTCTGGGCTGATGTTTCTTTTGCGATCTGTTTCGCATGGGACTTTGAGAGTACACCTTTGGGTAGTGTTAGAGATGTTTTATGACCTGAGATAGAGTCTGTAATGATGATTAAAGATGTTTCCCTTATGTTGATGCTAATATGATGTATTGTTCATGTTTAAATGATTTATAAACATGATGCTAAGTGACTTTATAATGATGTTATGTCTTGTTGTATATGTGTTTAATGAGAGGCACTTCTGCCATGTAATTATCATGATTTCCAATGTGTCAGCCTTAAATTGTTAACGATGTTTGAGAAGTTGTCCTAACTTATTTAAGATGTAAAGAGTCAAGTCCATGCATTTGCATATTATGAGACGGTGGAGCTTTTGCTCAAAGCGACGGCGGAGCATTTGCTCAAAGCGACGGTGAAGCATATTAATGCTTATATATGGTACCACATGCTTGATGTCAAGATGTTAGAGTTGCATTTAGTTGAGTCAAATTGTTGACATATTATGAGACGATGTTTTGGGACGATGATGTGCTATTTGAGATGTTTATGACGATGAAGTTATCCTTGTATTTTAATATGTGATGTATGTGATGAGTTTATGTTGTTAATCATAAAAGTTGACTTATATGTTAATATTTCTGTTGTGAATCTCACCCCTTCTGTTGGAATTGCCGCCTTGTGGGCAAGTGCAGGTAACCAAGCTTAGGTGCGCCAATGTGAGGAGTCCTGTGTGATGTCGTAGGATTGCTCTGATACGTAACGGGATGGGGTCTTTTATGAGTCTATTCCTTTATGTATCTTGTTGAACTATTTTAATGACTTTAAGTATTTTGATGAATTTATGAGACCTTTACGAGGCCTAGGGCTAAGACCTTTTTGAAGGATTTGATTTATGATTTCTGCTGCTGTGATTGAATATTTTTGCGAAGGATAAACTAATATTCATTTTGTTTAAAGATTTTGAAGTTGAGAATGTGACACTCCTTTGTGATGTACTCTGATATATGCTTTTATTTAATGGAATTTTTAAGTCGGGAAATTGGGGTGTTACACTAATAATCTTTGAAGGTTTTAAGAACGTTAACCTAATGTCACTAATAAACGATTATCCATTCCTAGACTAACCATGTTTAATAGAACAATTCAATGAGTCTAAGTCGAAAGCCAAGGTCAGTGGTCATTCATTCTCACGATGTTTATATGTGATCAATATATAAAAAGAATTAAAAGCAATTGAATTGAATAAAAACTAAATTGTCATTCACGAATAATAGAGTTTCATCACAGCAACATGTATCAATTCGGGTTACATAGATTCATCTTAAACCTAATCTCTGAGAGATTTAGCTACTCATAATTGTGGTTACAAATAGCATAATCAATGAAAGAATTAAAACATACGCGAATTGGATCAGAGATGATGAAATCGCCCCTTCTTCAGTCTTCTAGGTATGAAAATTGCACTTTAGCACTCCAAGATCGTAACCCTCGTCTTCTGAATAGTCTTCAGCTTAAATAGGCTCAGAAAACCGCCCAAATCGTGTCACGTTTTTAGTAAATCGTGACACGTTTTTCCTTATGTAACAAGAAACTAAATTAGGGTTTCACAAATCGTGTCACGTTTTGGCCAACGTGACACGTTCTCCTTATTTCCAAAAACATGCGTTCTGCCTTGTGAAATAGTGTCACATTTTTCAGCCAACGTGACACAATTTGTGACTTGTCCTTTGATAGGTCCGCAAGTGTACGGAAATATCTGTTTTAGTATAAAAGGTTGTCGAATCCACAGAGACCAATGTCAACTACCGTAATTAATTGTCACGTTGTTTATCTAAGGCGATGCTAATCAATTTGGTTGCAAAATATGAAAATAACTTTAATTAATTTTAACGACGAGTGCCCGGAATATAGTTTACGTCGACCGTTGATATCAGCTGAGTAGTTTTTAATTTTATAGTAGGAAAATATTTTCGCACGTAAAAGGATTAAATTAAAAAGCAGTCGCTTCGCTTTCACGATCGCGACATAAAAATCCTAACTTTATAATCTATTCGACCGCTTTCGCGTGTTCGCCTTATAACGTCAAAATTCCTTTTATTTCAAATTAATCCAGTTTTGTTTGAAAAGTTATTTTTAGAATAATTCCAATTTAAAGAAATCAGTATGCTTTCGCAATACTAAATTCGTATTTTAAACTCTCAATCATCAGCTTTCGCGTGTATGACTTAGCGTTTAAAATAGCGTTTTTGAAAATTAAGAATGTCAAAATTACTTTAAGAAAATGCTATCGCTGAATTACTAAAATAATTCCTGATTATTCTATAGACAGTTATGAGTCCCGTTCTTTCGATACGAAACAGTTACCATAAAATTCATCGTTTAAAATCAGAATAATCAGACATAAAAATAAATCCTGTTATAAAATTCAATCATACTTTTCAGCTGAATATCATTGGTACGACTGTTTCTACATTCCAGACACTTTATAGAATTACTCAGACATAATGTAAATGGTAAATAAATAACTATTCATGTTCAGCATAGATTCACGAACAGGAAAACAAAAGAAACAGAATGAATAAATTAGAAAACAAAGAAACAGAATGAATAACTAATAAACAAAGAACCTGTAATTAGATGGAAACTTTAATTGAGTATAATTCCAAATGCATCAAATTCGTAACAGGTAACAAGCTTGAATCCAGAAATTGTAAATTGAGAAATTATGCAGATTACAAAGAAATAAACTAAGTCTGTAACTAATGCTTTCTAAAACTTTTTCCAACCCTTTTTCACTCTTCTTTGGACCTATTTATAGGCCAAATCCGTCCAAAACGTGGTCTGATCGTGTACTTGAAGGTGGAGAAAGTGGGAAGAAAACTGCAAAACTGCTTCTGAAACGTGGGGGAGACTGATTCTCCCGGACCCGTGACGGGCGTCACAGGGTGTGACGGTCTGCCAGTCACGGGTGCTGACGGCCTGAGAGGCTGGTGACGGTCCGGATGAGTTGAAGGGTGACGGTCTGCCAGTCACTGAGTGTGACGGCCGTCACCCTGAAGCTGAATTTTCAGGACTTGGTATTTCTTTGCCGAATTTCGTCGTTTCTGCGCATGGAAGCCTCTAATGTTGTGTACCTGAAACATAACCAAACAACCAGCATAACATAGGCAAAATCAAGAGAATCTAAGCCTAAACAAGCTTGAATTATACACAGAACGAGCTGAAATATTGGTGTATTTTGCATGTTATCAAACTCCCCTACACTTGAACCATTGCTTGTCCTCAAGCAAGAGACAGGGGACAATAGCAACATAATTCAGAATATTATAATCAACTAAAAATCAATTATGTTTTTAATGTTTCAAGGCTTTGTTCTCAGGGTGCATTTATCACAACCTAAACACTTATAAGGATCACATCAACCCTACAACAATATTTCAAGTGAGTGTGTGTGTGAAGTCCAGCCTTTTTATTGCGCCTGTGTAAAAAAATATTATGAGGAAAACAGGTTCTAACTTCAACAGTAAATAAACCGAGAAAAGTTCCTTCTTCATTTCATATAAGAGAGGTGGGAATCACTTTGATCATTTAATACTTATACACTTTGGGGAACTGCAGAATTTTTATTGATATTCAGAGACACCATCTTCACGTGGGAAGCAAGTGAGGCCTACTCCCGACCCCCCAGAGTCAATGATGCCCCCTATATATATGTATTTGTTCTGACCCCTTTTTCTCATTTATAAGAAGGAATTACGGAAGCTACTTTTGATTTTCAGAAACACCATCTTCACGTGGGAAGCAAGTGAGGCCTACCCCCGACCCCCCAGAGTCAATGATGTTCCCTTATAATTATATTTGCTTCCGCCCCTCTTGTTTTGATCTTTTATTCCCCCACACTAACTTATACTACTTTTACTCTGAAAACTTTTAAGGGTTAAATTACCATTGAAGTTAGAACGTGCTCCTTAAAATACTACCTACACAATTACTCAAAGATTGCAACTTTGTGCTTTTCTCAAAAAGAGAATTTTCACATTGAAATATGATATGAGTTTAGTGAAACTTAAAAAGGAAAAGGTGTTTATGCACAAAATCATCATCAAACTCAGCCTTAAAGTGGTTCAAGCAACAGGAGAATTAAATAACAAAGCAAAAACAACAACATAAATGACTCGACAGCACATGCATTGACTCGATAACACTACTTTATTAATGAAAATGAAAATCCTAAACTATTAAGGTGGGAAATTCCTCCCCTACACTTAAAACCTACATTGACCTCAATGTAAATAAACAAAAATATGAGAAAAAGAAAGATATTACCGAGCAAGATCAATCGTCAATAGAATCAACTGAGGCGTGTACATACGCCTGATCATGAAGTGGTTTGTACCTGTGGAAATGTTAGCATGAAAATATGGGGGAGGGGGTGGAATATGGTGTTGATCATCTTCGATTGCATCTTTTTATTCACTTAATAGACTAAACTAAACTAAACTTAAAACTCATGGGTTGCCTCCCACGCAGCGCTTCATTTAACGTCGGTAGCTCGACTTTTTAGTGCTTGGCCCTTAAGGAGGACACATCACTAGAGTAGCAACATGCCCTACTTTCTCTGCTGGATGGTAGTGCTTCAATCTCTGGCCATTTACTATGAACTTTCCGGTGGATTCACTCCAGACTTCAATAGCACCGGATTGGTTAACTCTAGTCACTTCAAATGGTCCACTCCATCTAGAGCGAAGTTTTCCAGGAAATAGTTTCAGCCTAGAGTTAAATAACAGTACTAGCTCGCCCTCATTAAACTCCCTTCTGGTGATGCGCCTGTCATGCCATTTTTTTGTCCTTTCTTTATAGATCAAGGCATTCTCATACGTATCTAACCTCAACTCCTCTAATTCATGTAGGTCTAACATCCTTTTTCTCCCGGCATCATTATGGTTCATGTTCAGGGCTTTGATGGCCCAATAAGCCTTATGTTCTAGCTCTACTGGGAGATGACAGGATTTTCCGTAGACCAGCTTAAAAGGGGTTGTTCCAATAGGGGTTTTATATGCCGTCCTATAGGCCCAAAGTGCATCATTTAGCTTTGAAGACCAATCTTTCCTTGAGACGGAGACAGTTTTCTCTAGGATTTGCTTAATTTCTCTATTAGAGATTTCTGCCATTCCGTTCGTCTGTGGATGATAAGGGGTAACCGCTCTGTGCCGCACTCCGTACTTTGTCATGAGGTTCTCAAATATTTTTGATATAAAGTGAGATCCACCATCACTAATGACAAGCCTAGGCACACCAAATCTTGGGAATATGATGTTTTTGAACATTTTAACCACTACTTTTGCATCATTAGTGGAAGAGGCAATGGCCTCGATCCATTTTGACACGTAGTCCACAGCAACAAGTATGTATTTATTTCCCATCGATGACGGAAAAGGACCCATAAAATCTATTCCCCAGACGTCAAAGACTTCCACTTCCAAGATGTATTTTTGGGGCATTTCATGTCTCCTGGAGATGTTTCCAGTGCGCTGGCATCGGTCACATTCCATAGTGAAAATATGAACATCTCGGAACATGGTGGGCCAGAAAAGGCCAGCTTGAAGGATCTTTGCAACAGTTTTAGATTTACTCATATGTCCTCCATATGGCGAGGAGTGGCAGTGGGTAATGACACTTTCTTTCTCCTCTTCTGGGATACATCGACGGAAGATACCGTCCACTCCTCTTTTGAATAAGAGGGGATCATCCCAGTAGTATTGCTTAAGGTCATGGAAGAATTTCTTCTTTTGCTGATAGGTCAAGTCGGGAGGTAGAATTCCAGCAACCAGATAATTTATGATGTCAGCGTACCATGGGGCAGCGGTATTACTTAAAGCACTTGCTTCTTCTGGTATCTTTTTAATGCTGGAACTCCCTTCTTCCAGAAAATCTACGAGGTGACCATATCTAGGTGACTCCGCTTTCACAAAAGACACCAGTCTTTCGTAGGGAAAGCAATCATTTATGGGCACCTCCTCCAACTGACCATCTTGAATTCTTGACAGGTGATCCGCGACTACATTCTCTGTCCCCTTTTTATCTCGGATCTCCATGTCGAACTCTTGAAGCAGTAATATCCACCGAATAAGTCTCGGCTTTGCATCTTTCTTGCTTAGTAGGTACCTGATAGCTGCATGGTCTGTGTAAATGATAATCTTCGATCCTACTAGGTAGGAACAAAATTTATCAATTGCGAAGACAATGGCTAGAAGCTTCTTTTCAGTTGTGGCATAGTTAATCTGAGCTTCGTCAAGTGTCCTACTAGCGTAATAGATTGCATGCAATTTCTTATCTTTGCGCTGTCCTAAAACGGCACCTACTGCATAATCACTAGCGTCGCACATGATCTCAAAAGGTTGGCTCCAATCCAGAGGTTGCATTATTGGGGCAGAGATCAATGCACGTTTCAGCAGTTGGAACGACTCAAGGCATTGTTCATCGAAGATGAACTCAGCGTCTTTCATTAGAAGGCCGGTTAAAGGCTTGGTGATTTTTGAGAAGTCCTTAATGAACCGCCGGTAGAAACCAGCGTGTCCAAGAAAACTCCGGACCTCTCTTACAGTTGTGGGGGGTTGCAAATTCTCAATAACTTCTATTTTTGCTTTGTCAACCTCTATTCCTCTATTAGACACCACATGGCCAAGTACTATGCCTTCTTTGACCATAAAGTGGCACTTTTCCCAATTAAGTACTAGATTGACTTTCACACACCTCTCCAGAACTTTCTCAAGATTACCAAGACAGTCTTCAAAGCTAGACCCACATACGGAGAAATCGTCCATAAAAACTTCCAGAATATCTTCTTGGAAGTCGGCAAAGATTGCCATCATGCATCTTTGGAACGTGGCGGGTGCATTGCACAATCCGAATGGCATTCGTCTATAAGCAAATGTTCCATAAGGGCATGTAAATGTGGTCTTTTCTTGGTCATCTGGGTGGATAGGGATCTGAAAGAATCCCGAATAACCATCAAGGTAACAAAAGTATGAGTGCCTTGCAAGACGCTCGAGCATTTGATCAATAAACGGGAGAGGAAAGTGATCTTTTCTAGTGGCTGTGTTCAACTTTCTGTAGTCGATGCACATCCTCCATCCCGTTACCGTCCGTTTGGCGACTGATTCGCCCTTCTCGTTTTGAACTACGGTCATCCCTCCTTTCTTTGGCACTACATGCACTGGACTAACCCACTTGCTATCGGATATAGGATATATGATCCCAACATCTAGGAGTTTCATAACTTCCTTTTTGACAACTTCGCTCATATTGGGGTTCAGCCTCCGCTGATGCTCTCTAGAGGTTTTAGAGTCCTGTTCAAGCAAAATTCTATGTGTACACACAGAGGGGCTGATCCCGGTGAGATCACTAATCTTATATCCTATGGCTTTGGGATATCTCTTTAAAACATCAAGGAGTTTATCCGTCTCTTCTTTCCCTAACTCTGCGCTAACTATCACAGGGTAATTATGCTCCTTATCTAGGAACTCATATCTGAGGTTCTTAGGAAGTTCCTTTAGCTCGATCTTGGGGTGATCTGGCTCAGAAGATGGATCGGAAGTTTGGTCGAGGCATTCAAGAATGCGAGAAATTTCGGCCTCCTCGTCACTAACTTCTTCCATCTCTTCTACTTCCTCTATTGTATCTTCAATTATTCCCTCAGATGGTTCAGCTTGAGTTGAAAACTCCTTGACACATGCATCTATTATGTCAACAAAACAACATGTATCATTTATGGAGGGGCTTTTCATAAATTGAGACAGAATGAACTCAATCTTCTCTTCGCCAACCTCAAATGTGAGTTTTCCTTTCTTGACATCAATGATGGCACCCGCGGTGGCTAGGAAAGGTCTTCCTAAAAGGATAGGAGTAATAGAGTCTTCACTAATATCCATGACTACAAAGTCAGTGGGGATGTATAGTTGACCAATTCTAAGAGGAACATCTTCTATTATCCCCACTGGATGTTTAATCGAACGGTCGGCTAATTGCAAAGACATTCTAGTTGGTTTCAACTCTCCTAGGTTTAGCTTTTTACAAATGGACAGAGGTATCAAGCTCACACTAGCTCCTAAATCACACAGGGCTTTATCAATGATGTGACTGCCTATAACGCAAGGAATTGAAAAACTCCCTGGATCTTTTAACTTGGGTGGCATCTTATTTTGAATTATAGCACTGCACTCCTCCGTGAGTGCTACAGTCTCATCAACATCAATCTTCCTTTTGTTAGTCAGAATTTCCTTTAAGAATTTTGCGTACGAAGGCATTTGAGTAATCGCCTCCGAAAAAGGAATACTGAGATGAAGAGACTTTAGAAGTTCTACAAACTTCTTAAACTGACCCTCAGTTTTAGACTTTACGAGTCTTTGAGGGTAAGGGATTGAAGGTTTATAAGGTGGAGGAGGTACATAAGGGTTTTCTTTCTCTTTTTCTTTTACCTCCTGAGACTTAGATGTCTCTCCAACGTCATCTGGTTTACTCACAGGATCTTTACCCTTTTCTTCATCACGGCTCCTAACTCTCACAGCAGTGGGATTGTTATCTAACTCAGTTCCGCTTCGTAGCGTTACCGCGTTAACATGTCCCTTAGGATTTGGTTGCGGTTGGCCCGGAAATGTTCCGGCTGGGGCAGCTGTAGCTGCTTGTTGTTGGGCCACTTGGGATATCTGCGTCTCAAGCATTTTGTTATGAGTGGCCATGGAGTCAACTTTGTGTGCCAACTGCTTAATCAATTCATTCGTATGAACGTTTTGGTTCATAAACTCCTTGTTTTGCTGAGTTTGAGCTAAAATGAAGTTTTCCATCATGAGCTCCAGGTTAGACTTTTTCGAAGCAACAGGGGCTCCTCTTTGACTTTGGAAACCAGGGGGTGCTGCAGGTGCGGGACTTGGCGCAAAGGTAGGATTGTTATTTTTGTAGGAGAAATTTGGGTGGTTTCTAAATCCTGGATTGTACGTGTTAGCGTACGGATTTCCTTGCGCGTAATTCACTTGATCAGCTTCAGCTAACAACTGACATTCGGCAGCAACATGCCCTGGGGTTCCGCATATTTCACAATTGGGAGTCACGGCAGCTACTGTAGCTGGTGGAGCGAGTTTCAAGTTATCCAACTTGTGAAACAAAGCATCCACTTTAGCGTTCATATGGTCAAAGTTGCTGACTTCGTGCATACCTCCCTTCGGTTGAGATTTCTCGACAGGAATGCGTTCGCTTCCCCATTGATAATGGTTTTGTGCCATATTCTCAATAAGCTCATATGCCTCCTGGAAAGGCTTGTCCATTAGGGCTCCGCCAGCTGCGGCATCAATGGTCATTCTTGTATTATAGAGCACGCCATTATAAAACGTGTGAATTATGAGCCATTGTTCTAATCCATGATGGGGACAAGCTCTCATCAATTCCTTGTACCTCTCCCACGCTTCAAAAAGCGACTCGCCGTCTGTCTGCCTAAAGCAGGTAATTTGGTTCCTGAGCTGGGCGGTTTTACTAGGAGGGAAATATCTTGCTAGGAACGCCTTTTTCAACTCATTCCATGTCGTAATGGAATTTGACGGCAGAGACTGTAGCCAAGCTCTGGCTCTATCTCTGAGGGAGAAAGGAAATAAACGCAGGCGAATGGCTTCGGGATCGACGCCATTGCACTTAAGCGTATCAGCAAATTGCACAAACACGGAGAGGTGCAAATTTGGGTCTTCCGTGGAGTTACCGGAAAACTGGTTTTGCTGCACGATTTGCAGCAGAGAGGGTTTCAACTCAAAGTTGTTACCCTGAATCGTCGGGTTAACAATACTCGAGTGAGGCTCGTCCTGGGATGGGACGGCATAGTCCTTAAGAGGACGGTTCGCGTTATTAGCTTGCGCCATTTGAGCGTGTATTAGTTCAACTTGGCGTCTAATATGTAGAAAACGTTCGATTTCGTCGATTGCTTTTTCTAGCTCGTCCTCGGAGGTACGAGTACTGGGCATATGATCGACGAAAAATAGGAAAAAGAAAATAAATGCCTTAGTCTATACGATGTAACAATGGTGTTACGATATTGCCAAAATGGTCCCCGGCAACGGCGCCAAAAACTTGATAGGTCCGCAAGTGTACGGAAATATCTGTTTTAGTATAAAAGGTTGTCGAATCCACAGAGACCAATGTCAACTACCGTAATTAATTGTCACGTTGTTTATCTAAGGCGATGCTAATCAATTTGGTTGCAAAATATGAAAATAACTTTAATTAATTTTAATGACGAGTGCTCGGAATATAGTTTACGTCGACCGTTGATATCAGCTGAGTAGTTTTTAATTTTATAGTAGGAAAATATTTTCGCACGTAAAAGGATTAAATTAAAAAGCAGTCGCTTCGCTTTCACGATCGCGACATAAAAATCCTAACTTTATAATCTATTCGACCGCTTTCGCGTGTTCGCCTTATAACGTCAAAATTCCTTTTATTTCAAATTAATCCAGTTTTGTTTGAAAAGTTATTTTTAGAATAATTCCAATTTAAAGAAATCAGTATGCTTTCGCAATACTAAATCCGTATTTTAAACTCTCAATCATCAGCTTTCGCGTGTATGACTTAGCGTTTAAAATAGCGTTTTTGAAAATTAAGAATGTCAAAATTACTTTAAGAAAATGCTATCGCTGAATTACTAAAATAATTCCTGATTATTCTACAGACAGTTATGAGTCCCGTTCTTTCGATACGAAACAGTTACCATAAAATTCATCGTTTAAAATCAGAATAATCAGACATAAAAATAAATCCTGTTATAAAATTCAATCATACTTTTCAGCTGAATATCATTGGTACGACTGTTTCTACATTCCAGACACTTTATAGAATTACTCAGACATAATGTAAATGGTAAATAAATAACTATTCATGTTCAGCATAGATTCACGAACAGGAAAACAAAAGAAACAGAATGAATAAATTAGAAAACAAAGAAACAGAATGAATAACTAATAAACAAAGAACCTGTAATTAGATGGAAACTTTAATTGAGTATAATTCCAAATGCATCAAATTCGTAACAGGTAACAAGCTTGAATCCAGAAATTGTAAATTGAGAAATTATGTAGATTACAAAGAAATAAACTAAGTCTGTAACTAATGCTTTCTAAAACTTTTTCCAACCCTTTTTCACTCTTCTTTGGGCCTATTTATAGGCCAAATCCGTCCAAAACGTGGTCTGATCGTGTACTTGAAGGTGGAGAAAGTGGGAAGAAAACTGCAGAACTGCTTCTGAAACGTGGTGGAGACTGATTCTCCCGGACCCGTGACGGGCGTCACAGGGTGTGACGGTCTGCCAGTCACGGGTGCTGACGGCCTGAGAGGCTGGTGACGGTCCGGATGAGTTGAAGGGTGACGGTCTGCCAGTCACTGAGTGTGACGGCCGTCACCCTGAAGCTGAATTTTTAGGACTTGGTATTTCTTTGCCGAATTTCGTCGTTTCTGCGCATGGAAGCCTCTAATGTTGTGTACCTGAAACATAACCAAACAACCAGCATAACATAGGCAAAATCAAGAGAATCTAAGCCTAAACAAGCTTGAATTATACACAGAACGAGCTGAAATATTGGTGTATTTTGCATGTTATCATCCTTTTTCTTCAGTTTTCTTGCTTTTCTTGCTGCTTAAGTTGCCTTGTGAACTCCATAATGTGATAATATTTACATAAAAATCACGTAATGACAGCATGTCATCACAACCCCAAACTTAAACCATTCCTTGTCCTCAAGGAATTTACATGCAACCTTGACAATTGACAGTAAAATAACAAGTACCTAATCAAGTGATGGTAACCAAAAAGTTCATCTCCTTACTAGCTAAAAGTGAGCTAGTTTGACTTGAATGCATCCACCAATACACAACTCCACGCAACAAATGAATAGGGTTCACACTCAATCACATGCAAAACTACATATTACCATACGCTTGAAAAGTTTCTAAACGTCAATTAAAATCAATATCAATACACACTTTGAGGTCTTTCAGGGTTATAATGTGACTTATGTGAAAGTGGGATAATATCTGGATAAGTAGGCTACACAAAATGCGAGTTAGGCACTCCTATGACAATTAAAGCACAATTTCATTCATCTTCCACCTATGAACACAATTTTTGTCAAGACGGGGCTAGAGAACATTTTTTTAACCATTGGGACTTTCGAGTTTAAAGTTACTCGGATAGTCAACGTTTTTGTCCCTTTTTCATTCTATATTTCTTTTTTTTCTCTTTTTTTTTTCTTTTGATACACCATTTTTTAGTGTATGTAAAGTTCTATGTTCTCTAGTTCCCCCACCCCAAACTTAATTGGTTGCAAATTCCAAAAGCAACCCCAAACTTAATTTTCTAGCAACATTCTACAATGCCTAACTCAGAAGTAACAATTTGGGATAAATCCTAAAAGGTCTCTAAGCTTGTAATGTGGTTTGTCACCAAACAAAAAGTTCTATCCTACCGGCTCAACTTGGCTAAGAAAAGGATAATTCAATAAAATCAGGGTAGGCTTGAAAAAGGCTCACAGGACGAAGCACTTTTGCCTCAGTGTGTATATGATAAAAACCAATCAACAGTAAAGAAACAACGCAAGTTCTAGAAATGTAGCAGCATGGACAATCTATATAAGTAAATTGAAAAAAGAAAATCTGGCCATGAACCTTACAGTTATGATATCTGGGAGTTGTGACGACCTAGCACTGCCGTACACTTCGCCTTTGAATCAAGTCACTCCTCCTTATGAACTTTTGGAAACATCACTTGAACACACATTTGTTACTATACTGGAAACGTCAATGAAACACATAAATTCATCAATAATAAACAAGTTCAGGAATAAATACAAAATAGGGAATACAACTGATTAAACTTAAAATTGTTTGAACATAAAATAAAAGTACATAAAAACTGCTGAAAAAAATGAAAGAAAACATCAAAAGGAGTGAGCCGTCAGTAGCCCACTCAGTCCTGCATCCGGTCCGGGTCAATCCAGGTGCTAGGGTTCTGCTCCTTATAAGTATCCTCACCAAAATGGTGTCGCGACCTAGAACCACCAGCAGCAAAGTCGGCCCGAATCTCTTGCTCTCTAGCTTGAGCACGACCTCTGGTGACATCGAAGTACTGGTCCATAGCCTCCTCGGACCCATCAAATTGGTCAAATGACCCCGTAATCGCTCTCCTGTTGAGGCAGACCGCCTCAGTAAGCTCCGGTCCGAACCTAGGACGGTTCCAATACTCTTGATCCGACACCTCCTTCATCTAGTTGCAGTGGCCGAACATGTAGTACAACATCATGGGATGAATAGATGGATGCGCTCCTGGCTGGCTGCTTCCTTCCCCCTACACAAACTCTGGCTGAGGCGGGGGCTGTTGTGGCTATGGCTGAGGCTGAGGGCCTGCTTCCTCCTCAGCTCTCAACTGCTGCATGCTCTCCAAATAATCCTTCAGAAAAGCCTCCATGTAATTATCGGTGATAGGCTTCATCATTTTTGTCTCTATATCGTTGATGTAGAGCTCGTAGTCTGCTTCCTCACAAAGCCAGTTGATGAGGCTCATGTGAGGGATGACCTTCTTATTACCTTGGGCAAATTCAGCAATGTTGTTGGCAATCAACTCACCAACATTTATAGGGCTACCATCCAGAATGGCAGCGACAGTGTGCACTTGAGCCAAAGGAATCTCTAATGAACAAGAACTTTCATCTTCAGTGGAAGTTTATTTTGGAGAATAGCATTGCAGTTCTCTGAAAGAGCAATGTTTTCATCATCTTTTGGTTTTCTTCTACCAGTTAATAACTCCTTCATGAACTTAGCATACACAGGCATTTGATCAAGAGCTTTGCTGAAAGGAATATTCACCTAAAGTTGTGAGAAAAGTTCCATGAACTTTTTGAATTGGCTTTCTTCCTTCTTCTCCTTTTTAGCTAAATGAGGGTAGGGAAGCTTCACATAAGATGGAACAACTTGTGGTTTATCTCCATCTTTCAATATCTGGCTCTTGGACTTTCTCAAGATTGAGTCCTCATCTATCAACTTCTCACTTTTTCTCCCTCTATTTTTTCCTTCTTTTCATTTTCAACTACCTCTTGATCATTTTCTTTTTCAACTACTCCCTCATTATAATTCTTTTCAACTACATCATCTATCTCTACTTCTTCCTCCACAACTTCATCAACAATTTTCTTAGCTTTCGGGGCTAAAGGTGTGAGAACCTTTTTGCTCCTAAGCTCAATAGCATTACAAGTTTCATTCTTAGGGTTTTCTTTAGTGTTACCAGAGAATCCTCCCTTGCTTTGTTCAGCCAGTTGTTTAGCCATTTGCCCGATTTGAGTCTCAAGCAGCTTTCGGGAAGCTTCATTATTCTTTCTTTTAGCTTCCTAGCTCTTCTTCATCTCCTCAAAGTTTCCTTGAGTCATCTTCATGAAATTGATCATTGTCTCTTCAAGGGCTGAAGGTTTTCTTTGTTGTGGTTGTTGAGGATTAGGGAGCAGAAGATTGAGAGTGTTGTTGTTAGAGTAGCTCAAGTTGGGATGTTTGTTAAAACCTGGATTGTAGTAAGGGTTTTGCCTTTGAAAGTTCACATAGTTAACAACTTCCTCACTAAATCCCTCAGGTACACACTCACCATTTGCATGTCCCTCTCCATATAAATCACACTTAACTACAGCTACCTGTTGTTTATTGGCCGAAGTGAAACCTTGAAACTCCTTAGTGAGAGCTTCAATCTGCTTGTTCATGGCTGCTTGGTTGGCTAGGATAGAAGTAGTATCACTTACCCCGTACACTCCCCTTTTCTTCTTCTCGGCATCAGCACGGTACTCGTTCTGGGCCATGCTTTCAATTAGGGCTTCGACTTCATGATCAGTTTTATTCTTCAGACTACCACCAGCTGAGGCATCTAAGAACATTCTAATATTGTGAGTCAAGCCTTCGGTGAAGATTTGGAGGTATTGTTTCTCAGAGAGTTCATGATTCGGGCACCTCTTCAACATCAAAGTAAATCTCTCCCAAGCATCATATAAAGACTCGGTATCCCCTTGCTTGAAATTTTGAATCTCCATCTTTTTGTCCCAATACTTTGACATAGGGAAATACTTTTCTAGGAACTTCAGCTCGAGCTCCTCCCATGTTTGAATGGTACCACTTGGTATGGTCAGCAACCAATCTCTAGCTCTTCTCGTCAAAGTGAAAGGAAACAACCGTAGTTTCTTCTGGCTATCGGTAATAGTGGCTGGAGGTACACAGAACTCACAAGTCTCAGCAAATTGACTCAGGTGTTCATGTGCGTTCATAGCTTATGTCCCATCAAACTGCTTATCTCTCAAACCATTCAAGACGGTGCTCTTGATGTCAAAGGCCGCAGGATTAGCCGGCCGAAAAGTGTGTGTCAGCTGACCCCGGTGGGTAGCTAAGCCATAGTCTCCCAACTTCGGTCTCGGTGGTGCATCTCCCATGATACTAGGTTCAGGAAATACAGGTTTTGTAGTTACTGACGGTGTAGGACTCGGTATCTGCTCTCTTTGCTTCGGTGGGACCGACTTTGACAACTGGAAAGCCCTCTGATTGGCTCTAGCAGTCCTTTCGATCTCCGGATCGAATTGTAAATCGTCATTGCTCTGTCTACCTCGCATAAACAGCAAAATACCTTAGTAGCACTGCACAATCAAAAGTAACAAAAAAAAATTTAAAAACAGAAAAATAAATTGCAGAAATCCTAAATTATAACGAAATTGCCTCGTTGAAATAATTCAACAGTCCCCGGCAACGGCGCCAACAACTTGATAAAAATTTGGCAAGTGTACCAAAACCTATCAAAGTAGTAAAATATCGATCCCACAAGGATTGTTTTTAACTTCAATAATTCAACTTCGTTAATCAATAGGATGTGTAAAAGTTTATATTTGTTTTGCCACTAGACGGTTTGTTTGTTTTGATCTTATCGTAACAAATAACATAAAATAAGAAAAATTCAATGGGTATACCGTACTCTATTGTCATGAAAAGTTTATATTTGTTTTGCCACTAGACGGTTTTTCGAATCCTCTACATTCGCCTAATTGGTATACCGTACTCTATTGTCATGAATGGTTTTCTAGTTTTTACGATAGTTAACAAAATAGACCTAATCAATCCCTTGAGTTAGGACCCTCTTCTCAAACTACAGCCCCTAATCCCTTAGGTGGTCTAATAATCTTTGAAGGTTTTAAGAACGTTAACCTAATATCACTAATAAACGATTATCCATTCCTAGACCAACCATGTTTATTAGAACAATTCAATGGGTCTAAGTCGAAAGCCAGGGTCAGTTGTCATTCATTCTCACGATGTTTATATGTGATCAATATATAAAAAGAATTAAAAGCAATTGAATTGAATAAAAACTAAATTTTCATTCACGAATAATAGAGTTTCATCACGGCAACATGTATCAATTAGGGTTACAGAGAGTCATCTAAAACCTAATCTTTGAGAGATTTAGCTACTCATAATTGTGGTTACAAATAGCATAATCAATGAAAGAATTAAAACATACGCAAACTGGATCAGAGATGATGAAATCGCCCCTTCTTCAACCTTCTAGGTATGAAAATCGCACTTTAGCTCTCCAAGATCGTAATCCTCGTCTTCAGAATAGTCTTCAGCATAAATAGGCTCAGAAATTCGCCAAAATCGTGTCACGTTTATAGTAAATCGTGACACGTTTTTCCTTGTGTAACAAGAAACTAAATTAGGGTTTCACAAATCATGTCACGTTTTGGCCAACGTAACACGTTCTCCTTATTTCCAAAAACATGCGTTCTGCCTTGTGAAATCGTGTCACGTTTTTCAGCAAACGTGACACGTTTTGTGACTTGTCCTTTTTCTTCAGTTTTCTTGCTTTTCTTGCTGCTTAAGTTTCCTTGTGAACTCCATAATGTGATAATATTTACATAAAAATTACATAATGACAGCATGTCGTCAAGAATTCTAACCTTACGATGAGTGTTCGTTAGAAGGCTTTCATATCCAAGAGATTCGTTTATCTGAATGTGTGTCCAAAGTTGTTTTCGGACAGAGAGCAGTGGATGAACGAAAAAATCAATTTAAGTTCAACGCACTGAGGCGTGAATCATCCATCGTGAGTTGGGGGTCTACCTAACATGTCGAGCGATGACGCTACTGTCAAGCGATCGTATCGAGGAGTGAACATATTTGTTGGGTAGATGTAATTCATCCTTTATATTTTTGGATCAGGAGTGGCACGACTTTCCCTTTCCGTTGTAGCTATTTGTTGTCTGAAGAGCATGGAGTTCGTTGTTTTGAACTTGGTATGTACACTAGAGTTGGTTGGCTAGGTTCGCCCTCTAAGTGTAATATTTTTTAAGTTTTTCGGCATTCAATGTTCGTGGGACGATGCCTTTGTGGAGATCTTCGAGTCTGTATACTCCCGTTCCGGTTTCGCCAGAGAAACAGGTCGCCAACTTTGAATTCTCGTTTTATCACTTTCTTGCTGTGACGAGCGGCTATTTTTTGTTTCAGCGCTGTTTCTCGTAAAGCTGCCTCACTTCTGACTTCGTTAACAAATTCGAGCTCTTCACGCAAGTTAACCGTGTTGGCTGGGAAATTAGTGTCAGCGTCGGTTCGCCAAGTGAGTTCAGTGAGCTCAATGGGAACGACCGCTTCCGTCCCATATGTGAGTCAAAAAGGTGACTCGCCAGTAGTGGAATGGGGAGTAGTTTTATAAGCCCATAGGACTGCATTCAACTCTTCAGCCCACCTTGTTTTAGTCGTGTCCAGCCTTCTACGTATTCCTCGCAGGATGACCTTGTTCGCTGCTTCGGCAAGGCCGTTAGCTTGAGGGTGTTCCACAGATGTGAAACTTTGCTTAATGCCGATGTTTCTCAGGTAATCCTGGAATCTTTATAGGTGAACTGAGTCCCATTGTCAGAAATTACTAGAGTTGGTACTCCGAACCATGCCAGAATGTTTCTCTTGAAGAAATAGAGCACGTTCTTTGCTGTAATTTTTGCTAATGGTTCTGCTTCGATCCATTTGGTGGAATAGTCGATTGCAACGACTAAATATTTGAGTTGACCAGCCGCTTTAAGGAATGGTCCCAGGAGGTCGATGCCCCACTAGGCGAACGTCCAAGGAAAGACTAAGGATGTCAATTCGGCAGGAGGTGCTAGGTGCATGTCCCCGTGCCTTTGACACTTGTCGCAGGACTTTTTTGGCGAGAGATTTGGCACCGTGATGTTATTCGCAGATGCCATCGTGGACGTCAGCTAGGACTTCCTAGCTCTTGTTGGATCCTAAACACTTGATAAGTGGTGTGATGAAACCCCTTTTGTATAAGGTTTCTTCCACTAAAGTGAATGAGCAGGCTCTTCGTTTTAGCTTCGTTCTTTCGAAGGGATTAGATGGGAGTTCCCCCTACAGAGGTAGCACGTGATGGGTGTTCTCCAATCTTCCATTCCAATGATTGCGTTGATATCAGGTTGGGATATTTGTCTCTTAATGCTGGGTTCGTCAAGGACTTCCTGAATTACTGTTTTGTTCCCGTTCACAGTCCGAGTGCTAGCGAGTTTTGAAAGAATATCAGTTCGGGTATTTTGTTCGCGGGGAACATGAGTTACCTCTACTGTTTCGAATTCTTTCATTTTCTCGAGTACTAGCTGGACGTATTGTTGTAGATGCTCTTCTCGGACTTGATAATCTCCCGTCACTTGTGAATCCACTAATTGAGAATCGGTAAAGATTCTTATTTTACTGGCTCCTAGATCCTTGGCGATTCGCAGCACAACTAAGAAGGCTTCGTACTGTGCAATATTGTCAGTTACAAGGAAAGATAAACCAAGTGAAATTTCGACTACCATACCTTCGCCGTTTTCTACGATTATTCCTGAACCGCTCCCTTTGGAATTGGATTATACGTCAACGAAGACGGTCCATTCTTCCTTGTTTTCTTCAGTAGGGAAGGTCATCTCGGCGAGGAAATCCGGGAAGACATGTGCTTTTAACTGTTGGAACAAAATGTGTTTAACACTACCTCTTTAGAGTTTTGATAATAACAAGGTATTAAAAAATGTCAATTGCATATGCTAATATTTGTTCAAGTGTACAGGACCATAGACAAAATTTGAGATCATTATTAAGTTCTGGAAGAACAAAAGAGAGTAAAGGAATCAACAAAAAGGAAGCTTAAAGCGTCTGAAGAGAACTGCTCCTGAAGTCAAAGTGCTCCTGAAGACAAAGTGCTCCTGAAGTGATGACGTCATCAGAAGCAAGTTCATCAAAAGCTAAAGATCACCAAAAGTTGTAGTTCATCAGAAGATGCAAGACTTAAAGCTTCAAAGGCTGTTCAATAGATTTAATCTCGTCTAAGCATTGCAGAAGACCAGAAGAGTGAAGCAACGGCTAATTCAAATGAATTTGAAGGCATTGGATGCTTGTCATACCCTCATTTTGGACCTAAAAATACTCCTTCAAATTTCCCTACCATTTTCTAATACTTTCAAATTCACCGTGTTTACTATTGTGCTTCAGCTGCGTACGTTACTGTTTCTATCTTTCAACTTTTGCACAAAAGGGTATTTTGGTCATTTCCCGCAATGGAACCCATTTTCAGTCCCTACATCTGTTTTTGAGTCTTTTTCAACTTGTCTGTGCGATTTATTTGTTAAACTCTGTATAAAAACCACTTGTGTCTGCATCTGAGTCAGCTTGTGTCAGTTTGAGTCGTTTTTGTCCTCGGGGGCATTTTGGTCATTTCACATTGTTCAAATTTTGGGCAGAGAGGTATTTTAAAATACCTCATTTTGATAATTTGTTCGTTTTAGTCCATTTTGTCAGTTTTAACTGTTTCACTTTACGTTATTTGCAGGTTACTTTTTTACTAATTTTACCTTTTTTTATTTTGCAAATCAGTCCAAATTTTACTTTTATTTGCAAGTCAGTCCATTTTTCATTTCTATTTGCAGAACGGTCCTTTTTACTCTTTTTTTGGCAGTTTGGTCATTTTTTTGCCTTTTTACAGTTTAGTCCCTTAATTTTACAAATTTGCAAAAAGGTCCTTAAGTCAAATTCGGTCCAGAGGCCACGCAGGCAATGCCAGTACACGTGTCACATTCCTATTGGGTCATAGTCCACATGGCAGCCTATATAAGGACTTGCGTGTCAGAAAAGTCAGAAAAGAGAGCCACATCACTAACAGAATCCACACTCTCTCTCTTGGCAGTTAAGATCAAAACAAAAGTTCATCAAGAACAATTCACAAAACCCTAACCGTTTCAGAAGCAAGCTTGAGCCAAAATCAATGGAGTTTTCGTGTGAGCTCTCAGAGATTCAATTGAATCTTCATCATTGAGCTATAATTTCTGCAATTCAAGCGCCAAATCCATCGCCAGAAGCAACGAATCCGGCGCGATCACAGAAACCGTTTGAAAAGAAGAAGAAAGTGAAGAATTCAAAGGTTCTGAACCGGTTAAGAAGAAGAAAGAAGGATCACGGTTTATTTCCGGATTTCAGTCTCAAAATCAACAACAGAATCAACATCGAAGGAGCCTGAAGGTTCAAGATTGAATCTCCGAACAAAACCAAGTGAGAAATCAGAGAAACTTACCTCCTTCATACGCATAAACATCAGCAAGACTGAATCAGCATAGATCCATACGAATTCAAAAGGTCCGGTTCAAAAAAGAATGAAACCCTAACTTTTTTTCAAAACCGTGAAGGATTTTAGGGTTTACAACGTGAATCAATCGTTGTAAACCTATGAATCCGTAAAAAGTTTCATCAAAACAAAGATTTGACACCCGAAAATCGCGATAACAGAAATGGTGACTTCACTGGGGAATCCTTAGGGCTACACCTAGTTTTACATGCTTTATGTTTATGCTTTGCTTTATTGTTACATGTAAAATTTTCTTATGTACGTGTGGGGTGAGAATATCAAAAGCCCTATACCCGGGCTAAGTGAACTTAAGATTAGGAAGAGATATAATCGACAATCCATTCTGGGGGTTGCCTCATGCATTGGATTACGCGATCAATCTCACATAGCTGAGGCACTTTGGAGGTGATGTTGTCGGCGTGTGTTGTCATGCTTAGGCACTTTACTTCCAATTGACCGATGAAGGCTATGGACCGTAGTTACCGAACCCATCTTTGGCCTTTCTTAGGACGTAGTGCGGTGGCTAAACCGAGTGTTGCCTCGAAATTTAGTCGTCACGCGATACTACACCCAAACTAAACCTTCTTACGAATAATCATGGACAAGCGTTGCTTTGTACTACCATGATATACGGAAGAGAGGTTGTGGTTTGGGAACTTTATAGAACCTTGGTTACTACTATCAAAGCCTTAGTTTCACCGGACACCGTGTCCACTCGTTGCTTTAGCCCACCGTGCTTTCTTTGTTAAACAAAACCATGCATACATGCATTCATGCATAAAAATTTTACATGCATTTATCAAAGGGTATAGACAAACTAAAATTCTTTGCAAATATAACCAGGCATGAAGAGGACTAAGTCTTACAAATTCAAAGAAGTTGATTTGGCTAGCCTAAGGGAGTTGGCACTTAAGGTTAAGAATCCGACTGGGTTTCGTCTTCGATACGGTGGTTTGCTTGGTATTCTCCGAACTAATGTAGAAGAGAAGCTGGTGCACACTCTGGTGCAATTCTATGACCCGGTTTTCCGTTGCTTCACTTTCCCGGATTTTCAGTTGGTTCCTACACTCGAGGCTTATTCTTGCTTATTGGGTTTACCTATAGCCGAGAGGGTACCCTTCACGGGCCCAGGATCCTCTCTTACTCATTTGGTGATTGCTAAGGATCTTTATCTCAAGACTTCCGATGTGTCTAAGAATCTCATCACCAAGTCTCATATTCAAGGTCTCACTTCAAAGTACTTACTTGAGCGGGCTAATCTCAAATCTACTTGTCAGGACACCCTTGAGGCTATTCTTGCACTACTCATCTACGGGCTCGTTCTTTTTCCGAATCTCGACAACTTCGTAGACATGAACGCTATTGAGATCTTCCATTCCAAGAACCTGGTTCCTACTTTGTTAGCTGACACATACCACGCCATCCATGATCGGACTCTCAAAGGCCGTGGATATATTCTTTGCTGCATACCTCTTCTATATAGGTGGTTTATTTCTCACCTCCCGAGTTCTTTCCATGCCAACATGGAGAATTGGTCTTATTCGCAGCGGGTTATGGCTCTTACTCCCGATGAGGTGGTTTGGATCACTCCAGCAGCTCGAGTCAAGGAGATTATCACTGGTTGCGGGGATTTCCTCAATGTACCTCTTCTCGGTACCCGGGGAGGAATCAACTACAATCCCGAGTTAGCCATGAGACAGTTTGGTTTTCCTATGAGAGCAAAGCCCATTAACCTTGCTACATCACAAGAGTTCTTCTACTATTCCAATGCCCCCACCGGGCAGAGGAAAGCTTTTACAGATGCTTGGTCTAAGGTTCGAAGGAAGGATGTGAAACACTTGGGTGTGAGATCCGGTATTGCTCATGAAGCCTATACTCAGTGGGTGATAGATCGAGTCGAAGAGATTGGCATGCCTTATCCTGCTATGAGGCATGTATCCGCATCTACTCCATCTAGACCATTACCGTTGCTTCCCGCGACTCAGGAGATGTATCAGGAGCATCTAGCTATGGAGAGTGAGGAGAAGCGAGCATGGAAAGCCCGTTACAGTGAGGCTGAAAACTTGATCATGACTTTGGATGGCAGAGACGAGCAGAAGGATCATGAGAACCGGATGCTGAAGAAGGAACTAGCCAGAATTAGGAAAGAGCTTGAGGAGAAGGATGATCTGTTGAGGAGAGACTCCAGGAGAGTCAGAGGTCGTCGAGATTTCTTTGCGAGTTATTGTGGTTCAGCTTCGGACTCGGATTCCGAATACTACCCGGTCACCCCTTAGTTCTGGATGATAGGATTGACTATTGATTAGGTTGTTTGTTCAGCTTATGTTTCAGAAGCCTACTCCCTTGGCTCAATTTATCAAAACAACTTGCTTTGAATAATTTGTTAGTCCAATAATGTTTGCAAAGAATTCTAATTTGTCTAAGAAAACCCTTTGGTAATAAAAAAGAGTCATTTTTGCATCTGCATTTGCACATATCATGCATCATATGCATCATTCATCGGTCACAAAAACTTCCAAGTGCTCATTGCCTCCTGGTTCTTCTGCCGCAGTGTGAAAAGTGGCTCGTGCTCGAAGGACCGATCAACCTACAAGGGTACATCAGACTAGACAATACAGGAGGAGGAATCAAGTAGTTATGGAAGAAGAAAATGCACAGCTCCGTACTGAATTAGCTTCTGTGAGAGAAGAGTTAGCTAAAGCCCTTGACGCCATGACTGCTCTGATAGCCGCTCAAGAACAACCAGCCTCGTCTGCTCCAGAAACCACTGAGGCAATTCCAACATCATCTCTCGATAACCGCTTTGCCATGCCAAGGGGATACCCATACGGACTCCCACTTTTCTTTGCTCCTGATCCCACAGCAGGTGCTTCTAGTGCTGCCAACGGTAACCAAATCCCCGTCTCAGGGCATGTTTCTCTCCACACTACTCTGCCTCAGTCAACGGTCTTCACCGATCCGATTGTGCACTCTACGCCTCAGGGCGCCAATGCTAATGATCACCGTGGAAAGACTCCTGTATTGGGAACTATGGAAGAAAGAATGGAGGAGCTTGCCAGGGAACTCCGTCGTGAGATCAAAGCCAACCGTGGGAGCGGTGATCTCGTCAATACTCACGATCTTTGTTTAGTGCCGAGGGTGGATGTCCCCAAGAAGTTCAAGGTCCCGGAATTTGACCGCTACAATGGGCTGACCTGCCCCCAGAACCATATCATCAAGTACGTCCGGAAGACGGCTAACCATGCGGACAATGATTCACTTATGATCCATTGCTTCCAGGACAGCCTAATGGAAGATGCCGCGGAGTGGTATACCGGTTTGAGCAAGGATGATATTCGTACTTTTGATGATCTGGCTGCTGCTTTTAAGAGCCACTATGGATTCAACACCAGGCTCAAGCCGAATAGGGAATTCCTCCGGTCCCTTTCTCAGAAAAAGGACGAAAGCTTTCGCGAATATGCACAGAGGTGGAGAGGGGCAGCTGCCCGTATCACTCCCGTTTTGGACGAGGAAGAAATGACTCAAACATTCTTGAAGACCCTGAAGAAAGATTATGTTGAAAGAATGATTATTGCTGCCCCAAGCAACTTCTCTGAGATGGTCACTATGGGGACCCGCTTGGAGGAAGCTGTCCGAGAGGGGATTATCATGTTTGAGAAAGGTGAGTCCTCGAATGCACCAAAGAAATACGGCAATGGTCACCATAAGAAAAAGGAATCAGAAGTTGGAATGGTGTCTGCCGGAACCAATCAATCTGCCACTGCCGCTCCTGTCAATGCTACACAACTGCCTCAACAGTACCAGTACCTACAGTATGCCCAGCATCCGTTCTATCCACCGTTCTACCATCAATACCCTCCACTACCGGGCCAGCCTCAGGTCCCTGTTAATGCCATCGCCTAACAAATGCAGCAACAACCACTGGCTCAACAACAACCGCAACAACAACAACAAGGCCCTCAATCTAGACCATCTTTCCCGCCGATACCAATGGCGTACGCTGAACTACTCCCAACTCTGTTACATAAGGGGTATTGCACCACTAGACCTGGCAAGCCTCCGCCAAACCCGCTGCCTCCCAGGTTCCGCTCCGATCTCAGATGTGATTTCCACCAAGGCGCCCTAGGCCATGATGTAGAGGGTTTCTACGCTCTGAAATATATTGTGAAGAAGTTGATCGACCAGGGAAAGCTATCCTTTGAAAACAATGTCCCACATGTGCTCGACAATCCGCTCCCCAACCATGCCGCCGTGAATATGATTGAAGTGTGCGAAGAAATCCCTCGTCTCAATGTCCGTAATGTTGCTACTCCTCTAGTGCCGCTACATATCAAGCTGTGCCAAGCTTCCTTGTTTAGCCACGACCACGTTGCTTGCTGTGAATGTCTTCAGAACCCTATGGGTTGCAGCGTAGTCCAGACTGATATCCAAAGCTTGATGAATGACAACTACCTGACTACCAGTGATGTTTGTATGATAGTGCCGATTTTCCACGATACTCCTGTCAAGAATGTGTCTGCCAGGGAAGATGTTAAGCCTCTAGTGATACGACTACCAGGGCCAGTGCCATACACTTCTGCGAAAGCCGTCCCGTATAAGTACAATGCAACTATGTTGGAGAACGGGAAGGAAGTACCCTTGGTGTCCTCAAGCACAGTAGGCAGTATCGCCGAAGTGACGGCTTTGAGGAGCGGCAGGGTTCGGCCCCTCTTGTTTCAAAAGAAAGATGATGTGCCAGTTGTGATTCCTACTGATAAGACTACTCCATTGCCAATCCCTCCTGTTGTTGAAAGTACCAGCCGTCTAGGCCAATCCATCGAAGATTCCAATCTGGATGAGATTTTGAAGATAATCAAGAAAAGCGATTATAAGATCGTTGACCAGCTATTACAAACCCCTTCGAAGATATCCATCTTGTCCCTACTCCTTAGTTCGGAGGCTCACAGGAACGTATTGTTGAAGGTGTTGGAGCAAGCATATGTCGACCACGAAGTCACAGAGGATCAATTTGGTGGGATAGTGGCTAACATCACTGCTTGCAGTAACCTTTGGTTTGGTGAAGATGAACTTCCAGAGGCAGGGAAGCACCACAACTTGGCCCTGCACATTTCCATAAACTGCAAAGCAGATATGCTGTCCAACGTGTTGGTAGACACTGGGTCGTCGTTGAATGTGATGCCTAAGTCGACTTTGGATCAGTTAAGTTGTCAAGGAGTCCCTTTGAGAAGGAGTACTTTCCTAGTCAGGGCTTTCGATGGTTCCCGTAAAATTGTGCTCGGAGAGGTAGATCTCCCCATGACTATTGGCCCTGAAACATTCATGATTACTTTCCAGGTTATGGACATAGATGCTTCTTACAGTTGCCTTCTCGGGAGACCGTGGATACATGAGGCCGGTGCAGTCACTTCTACCCTCCATCAGAAGCTGAAGTTCGTAAGGAATGGTAAACTTGTGACAGTGCATGGGGAAGAAGCTTATCTGGTCAGTCAGTTATCATCCTTCTCTTGCATCGAAGCTAAATCCGCCGAGGGAACCGCATTCCAGGGTTTGGTTATCGAGGGTGCAGAGCCCAAGAGGTCTAGTGCTGCCATGGCTTCGTTGAAAGACGCGCAGAAGGCCGTTCAGGAGGGTCAGGCCGCCGGTTGGGGCCAATTGATACAGCTGCTGGACAACAAACGCAAATAGGGTCTCGGTTTCTCTCCGACGTCAGGCGTGTCAACTGGAACGTTCCGTAGTGCTGGATTTGCCAATGCAATTCTTGATGGTGGTGATGAAAGAGGGTCTAGGCCCACATTTGTGATACCAGGAGGCATGGCAAAGAACTGGAACGTTATCAATCTCCCTGTGTTTGTGCATGACTCTAAGTAATATGTCTTGCTGTTTAGGCTTTTGTTTTCAAAGTAACAATCCTTCCGCCCTGCCCAAGGCGGAAGTGACACTTTTGTAAAGGGCATGTTTGTTCCGACATCACCATTATCAATAAAAAACGTCGTTTCTTTCACGACTCTTTTTCTTTCTTTAATGTTTTTCCCTTGGAAATAATGGTAATGCCAGAAAAAACCAAAACATATGTATTTTCTTATTAATTTCAAAGATCTGCATGAAAATTATTTTCTAAAAATCATCCAATCATGTCACGCAGATCGAACCAAAATGAACCCGTTGAACACAGTGACCCTATGTTTCTTCAAACTGTTGAATCCCCGGTGTTTGAGGCCGAAGATGAGGATAGTGATGACATACCAGATGAGATTGCCTGATTGCTTGAGCAAGAGGAGAAGACCATCCGGCCTCATCAGGAAGAGATTGAGTTGATCAACTTGGGTACCGAGGATAATAAACGAGAGATCAAAGTCGGTGCTGCATTGGAGGAAGGGGTCAAGAAGAGGATCTTCCAGCTTCTCCGGGAGTATTCAGATATTTTTGCATGGTCATATGAAGATATGCCGGGTTTGGATCCCCAGATCGTGGAACACCGGATACCGACAAAACCAGACTGTCCCCCTGTCAGACAAAAGTTGAGACGGACTCGGCCGGACATGGCCCTGAAGATCAAAGGTGAGGTGCAAAAGCAGATTGACGCGGGTTTTCTCATGACAGTTGAGTATCCCGAGTGGGTTGCTAATATTGTGCCAGTGCCGAAGAAGGATGGTAAGGTCCGGATGTGTGTTGATTACAGAGATTTGAATAGAGCGAGCTTGAAAGACAATTTCCCACTACCTCACATCGATGTACTTGTTGATAATACCGCCCAGTGCAAGGTGTTCTCCTTCATGGACGGGTTTTCTGGCTATAACCAAATCAAAATGTCACCCAAAGAAAGGGAGAAGACGTCGTTCATCACTCCGTGGGGGACTTTCTGTTGCAAAGCAATGCCATTCGGTCTAATAAATGCTGGTGCTACTTATCAAAGGGGGATGACCACGTTGTTCCATGATATGATTCACAAAGAAGTCGAAGTGTACGTGGATGACATGATTGTCAAGTCAAGCGATGAAGAGCAACACGTCGAATATTTGGCTAAGATGTTTGAAAGGTTGAGGAAATACAAGCTTCGGCTGAATCCAAACAAATGTACGTTCGGTGTCAGGTCTGGGAAGTTGCTAGGCTTCATTGTCAGTCAGAGAGGCATTGAAGTAGATCCTGACAAAGTCCGAGCAATCCGTGAAATGCCGGCCCCACAAACCGAGAAGCAAGTCAGAGGGTTCCTCGGGCGTTTGAACTACATTTCTAGATTTATATCCCACATGACTGCGACCTGCGGGCCGATTTTCAAGCTATTCAGGAAGAATCAACCTGTTGTATGGAATGATGAATGCCAAGAAACTTTCGATAGCATCAAAGAATACTTGTTAGAGCCACCGATCCTTGTCCCGCCCGTGGACGGAAGGCCATTGATTATGTACCTGTCAGTGTTGGATGAATCTATGGGATGTGTGCTCGGTCAGCAAGACGAGACTGGAAAGAAAGAGCATGCGATCTACTATTTGAGCAAGAAATTCACCGATTGTGAGACTCGGTACACAATGCTCGAGAAAACCTGTTGTGCATTAGCCTGAGCAGCCAAGCGCCTGCGTCATTACTTGATAAATCATACAACTTGGTTGATATCTCGGATGGATCCAATCAAGTATATCTTTGAGAAACCGGCGGTCACTGGAAAAATCGCACGTTGGCAAATGTTACTGTCAGAGTATGATATTGTGTTTAAAGCTCAGAAAGCCATTAGAGGGAGTATCCTGGCTGACCATCTCGCTTGCCAACCGCTCGATGACTATCAACATTTGAAGTTCGATTTCCCCGACGAAGAGGTTATGTTCTTAAAGCCAAGAGACTGTGAAGAACCACTGATCGGTGAAGGTCCAGACCCTGATAGCAAGTGGGGGTTGGTCTTTGATGGTGCTGTTAATGCCTATGGCCGAGGAATTGGCGCAGTAATTGTGGCCCCGCAGGGGCATCACATTCCTTTCACAGCCCGGATTGTGTTTGAGTGCACCAACAATGTGGCCGAGTATGAAGCATGTATCTTGGGGATCGAGGAAGCAATTGATATGAGAATCAAGCACCTCGACATCTATGGAGACTCTGCACTAGTCATCAACCAGATAAAGGGAGAATGGGAGACCCATCATGCCAATCTGATCCCTTACCGTGATTATGCGAGACGTCTGTTAACGTATTTTACAAAGGTCGAGTTGCACCATATTCCTCGCGAGGAAAATCAAATGGCCGATGCTCTTGCTACTTTATCCTCCATGCTTCAAGTGAACTATTGGAATCATGTACCAGTGATCAAAGTACAACGCTTAGACCGGCCCGCTCATGTGTTTACTGTCAGTGATGCAATTGTACAGACGGGTTCAGGCGGAGTCGACAACAAACCCTGGTATTATGATATCAAGCAATTTTTGCAAAGCCGTGAGTACCCGCCGGATGCTTCCAACAAAGACAAGAAGACGCTGCGCAGGCTGGCTAGCAAGTTCCTGCTGGATGGGGATGTTCTGTACAAAAGGAATTTCGATATGGTGTTGTTAAGATGTGTTGATGAATGTGAAGCAGAACAGCTAATGCACGATGTGCACGATGGCACCTTTGGGACCTACACATCGGGGCATGCTATGTCTAGAAAGCTGTTGAGGGCTGGTTACTACTGGATGACCATGGAGCGCGATTGCTATCAATATGCCAGGAAGTACCACAAATGTCAAATATATGCTGATAAGATCCATGTGCCTCCGCACGCTCTCAATATTATGTCTTCTCCATGGCCTTTCTCTATGTGGGGCATTGATATGATCGGAAGAATTGAACCGAAAGCTTCGAATGGTCATCGTTTTATCCTGGTAGCAATCGATTATTTCACCAAATGGGTCGAAGCTGCATCATATGCCAACGTGACTAAGCAAGTAGTAGTCAAATTCATCAAGAACAATATCATCTGTCGATATGGTGTTCCTAGCAAGATCATCACTGACAACGGTACCAACCTGAACAATGACATGGTGCAGGCCTTATGTGAGAAATTCAAGATTGAACACCACAATTCTTCTCCTTACAGACCTCAAATGAATGGTGCAGTTGAGGCAGCCAATAAGAACATCAAGAAGATTGTGCAGAAGATGGTAACAACATACAAGGACTGGCATGAGATGTTGCCCTATGCTTTACACGGCTACCGCACTACAGTCCGTAGCTCAACCGGGGCAACGCCTTTTTCTCTTGTATACGGCATGGAAGCAGTCCTCCCATTGGAAGTGGAGATTCCGTCTCTCCGTGTGATTATGGAAGCAAAGTTGCCTGAGGCTGAATGGTGCCAGAGTCGGTACGACCAGTTGAATTTGATTGAGGAAAGACGCCTGGATGCTTTGGCTCACGGTCATATGTATCAAACAAGGATGAAAAATGCTTTTGACAAGAAAGTTTGTCCTCGAGGATTCAAGGAGGGTGAACTCGTATTGAAGAGAAGAATGAGTTAGCAACCCGACCCAAGGGGCAAATGGACGCCTAACTATGAAGGACCTTATGTTGTCAAGAAGGCTTTCTCTGGCGGTGCTCTGATTCTCACACACATGGATGGTATAGAACTTTCGAATCCTGTGAATGCCGATATAGTCAAGAAATATTTTGTCTAGATATGAAAAGAACAGCGTGGTAGGTCGAAAACCCGAAAGGGCGGCCTAGGCAAAAATGCGCTTCCCGGTGGATCGAAAACCCGAAAGGGCGATCCAGGCAAAATAAGGGACAAGAAACAAGAATGTAAAAGCTCGTTGAGATTACGTGTAACTCAGGCAAAAATGAGCGTCTCGATGAGCCGAAAACCCGAAAGGGCGGTTCATGCAAAAATGAGATTGAAATAAAAGACAATTGACTGTATCTGGCAAGTTATCATTCCCCTTGGGATCTTTGCAAACTGGTGATTGGCTGTTCTCATCCGAGGTTCTGACGCCTGCGGATTCAAGAGTTTTAGATACCATAGTAGTTACTGTGTTCAACGTACCACCAACCAATAAAATTACCATTTTCCAAGCTTTGTAAATCCGTGGAGTCACGCCTTCGGCTGATTACCACCCTTATACATCGATTTGAGCCTATGCTTTTGTTTGGCACTCTAATTCTTTTTCTATTCTATCCTCAAAGCTTTATACAAAAAGGGTTCTTTCTATGTTAATAATGATGCATGTCTGGAATGAACATTCTGAAAATTGAAATTTTTGAGTATTTTGAAAACAAGCCTAAGCAACTAGGTATATTCAAATGAACATGCATGAGCAGATCTACATTGATATCAGTTCCAATTCAAGTTACTAGCAAGCTTTCCCCCCAGTGACGGTCTGTGGTCAATGGCAGGAATGAAAAAACAGAATGAAAAGCATGAAAAATGAATATGCTCGCTAAGTCGAAAACCTGAAAGGGCGGCTTAGGCAAAAATGAGCACCCCGATGGATCGACAACCTTCAAAGGCAATTCAGGCAAAAACAGGGGCAACAAAAAAAACTATTCCCCGGTGGGTCGAAAACCCGAAAGGGCGATCCAGGCAAAAATGGGATGATGAAAATAAAAATGAAAAAAGAAATAAAAAACAAACATGCAAAAGCATTGACCACAGAGGCGATGTCCAAAGCATTTATGTGACTGTCCCAACAAGCAGCAATACCGTTCAGACTGTCTTCCTCTACGATTTTACGGCTTCCTGTCTTCAACGATGGTCTCGACGTATCTTCAAACGACGGCATCCCCAGAAGAGGAACTTTTGCAAGTATATGTCAGAGCACGAGCCATTACGTGCCCAATATTCCAATGTTTTGCCTGTCTCTGCGAAATCATGTCTGTAAAGTGCCAATCATCATGCATTTCAAAGCATTCATACATGCATAATCATGCATCTTATGTGTTCATGTATTTGATAAAATTGTCATGTTATTCATACACATTTGCATTCTCAATTCCTATGTTGATCTCCGTCAAAATCAATCATGTCAATTTCAAATTTCTTCTGCTAATGACAAATGTCTACCTGTCATGTCAGTTTCAAAATCCAACAATCTTGTCAACTTCAAACTTTAGCTATCCTTTTAAATTCAAGCTCCTGCCGTCATGTCAAGTCAATTTCAATTTGTTTCTACAATACAATTCGTTTCCATTAACGGCCAAGTGGCTAGTTCGCATCCAAGAACAGCTTGTGCCTGCCAATTCACTCTTGTTGTCGGTTTAGCAGCAAGTTCACATCCAAGAACAGCTTGTACCTGTCAATTTGTTTTTGTTATCGGTCAAGTAGCAAGTTCGTATCCAAGAACAGCTTGTACCTATCCTTTTGATATCCGCCGGGCGGCCAGTTCAGATCCAAGAACAGCTCGTGCTTTCTATTTTGTTTCCTGTCAGCCAAGTAACTAGTTCGTGTCCAAGAACGGCTTGTGCTTCCTACTTTTCCTGTCAGCCAAGTAATTAGTTCGTGTCCAAGAACGGCTTGTGCTTTCCATATTTTCTTTTCAGCCAAGTGACCAGCTCAAATACAGAGCAGCTTGCGCCCTTTGTTGTCAATATTCCCGGTCAAGTGGCTAGTTCGCATCCAAGAACAGCTTGTACCTGTCAATTTGCTATTGAGTCTCCCCAGCGAGTCTTGTTATTCTGTTAATGTCTACCAATCCCGCAATGGATACGACATATTTTGTTGTTTGCTATTCTGTTAATGTCTACCAATCCCGCAATGGATACGACATACTCCGTTTTTGCTATTCTATTAAGTGTCTACCAGTCCCGCAATGGATACGACATATATTTTTGTTAAAATCAATTCTCAATTATCTTGCATTCATAACACAAGTGTTGCATGGCATACATAGCATTTACGAACGTATTTTTACGCCCAAAATCAGTGCAAATGTCGATATTTAAGTGTCTTCGTCGCGTCAAGCCAAAGACTCTGTCTCTTGACTCTCCAAGACAAAGAAACTTAAATAGGGGCAGCTGTCATACCCTCATTTTGGACCTAAAAATACTCCTTCAAATTTCCCTGCCATTTTCTTGTTGAGGCAAAATCCCTAATTAATTTTAAAGATAATAAACCATTATGATTAAAGAATTAATGGACTTTGATTAATTCCTTGGTATTTAACTTGTGCTCTTGAGTGTTTTACTAAGACAGGAACAAGGTTTAAATCATACCAAGAATCAAAGAATCAAAGTACATTTGAATTCATGATCTAACACTGAGGTCAGAAAGTTAGATCAGAATGTTCGCGCAAAGATCAGAAGACTCAAACTTCTGAACACTTCAGAAGCTACACTTCAGAAGCTATACTTCAGAAGCTACACTTCAGACGCAACACTTCAGAAGCTACACTTCAGAAGCTATACTTCAGAAGCTACACTTCAGACGCAATACTTCAGAAGCTACACTTCAGAAGCTATACTTCAGAAGCTACACTTCAGACGCAATACTTCAGAAGCTAGACATAGTTCAGAAGCTGGACAGAGTTCAGAAGCTGGACAGAGTTCAGAAGCTTGAACAGAGTTCAGAAGCTGGACAGAGTTCAGAAGCTGGACAGAGTTCAGAAGCCTGGACAGAGTTCAGAACCTTGTTCATGATGAACATCAAGAACCAAACCCAGAATCTCAAGAACGTTATTGAAGACGTGCAAACTACAACGTGACATAGATAAATGTCCAGGAAAGTACTTCTGCATGGATCAATCAAGCAATAAAGGCATACACAAGGATTATGTCAAAAAGGATACTCAATGTTCATTTAAGACTATGATCATTGAATTACCAGGAATATTCCAAAGGATAACATCATCCTAAAAGTTATATTCACTGCTCTTCATTATTGTTTCACTATTAGGATTTGATTACATCAAATGGTAGTCTTACAAATCATCCTAAGTGAAACAAAGGAACATTCTGAAGATCAGAATGTTCATGCTCTGCACATGCTTACTTTATGAACAGTACAGTAGGTGAAAAGCAAAAAGCAAAAGCAAAGCAAATCTATCTTGATCAATCAGAGATAAACACGCATGGGAGTTGGTACTGTACAAGGACAAAACAATCTCTCAAAGCATGGGCATGAAGATGCAGAATCCACTAACTCAATCCTGCACCAAGTCCCAAGGCAGATCTGGGAAATGAACTTTCTGAAGTTTGATGAAAAGTTCATACTTTGGCTATTGCCCAGAAATTCATGTAAAAAACACATGGCACGCCCAGAACTTCATATGTTCATTCATATATGATGAACCCAGATGAAGAACATGATGAACCCAGATGAAGATCATCATGAACGCAACAACATTCTGATGTTCATCAAAGATCAGAATGTTCACCCAGATTTTCAAGTTAAAGCTTGTGGGACCCAAGGACACATGGCATAACACCATTGGACACCCTACAACGGCTATATGAGTCCCATGGCTCTATAAATAGAGATCAAGGCCTTAGCAAAACTTGCACCATTGCAAAGCATACAAGAAAACAACTCTGATTTTGTTTGAAGCTTTTGCAAGTGAAATTGATCAATCTCTAAGGCTTTTGTTTCCTTAGTGCAAATCAATAACTCTTTGTTATCTCTTTCGCAGATAACTTCTTCTTCTTCTCCCTCCTCTGTTTGATTCTCAAACATTCACATCTCTTACAAATTGTAACAAAGTCTCATCTAGCTTTAGGGGTACTAAAGTATTAGTTTTGAGCAAAGGTGTAAAAGTCTAAGTAGGTAACTTAGCAAGAAGGTGCAAGCCTGCTGAGGCTTAGAGAATACAGAAGTGTAATTGTTCAGGTGAACAAAGATTGTAAGGTGCAGGATTTGAGAGGTTATCTCAAGCATCATAGTGAAAACTCTCACAAGATTGTGAGGAGAGGACTAGCCCACATTGGGTGAACCTCTATAAATCTCTGTGTGTTCTTTCTCTCTTCCCTATACTCTTTATTTTCAGTATACACAACACACACCAACACATTTACTTTGTTAATCAGTTTTTGTGTATGAACTTCAGAACGTTCTGAGTTCAGAAAGTTAACTTAACCATTCCAAGTAAACAACTTGAGAAGCACTTTTAAGTTTCAGGATAATTTTTAAAGGGTCACAATTCAAACCCCCCCTTTCTTGTGACTATTTTATCTACTTCAATTGGCATCAGAGCCCGGCTCTAAGGGCTTGAACACTTAAACAAGTGTTAGAGAAAAGATTCAGGAAGTATGTCTAAAGTCAAGTACATAGCTGAAGGAGGATCATCAAACAGACCACCACTCTTTGATGGATCAAACTACTACTTCTGGAAAGGAAAGATGGAACTCTTTCTCAGATCTCAAGACAATGACATGTGGGCAGTTATCACAGATGGAGATTTTGTTCCAACAAACAAAGAAGGAGCTGTCAAAAGTAAAAGTGCATGGTCAACAGATGAGAAAGCTCAGGTATTGTTAAACTCTAAAGCTAGACTCTTTTTATCATGTGCACTAACCATGGAAGAAAGTGAAAGAGTTGATGAATGTAAAAATGCTAAAGAGGTATGGGATACTTTGAGAATACATCATGAAGGTACATCTCATGTTAAAGAAATTAGAATTGACATTGGAGTCAGAAAGTTTGAAGTCTTTGAAATGAGTGAAAATGAAACCATTGATGAGATGTATGCTAGATTTACTACAATTGTAAATGAAATGAGATCTCTTGGTAAGGCATATTCTACTCATGAGAGAATCAGAAAGATATTGAGATGTCTTCCAAGTATGTGGAGACCTATGGTCACTGCAATCACTCAGGCCAAAGATTTAAAATCTATGAACCTGGAAGACCTTATTGGTTCACTAAGAGCTCATGAAGTTGTACTTCAAGGAGACAAACCAGTAAAGAAGGTAAAAACACTTGCCTTAAAAGCATCTCAGCAAACCCCATCAGTAACTGATGATGATGTTCAAGAACCACAAGAACTAGAAGAAATTCATGAAGAGGAAGCTGAAGATGAACTTGCATTGATCTCTAAAAGAATTCAAAGAATGATGTTAAGAAGAAATCAGATCAGAAAGAAGTTTCCAAACACCAACAACAGCACCAGAACTGAAGCTGACAAAAGTCAAGTCACTTGCTTTGGATGCAACAAGACTGGACACTACAAAAATGAATGTCCTGACATCAAAAAGGTTCAAAGAAAACCCCCTCCAAAGAAAAGAGCAATGATCACTTGGGATGACATAGAAGAATCAGACCCCCAAGAAGATGCAGATGCAGACATGGGACTAATGGCTCAGTTAGATGATGAGGAAGAGGTAATCATCTATAAAACTGACTCTCTTTATAAAGATCTTGAAAGTAAGATAGATAGTCTCCTATATGACTCAAATTTTTTAACTAATAGATGTCATTCTTTAATCAAGGAACTCTCTGAGATAAAAGCAAAAAAAGAAATACTTCAAAACAGATATGATGAGTCTAGAAAGACCATACAAGTTTTGCAAAATTCTCACTTTGAAATGTCAGAAAAACAAAAAGAATTAAACAGAAAACAAAAAGGCATTCTTTCTTTACCTTCTGAATTACAAAAGGAGAATAAACTTTTGAAAAAGGAAGTTGAAACATTAAAGAATGATCTTACAGGTTTTATAAAATCCACAGAAACATTTCAAAACATCTTAGGATCTCAAAATGAAAGTGCTAAAAAATCTGGTTTAGGATTTAAAGATCCAAGCAAAATCATTGAAAGCTTTGTACCTAAGAAACCAATTATGAGAATGAAATGCTCTTTTTGTGATATATTTGGACATAATGAATCAGTATGTTATGTTAAGAAAAAACTTATCAGACAAAGTAAGTTTAATCTTAGCTCAGAACGTTCTCATCTTAATAGATCAGAAAGTTCACAAAAGGTTGAGAAGGCTAAGAAGATATGTTCCTGCTGTAACAAATCTGAGTTCACAAAACAGAATGTTACAATAAGGAAAGATCTCTTAGAAGAACTAACCCTCAAGGACCCAACATTACATGGGTACCTAAAGTTTTTATCTTGTCAAATGTAGGTCCTGCTTCAGGGTGCAAGAACAAAACCATGGTACCTGGATAGTGGTTGTTCTAGGCACATGACAGGTGACAGGAACTGTTTTCTAACCTTTGAAAAGAAGGATGGAGGACTGGTGACATTTGGAAACAATGATAAAGGTAAGATCAGAGGAAAAGGCACAATAGGTAAACCTAACTCTGCTAAAATAGAAAATGTTCAGTATGTAGAAGGTTTAAAACATAATCTACTTAGCATAAGTCAATTGTGTGATAGTGGATTTGAAGTTGTCTTTAAACCTAACATATGTGAAGTAAGACAAGCCTCCTCTAACAAATTATTCTTCTCTGGATCAAGGAAAAAGAATTTATATGTTTTAGAACTAAATGATATGCCTGCTGAATCCTGTTTTATGTCTCTTGAAAAAGACAAATGGATCTGGCACAAGAGGGCTGGTCATATAAGCATGAAGACTATTGCTAAACTTTCTCAACTTGATCTAGTTAGAGGGTTGCCTAAGATTAGCTTTGAAAAGGACAAGATCTGTGAAGCTTGTGTCAAAGGTAAACAAGTAAAAAGCAGTTTTAAAACTATTGAGTTTATTTCAACTAAAAAACCTTTAAAGCTTCTTCACATTGATCTCTTTGGTCCAGTTTAAACTGCAAGTCTAAATGGCAAAAGATATGGCTTTGTTATTGTTGATGGCTTTTCCAGATTTACATGGGTTCTATTTTTAAAACACAAAGATGAATCTTTTGAAGCTTTTCAAAACTTTTGTAAAAGAGTTCAAAATGAAAAAGGTTCCAATATCATCACAGTAAGGAGTGATCATGGAGGAGAATTTGAAAATGCATCCTTCAAAACATTCTTTGATGAAAATGGTATTGAACATAACTTCTCTTGTGCAAGAACTCCACAACAAAATGGAGTTGTTGAAAGAAAAAACAGAACTTTGCAAGAAATGGCTAGAACAATGTTAAATGAATCAAATGTTGACGAGTACTTTTGGGCAGAAGCCATTAATACATCTTGTTACATTTTAAATAGAGTTTCAATAAGAAAAGTTCTTAACAAAACCCCATATGAACTCTGGAAAAACATTAAACCTAGCATATCTTATTTTCACATATTTGGCTGCTATTGCTACATTCTGAACAATAAAGAAAAATTGGGTAAGTTTGATCCTAAATCAGATAAAGCTATCTTTTTAGGATACTCTACAACTTCTAAAGGTTATAGAGTGTACAATCTAAAAACCCAGACAGTTGAAATCAGTATGCATGTCATATTTGATGAATATGATGAATATTCTCAACCAAAAGGAAGTGAAGACACTGAGATGTCAACACTTTAGAACGTTCCCAGTATAAATACTGTGAACACAGTAGAGAAAGAAGATGATCAGAATGTTCAGGATCAAACCTTTCAAAGTCCACCCAGAAGTTGGAGAATGGTAGGAGACCATCCTGTAGATCAAATCATTGGAAGCACAACTGATGGTGTAAGAACCAGAATGTCCTTTCAAGATAACAACATGGCAATGATTTCTCAAATGGAACCTAAATCAATCAATGAAGCTATTGTTGATGACTCATGGATTGAAGCCATGAAGGAGGAACTTTCTCAGTTCGAAAGAAACAAAGTTTGGAACCTGGTTCCAAATAATCAAGCCAAAACCATCATTGGTACAAGATGGGTGTTCAGAAATAAGCTTGATGAAGAAGGTAAGGTTGTCAGAAACAAAGCAAGGTTAGTTGCTCAAGGCTATAACCAACAAGAAGGTATTGACTATGATGAGACCTTTGCACCTGTTGCAAGGTTAGAAGCCATCAGAATTCTTCTTGCTTATGCTGCTCATAAAAGCATTAAACTTTTTCAAATGGATGTGAAAAGTGCATTCTTAAATGGTTTTCTAAATGAAGAAGTTTATGTTAGCCAACCTCCTGGTTTCATAAATAAAGAAAAACCAAATCATGTTTTTAAACTTACCAAAGCACTTTATGGCCTTAAACAAGCTCCTAGAGCTTGGTATGATAGACTTAGCACATTTTTAATTGAAAATGGATTTTCAAGAGGAAAAATTGATACCACACTCTTTAGAAAAACACATAACTCTGACTTACTTATAGTTCAAGTGTATGTTGATGACATCATCTTTGGTGCAACTAAAGAGAAAATGTGTGAAGAATTTTCCAGCCTTATGCAAAATGAATTTGAGATGAGTATGATGGGTGAACTTGGTTTTTTCCTTGGTTTACAAATTAAACAACATCCAAATGGAATTTTCATAAGTCAAGAAAAATATGTCAAAGACATTCTTAAGAAATATAAAATGAATGAGGCAAAAATCATGGTCACCCCCATGCATCCATCTTCAAGTTTAGATAAGGATGAAAGTGGAAAGTCTGTTTCTGAAAAGGAATATAGAGGTATGATAGGATCATTATTATACTTGACTGCTAGCAGACCAGACATAGTGTTTGCAGTTGGTTTATGTGCCAGGTTTCAAACTTGTGCAAAAGAATCACACTTGACTGCTGTCAAAAGAATTCTTAGGTATCTAGTAGGTACTACTGATCTTGGCCTTTGGTATAGAAAAGGTTCTAGTTTTGATCTTGTAGCATATTGTGATGCTGATTATGCTGGAGACAAAGTTGAGAGGAAGAGCACAAGTGGATCCTGCCAATTCTTGGGACAAGCATTGATTGGATGGTCTTGCAGAAAGCAAAACACTATTGCTCTCTCCACAACTGAAGCTGAGTATGTATCTGCAGCTAGCTGTTGCTCTCAGATTTTGTGGGTAAGAAATCAGCTGGAAGACTACTCTCTAAGGTACACAAATGTTCCTATTTATTGTGATAATACAAGTGCAATTAATCTGTCTAAGAATCCTATTCAGCATTCTAGGTCTAAGCATATTGAAATAAAGCATCATTTCATTAGAGACCATGTTCAGAAAAAGAATATTGCATTAAGCTTTGTTGACACTGAAAATCAACTAGCTGACATTTTCACAAAACCCCTTGTTGAGGATAGATTCAATTTTCTTAAAGACAAATTGTTAATCATGAAAAATCCCAATAAAGATTGATTACAGATCACTAAGGGCCTTAGACTAAACCCCTTGATATCATCTGATGCAAATCAGATAGATCTATCTCAATCAGAACATTCACCAAAATGTTCTTAAGTTCAGAATGTTCCTGAGTTCAGAATGTTCCTCAGGTCAGAATGTTCAGAAAGGTCAGAACGTTCAAAAAATCTGAAATCTGGGTCAGAAATCTCATACGTAAGATTTTGTGTTACCCTTCTCCAAATATCCTTCTATAATCTTAAGCATTTAATGCTTGGTTATAAGAAGTTATATTTAAGCATTAACCATCATGTAAAGACTTAACTATCAAATCAACCAATCCCCTTCCTTTTTACAAACGGCTACTTTATCCTTTCTCTCTCCTGTCCGTTCCAATTTTCCTCTTTCCCAATGTAACTACCATCATTTCCTTTCTTCTTTCTGCACGCTTTGTCTATATAATCAGTAACCACTTCTGATTATTTCACTTCTATCTCAATCCAAACCTCTCTCTTCTAAACTCTTCACAAAAATTTCAACATCTAAGAACTCACTCTGTTTCTTACATTTTCTGAAAAATGGCAAGAACAAAAACCACTTCAAAGTTTGCTGATGGTGAAAATTCTCAAGTACAACATTCTCCATCACCACCACAAAACACCGCTGCTGATCAAACCTCTGACCAACCAACTTTGAACGAAACCCCTGTTCATACAGTTCTTCTTGACGTCATCTACTCTGCCTTCGACGAACCAAAATCCTCAAGATCAAAATCTTCTAAACAATCAATCATCAAACCTAGACCTGTTCCTACTAGACGCTCTACTAGGATGAAGAAATCTTAAAAGGAACCAACAGTTTCTCACGTGGATCTTCTCTCTGATGAAGATAAAGAAACAAATTCTGGTAAAGAAGAAAGAGAAGATAGTTGAAGAAGAAAAGGAGGAAGAACCAAGCACTGAAGAAGAAAGCTCTGGTTCAGATGATGAGGAAATGGATGAGACTTATGAGGAACAAATAGAGGATGTTCCTGAAGAAATGGATGAAGATTCTGAACAAACTCTCACTGAGATTGTTAAGTCCGCCAGGAAAATCTACAAGAAAAGAAAGGAGATTGCAAAAGAAGTTATGCCTCTGCCTACAGAGAAGTCTACTTCTTCAACAAAGGGAAAGTCTACTTCTCAGAATGAAGAAGAAAATGTTGAGACTGGTGTGAAGAAGGAATCTTCCCCAAGAAAGCATGGCAAAGGAAAAGACATCACTAAAGTAGCTGCTGTCCTCAAGGCTCAAAGAGCAGACAAGATTGCCTTTAGACCTATGAGCAGATCCAAGTACTTTGAGTTTGAAAGCTTGGAGACAAAGGGATGGAATCTGAAGAAGTTCACAGATCCGCAAGGATGGACTGACTTTGTGTCTCTACAAGAACACACTTATGAAGGATTGGTCAGAGAGTTCTACACCAATCTGATTATGAAGCAAAAGAAGAAGGAGAATGAGAACTTTCTCATCTCTTCTGTCAAAGGAGTACAAATCACAGTCACTCAAGAGTTTCTTTCTGAAGCTCTGAGAATCCCTAATGAAGGTAACAAACTATCTTCTTGCTCATGGTTTGACGATCTCAATATCAACAAAGAACAACTCGTAGCCAAATATACCAAAGACACTCTCCCCTTTAACTCCAAAAATCTAGTAGATGTTCCAAAAATCCTTCACAACATGATTAGGCACACTCTAGTACCAAAATGTGGATCTTTTGATGTTGTTTCTGATATGGATCTCTGCATCCTCCACCACCTCATAAGCAAGACCAAACTCAATCTTTGTTTCATCATCATTCAACACATGATTGACTCATGCTTGGCGATGAAGCAAACGGTTGCTGGATTACCCTATGGAATGCACCTTACTCCTATCTTCCAGAAGGCAAAAGTTCCACTTGATGGTGAACCACGCAAGATTGACTTCATGAAGTTTACCTCCAAAACTCTAGGTCAACTACGCATCACCACCACAAATATGGCTTCCTTCACAACCTCTGAAACATCTGGCTCAACAAAGAGATCTTCTCGTCAGAATGTTCAGAAGACAACAAAGAAGAGAAAGTTAGAAGAAATCAAAGACAAGACTCCTGAAGACAAAGAAGTCAGATCCCCCTCTCCACCTGCTATAGAGATATTCTCCAAAGTCACAGAGCTTGCAAAGGAAATTGTGAAAGAAGGAAACTCACAGTTCTGCTCCATGATTGGTCAATCAGTGTTTGAAGAGAATGCTCAGAAGGATAAAGAAGAATCCTCTCCAAAGGAAGACTTGAAAAGTGAAAAAGCTGCTGAGATGGCTAAGGAAAACTCTCTTGCTGGAAATCAGAGAGTTGAAGAAAATACTGAGAAGAAAACTCAGAATGTTGATGAAGAAACTCAGGAAGTAGCTGAGATTTTAGCTTCCAACATGAATAGGGAAGAACCTGCTCAAGATGAGCATATGGAATTTTCAACTGGCTTTGACCTAAACATTGAAGATTTCAATTCTGACTTCAACAATGAAGTGTTTCAAGATGGTCAGGAAATCTTTCAACAAAGTCAGAAAACTATTGAACCAGAAGCTCAGAAGGTTGAAGCTTCTGCTGCTGAACTTGGAGTTCAGAATGTGCAAGTTGCTGAACCCACTCAAGCTGAAGAAACTGCTCCCATTAAGGAAAATGCTCCACTTGCACAAACAATCGATCTGAATGCTCAAGATGCTGAGCAGAATCAACGTTTTGCTGATCAACATATTGATCAAAATGCTTCAAATGAGCCTGATATGTCAGCAGATCCAATGCCTTTGGCTTCTGGATCTTTACCTTCTGAAGAGGTTCAACGTATGGCTCATACTGTTCAGAACGTTAACCTCTCTTCCTCTACCATGGGATCTGTTGCTGGTGCTAGCAACTTCTTGGTTTCTAACCTTCCCACTCCCCAAACCATACCCTCACATACTCCACCTCCACCCCCAATGAAAGCCACAAACAAACTCCCAAACATGTCTGCTTTGTTTGACTCTCTCAACACCTTTGTGTCTGCCAACAAAGAGAAAGTTGAAGCTTCTGGTGCTGCTGCACCTGCTAAACCTTCAAGGGCTGAAAAGATAGCTTCAAGAGCACTAAGGGTTTCCACCAAAACCCACAAAATTGCTTGTGTATTGGCTGACTGGACTGTCAAGGTGCATGCCCCTGGATTGGCTATTTCACCTCCAGTGTTTGATGACCCCTCCATCTTTGAAGATGAACCATCTTCTGATTCTGGGGATTCTACTCCCTGAATCTTTATGTTATTCCTCCCTATCCTTTTTGCAGATGACTAAAGGGGGAGAAGCTTTAGGATTTATGTCTTAAGTTTTTCTTAGTTTTAGGCCCTAAGTAGGTCTAAGTGATCAATAGTTATTGGAGTTTAGTGACTTCACCTTTTGCTTGATCACATGCTTTGAATTCCTTTTTTGTTTTTGAACCATATAATTCATGTAATTGTACTTCATGTTTACATTAATGAATGATATTGATTTTGGTTCAATCTTGCATATTTTTATTGTTTAAATATGCAAATGTATTATGAGATTGAGGGGGAGCTTTTTAAGTTCTTAAAAACTCAGCATAATAGATTATAAAAATGAGGGGGAGCATTAAAAATAAATTTTCTAAGCTCTGTTTATCTTCGTTTATATAATCAAAATCCTTAATCCTAAATCATAGGTTTATCATCTTCAAAAAGGGGGAGATTGTTGAGGCAAAATCCCTAATTAATTTTAAAGATAATAAACCATTATGATTAAAGAATTAATGGACTTTGATTAATTCCTTGGTATTTAACTTGTGCTCTTGAGTGTTTTACTAAGACAGGAACAAGGTTTAAATCATACCAAGAATCAAAGAATCAAAGTACATTTGAATTCATGATCTAACACTGAGGTCAGAAAGTTAGATCAGAATGTTCGCGCAAAGATCAGAAGACTCAAACTTCTGAACACTTCAGAAGCTACACTTCAGAAGCTATACTTTAGAAGCTACACTTCAGACGCAACACTTCAGAAGCTACACTTCAGAAGCTATACTTCAGAAGCTACACTTCAGACGCAATACTTCAGAAGCTACACTTCAGAAGCTATACTTCAGAAGCTACACTTCAGACGCAATACTTCAGAAGCTAGACATAGTTCAGAAGCTGGATAGAGTTCAGAAGCTGGACAGAGTTCAGAAGCTTGAACAGAGTTCAGAAGCTGGACAGAGTTCAGAAGCTGGACAGAGTTCAGAAGCCTGGACAGAGTTCAGAACCTTGTTCATGATGAACATCAAGAACCAAACCCAGAATCTCAAGAACGTTATTGAAGACGTGCAAACTACAATGTGACTTAGATAAATGTCCAGGAAAGTACTTCTGCATGGATCAATCAAGCAATAAAGGCATACACAAGGATTATGTCAAAAAGGATACTCAATGTTCATTTAAGACTATGAACATTGAATTACCAGGAATATTCCAAAGGATAACATCATCCTAAAAGTTATATTCACTGCTCTTCATTATTGTTTCACTATTAGGATTTGATTACATCAAATGGTAGTCTTACAAATCATCCTAAGTGAAACAAAGGAACATTCTGAAGATCAGAATGTTCAGGCTCTGCACATGCTTACTTTATGAACAGTACAGTAGGTGAAAAGCAAAAAGCAAAAGCAAAGCAAATCTATCTTGATCAATCAGAGATAGACACGCATGGGAGTTGGTACTGTACAAGGACAACACAATCTCTCAAAGCATGGGCATGAAGATGCAGAATCCACTAACTCAATCCTGCACCAAGTCCCAAGGAAGATCTGGGAAATGAACTTTCTGAAGTTTGATGAAAAGTTCATACTTTGGCTATTGCCCAGAAATTCATGTAAAAAACACATGGCACGCCCAGAACTTCATATGTTCATTCATATATGATGAACCCAGATGAAGAACATGATGAACCCAGATGAAGATCATCATGAATGCAACAACATTCTGATGTTCATCAAAGATCAGAATGTTCACCCAGATTTTCAAGTTAAAGCTTGTGGGACCCAAGGACACATGGCATAACACCATTGGACACCCTACAACGGCTATATGAGTCCCATGGCTCTATAAATAGAGATCAAGGCCTTAGCAAAACTTGCACCATTGCAAAGCATACAAGAAAACAACTCTGATTTTGTTTGAAGCTTTTGCAAGTGAAATTGATCAATCTCTAAGGCTTTTGTTTCCTTAGTGCAAATCAATAACTCTTTGTTATCTCTTTCGCAGATAACTTCTTCTTCTTCTCCCTCCTCTGTTTGATTCTCAAACATTCACATCTCTTACAAATTGTAACAAAGTCTCATCTAGCTTTAGGGGTACTAAAGTATTAGTTTTGAGCAAAGGTGTAAAAGTCTAAGTAGGTAACTTAGCAAGAAGGTGCAAGCCTGCTGAGGCTTAGAGAATACAGAAGTGTAATTGTTCAGGTGAACAAAGATTGTAAGGTGCAGGATTTGAGAGGTTATCTCAAGCATCATAGTGAAAACTCTCACAAGATTGTGAGGAGAGGACTAGCCCACATTGGGTGAACCTCTATAAATCTCTGTGTGTTCTTTCTCTCTTCCCTATACTCTTTATTTTCAGTATACACAACACACACCAACACATTTACTTTGTTAATCAGTTTTTGTGTATGAACTTCAGAACGTTCTGAGTTCAGAAAGTTAACTTAACCATTCCAAGTAAACAACTTGAGAAGCACTTTTAAGTTTCAGGATAATTTTTAAAGGGTCACAATTCAAACCCCCCCTTTCTTGTGACTATTTTATCTACTTCATTTCTAATACTTTCAAATTCACCGTGTTTACTATTGTGCTTCAGCTGCGTACGTTACTGTTTCTATCTTTCAACTTTTGCACAAAAGGGTATTTTGGTCATTTCCCGCAATGGAACCCATTTTCAGTCCCTACATCTGTTTTTGAGTCTTTTTCAACTTGTCTGTGCGATTTATTTGTTAAACTCTGTATAAAAAGCACTTGTGTCTGCATCTGAGTCAGCTTGTGTCAGTTTGAGTCGTTTTTGTCCTCGGGGGCATTTTGGTCATTTCACATTGTTCAAATTTTGGGCAGAGAGGTATTTTAAAATACCTCATTTTGATAATTTGTTCGTTTTAGTCCATTTTGTCAGTTTTAACTGTTTCACTTTACGTTATTTGCAGGTTACTTTTTTACTAATTTTACCTTTTTTTATTTTGCAAATCAGTCCAAATTTTACTTTTATTTGCAAGTCAGTCCATTTTTCATTTCTATTTGCAGAACGGTCCTTTTTACTCTTTTTTTGGCAGTTTGGTCATTATTTTTCCTTTTTACAGTTTAGTCCCTTAATTTTACAAATTTGCAAAAAGGTCCTTAAGTCAAATTCGGTCCAGAGGCCACGCAGGCAATGCCAGTACACGTGTCACATTCCTATTGGGTCAGAGTCCACATGGCAGCCTATATAAGGACTTGCGTGTCAGAAAAGTCAGAAAAGAGAGCCACATCACTAACAGAATCCACACTCTCTCTCTTGGCAGTTAAGATCAAAACAAAAATTCATCAAGAACAATTCACAAAACCCTAACCGTTTCAGAAGCAAGCTTGAGCCAAAATCATTGGAGTTTTTGTGTGAGCTCTCAGAGATTCAATTGAATCTTCATCATTGAGCTATAATTTCTGCAATTCAAGCGCCAAATCCATTGCCAGAAGCAACGAATCCGGCGCGATCACAGAAACCGTTTGAAAAGAAGAAGAAAGTGAAGAATTCAAAGGTTCTGAACCGGTTAAGAAGAAGAAAGAAGGATCACGGTTTATTTCCGGATTTCAGTCTCAAAATCAACAACAGAATCAACATCGAAGGAGCCTGAAGGTTCAAGATTGAATCTCTGAACAAAACCAGGTGAGAAATCAGAGAAACTTACCTCCTTCATACGCATAAACATCAGCAAGACTGAATCAGCATAGATCCATACGAATTCAAAAGGTCCGGTTCAAAAAAGAATGAAACCCTAACTTTTTTTAAAACCGTGAAGGATTTTAGGGTTTACAACGTGAATCAATCGTTGTAAACCTATGAATCCGTAAAAAGTTTCATCAAAACAAAGATTTGACACCCGAAAATCGCGATAACAATGCTTGTTCTTTGAAGAGCGTTGACAAAGGACAATTGTACGATGTGTCCAGCCACTACCTCCACTACTCAGTTTTTGTCTCTACTACAAGACAAGAATAACAGCTCTGCCTGCAACGATGTTTCTACATACTTGGAATGGATTTGAAATTGATCCTTTATAGGGCAACAACCATATCAGGCAAAAGATCATTGGGGATTGATCAAAGCTTCAAACGACTCTTATTTTGATGCGCTGGCAATTCACAACGTCTCTTTCACACCTCTATATAAAAGAGGGAAGACTTGAAGAATTGTAAGAGACTCACAACAATTTAAAAGCGCCAAACCTCTTCTGAAATTATTCTGTATCTAAAAGTTCACTTAGAATTTCTTATCAAAGTTCATGTTACACCCCAAATTTTGACCAAGGTTCTTGCTTTTCGCTCATTTTATTCACATTTTTATTTGCATACTTTATCCACTTTTTATCCGTATTTTATCTCTCATTTTGTTCACCTTGTTAAAAACTCCCTTTATTCACATTTTAAAACCCTCCTCATTCGCTTTTTAATTCTCATTTTCATTTCGTATTTTTTAATTCTCGTTATTTATATTTTAATTCTCGTCTTATTCATACTTTAATTCTCACGTTCATTTGCATTTTTAAACTCATTTTACGGGTATTTTATTTCTCTCATTATATTTCTCGTTTATATTCGTATTATTAAAAAACTCATCTCATGTGCATTTATTTCTCATTTGTTACTCGTTTCTAAACTTTTTTACACGTCTTTAACGAAATTTCGACAGAGAGGTACTTTAAAATACCTCATTTTTGTTCCGAAGGGACAATTTTAAGTTTTAGTATTTTTTTAGCTTTACTATTTATTGTTTTTATCCTTTTATTATTTGTATCTCTTTATTTTAGTTCTATTAGTTGTCTTTAATTATTTTTCTATTTTTATTTTTGTCCTTTTTAGTCAGTTTGTCAATAAGGTTCTTGCTGCCCAAGTTAGGGGCATTTTTGTCGAATCCAATTTTCAGCAACCCTAACGTGTCCCTATATATACACTGTTCCAATCATTGGCTAGGGGGACTGACACATTCCAATCACTGACCAATTAGCAGCCCCACCAACCAATCACACTCATATACACCAAAAACTCTTTCTCTCTCCGAGATTTCAGATCAAAAATCACAAAAAACCACAAAACCTTATGAATACATCATGAACACCTCATGAACATTCATCCGCAAGAAAAAATCCAGTAACAATCATAACACCATAAAACTAAATCCAAAACCACAAATATAACCACAAGGCCGAATCTCACATCACAAGTATGCCATAAACAACAACAAATTTCACAAATCACACATGTTCAAATCGAAATCAATATAACAACACACATTCATAACTGATTCCAAATTCGATTCAAAACGCGTCTCCAGCAAACAACTCACGTAGAACAAGATCCAAAACCGTGAAGAAACGAAGGGAAGAAGTTCGGATTCGTGAGTACAGAGAAGAAGAAACGGAATCGAAGCAAGCTTGAAGCCAAACTGAAAACAGAAAGTGGAGAAGAAGGTGAACCGGTACAGTGAAAAGAGGTAGTTCGTTTTTGTCTTTGATTTTCGAATCTTCAAGCTTAGATCTAGACTTATATCTCACTTATTTTCAAAAACTACTTTTGGATCTGTAATCTATGTGGAAAAGGATGTTTAAAAAGGTTAAAAAAAAAAAAAGAATCGGGGTTGTTTCTCTCTCCGGTGCGGCGCCGCCGCCGCTTGTTGGCCGGCAGCCACCGCGCCGGCGTTTTTGACTCTCGTCGGAGGAGAAGCTCTCTTTTGCAGACCTTCTCTCACTAGGAATTTTTTAGAGAGAGGTTTTTTTGTAAGTTATGTGTTTTTGTCTCTGAAGGTTTTTTTTGTTGGTTCTAGTGCGCGAGTGTCTTTGGTGTTTCCATACACCTTCAGGCTTAAGCCATCAGATTGTAGATTTGACAGCCGATGATAGTTCCTGTTTTCTTTCCTCTATGTGCCTTCATTTTTGTTGCACTGTAGGCATTGTATTTGTACCTTCAGATCATAGATCTAATGGTCAATAATGTGCCCTTCCTTTGATTTAGTGCATATTGTTCTTTGCGTTACTACGTACTCCTTTTCTGACTATTGGATCACTTGATCTTGTGGCTTTGATGAGACTTCACTGTGATCAGATCTGAACCTTCTGATTCATCAGACGGCTCAGATCTATCCAGCCTGAGCCATTTTCCTTTATTATTTTTCTCTACTGTTTTATTATTTTTACCACCTTTTTTTACTTTCTGCACCTCTTTTACTTAAAATTTTTCCTCTAAAAATTTACAAAAATATTGTGATTTCTTTAATTGTTATTTACTTTTTTATTGTTTTTATTTTACATTTGCTTTTCATTACTCTTCATCATCTCATGCATATTTTATTTCCTTGTCATTTTTTTTTATTGTCACTATCTATAGTGTGTATTTAGGACTTGATGTAATTTTATTTTCCGCATTTTATTTTTCTTGTCATTTACATTTTGCTTGAAACTTTAGCATGTATATAGGTCCCGTTTAAATATCCAATAATGAGAATATGCACCGACACCACACTTTATTTTTACCGCATTACGTCATAATCGCGATCGAGGACCAAATGAATTAATGACAAATTAGGTTAATAATTGGACTTTATAATTTTCTTAAAATCAAACTATTAGTAATTTTAGGTTCATTTCAAACTTGAGAATTTGATTAGGATCCAACGTCCTTTGTAAATTTCTTGCTTTTTATTATATTATGTTGGTGCGTATAGTTTTTTTTTAGTGTGCGTTTAACTTAGAAAAAAAATCATTTTCCAAAAAATCAAATAATCAAAACACCAAAAAAATATTTTCTTAAGAAACCTTGGATTTTAACCCAAGTGATCTTTTTCCTTTTTTTCTTAGACAAATCTTTAATTAATTTTAATCTATGTTTAGACTGCTTTCTTGTAAATAAAATCAACCAACTTCAATTCTTTTATTCTTCTATACCTTTGAGGTCTCACAACCCTTCTAAAAAAACTTTGTTTCTAAAAACTCTAAAATCAACCCAACCCACCAAATAATTTTTTGAGGTGAACTACATGATTTTGATCCCATTTTTGGGTATGTAGGCAAAAGACTTATGTCTTTCCAAATCAATAAAAACAACAAAAAACATACTTCTTCTTCCTTCATTCTTTCATTTAGACTTTAGGCAATATTTCACAAATACGTGAGCAAGTAATTAGCACAACATAGTTTAGGAAAGAGGCTCCTTCAGAGTACCGAAATCGTTTAGGGTGGTTAACACCTTCCCTAATCAAAACCAACCCCCGGACCTTGATCCCATAAGGGTTTTTACTCAATTTTTTCCCTTCCCACGAATAAAAGTTGAGAGTTCAAAGATTGAACGTTCAAAACCAATTAATGGATTGATACCCGAAAATCACGAGCACAGTTCATATCTTAGAAATTTTATAGTCTTAGGGTTTGTATCATATTTGTATTGTGAACACCACTAATTGTATATCAAGTGTTCAACGTCAAACATTTTTCTTTGTAATTCTGTTTGATTAGAAGTCTCTTGCAGTTGTGCTTGAGCATAGAAGTCTCTTGATTGTATTAAGGAGCATAAGAAGTCTCTTGCAGTTGTGCTTGAGCATTTGAAGTCTCTTGCTAATTTTAGCAGTGAGCATTTGTAATCAGATATTACTTTTTAGTGAACTTTCCTTGGAAGTGCAAGGGGGACAGGACTACTTCCGGTTTGTGGAAGGAACCTGTATAATTGTTTTGTGTCTCTCTTCTCTCTCTCTCTCGGTTTAACCGCTGCATTTAGTATCTGAACATCACTTTCGAAGTTGTACTCTAACTGCTTCTGACCAGTGACTTCAGTAAGAGAAAAAAAACGCCAACACAATTCAACCCCCCCCCCCCCTTTCTTGTGTTTTTCTCACCTTCATTCACTGCACTAAAGGAGTTTTAGGTTTTTGTTGTCTGTTTCTATATTTGTTTGAGAAACATTGGCGACAGGCTGTAGCTTTTTCTCCACTTTAGGGATGTGTCCGGTTTTGGTTTCCAGAAAGTGTTGTTGGCCTGAAGGAGAAATGAGTATGATCTTTGGATTGATCTTCTCCTTGCTTTTCCCTTTCAGGTTAGATTATAGCACGCAACCCCATGAATGATAGTGGAGCGACGTTTGATCTTTCTTGGGTCGAAAAGAAAACCCTAGAAACGGTTTCTCTTTTTTGATCAATGGGGCGGCGAGAATCCAGCGCTGCTTGATTTGGAGGAGATAAGACTGGGAAATGACTCGCCCCACCACTTCATATAGGATTTGTTCACGATTCTTGGTGAACTGTATCCCTATGTATGAGGCAGTCTTTCGGGAAATGGGTTTTCGACTTCCCATCTCTTCTTTTCAAGTGAGTGTCTTTGAGTGGTTGGAGTTATGTCCTTCCCAGCTAAACCCGACCTCTTTTGCGTACTTGAAAGCTTTCGAATTGGTGTGTCGTTTTCTGCGTCTTCCTACTACCAAAGAGTTATTTTTTGCCATCTTTACCATTCATCGAGGTTTGGACAAAGATGGCGGGTTCAACCTGGTGTCCTTCCATCAGCTCCAAGTGCTATTCGAGGTCTTTACCAGTGAGACTATGAAGTTTCAAGAGAGATTCTTTTTAGTTAGACCGAGAATAGAAGTGGCGTTGAATAGTGTTCTGAAAGTGGTGGAACGCCCTCATGCTGACGTTGAAACTGTATCCACAAGGGTTCCCCGCTTCCCTTTTTATTGGAGTAAGGATCATTTTAAGCACGCGCCAAAGATGTTTAGGCACAGCTACGCTGGTTTGTCCGAGCGGAATAAGACGAGCTTTGCTCGGATTCTTGAGTTTGTGCGCTCTTTCTCTAGGGCGGTGGTAGTATCTGATGATGGTAACCCTGTTTTAGATTCAATGGGGAATCCAATTACTAAACCTCGTGTGATTGATACCCTTTCTTTAGTGCTTTCGAGTGACCCCATGACTTTTTTGGGTATGTAATCTTTTCTCTGAGTCATACTTCTTTACTGATGATCTGTTCCCCCCTTTTTGTGCAGGAAACATGTCCAACATACGAGCTTTGGTAAACCAAGCCAATCAGAAGGTTAGCGGTCAGAGCAGCGCTAGTCGTAAGTGAGACGAACGGCAAGATAGGACAGCGGACGTCTGGTTCCCTGTTCGAGTGCATGATGAGCCCGAAGAGGAAAATATTCCTCTTAAAAGGAAAAGGATTTCTTCTGCTGACAAGGGTAAGCAGGTTCAAACCCAAATTCCTATTCCTTCTCAAGTTGCTCCTTCAGTCGGCAACGGGTTGTTCCAGCTCCCACGGGTGTGGTCTGAGTCGGAGAGTTGGGGTTCTACCTAACATGTCGAGCGATGACGCCGCTGTCAAGCGATCATATCGAGGAGTGAACATATTTGTTGTGTAGATTTAATTCATCCTTTATATTTTTGGATCAGGAGTGGCACGACTTTCCCTTTCTGTTGTAGCTATTCGTTGTCTAAAGAGTTGGTTGGCTAGAGTTGGTTGGCTAGGTTCGCCCTCAAAGTGTAATATTTTTTGAGTTTTTCGGCATTCCATGTCCGTGGGACGATGCCTTTGTGGAGATCTTCGAGTTCGTATGCTCCCGTTCGGGTTTTCATCCGGACCCTGTAGTGTCCCTCCCAATTGGCGGCGAGTTTTCCCTCTTCAGAGTCCTTCTGGTTTCGCCGGAGGAAGAGATTGCCAACTTCAAATTCTCGTTTTATCACTTTCTTGCTGTGACGAGCGGCTATATTTTGTTTCAGCGCTATTTCTCGTAAAGCTGCCTCACTTCTGACTTCGTTAACAAATTCGAGCTCTTCACGCAAGTTAACCGTGTTGGCTGGGAAATTAGTGTCAGCGTCGGTACGCCAAGTGAGTTCAGTGAGCTCAATGGGAACGACCGCTTTCGTCCCATATGTGAGTCAAAAAGGTGACTCGCCAGTAGTGGAGTGGGGAGTAGTTTTATAAGCCCATAGGACTGCATTCAACTCTTCAGCCCACCTTGTTTTAGCCGTGTCCAGCCTTCTACGTATTCCTCGCAGGATGACCCTGTTCGCTGCTTCGGCAAGGCCGTTGGCTTGAGGGTGTTCCATAGATGTGAAACTTTGCTTAATGCCGATGTTTCTCAGGTAATCCTAGAATCTTTATCGGTGAACTGAGTCCCATTGTCAGAAATTACTAGAGTTGGTACTCCGAACCATGCCATAATGTTTCTCTTGAAGAAATAGAGCACGTTCTTTGCGGTAATTTTTGCTAATGGTTCTGCTTCGATCTATTTGGTGGAATAGTCGATTGCAACGACCAAATATTTGAGTTGACCAGCCGCTTTAGGGAATGGTCCCAGGAGGTCGATGCCCCACCAGGCGAACGTCCAAGGAAAGACTAAGGATGTCAATTCGGCAGGAGGTGCTAGGTGCATGTCCCCGTGCCTTTGACACTTGTCCCAGAGGTTGACGTTTTCTTTTGCGTCCTTCAGCACGGTAGGCCTTTAGTATCCTGCTCGTAGGACTTTTTTTGCGAGAGCTTTGGCACCGTGATGTTGTCCGCAGATGCCATCGTGGACGTCAGCTAGGACTTCCTAGGTCTTGTTGGATCCTAAACACTTGATAAGTGGTGTGATGAAACCCCTTTTGTATAAGGTTTCTTCCACTAAAGTGAATGAGCAGGCTCTTCATTTTAGCTTCGTTCTTTCGGAGGGATTAGATGCGAGTTCCCCGCTACAGAGGTAGCGCATGATGGCCATTCTCCAATCTTCCATTCCAATGGTTGCGTTGATATCAGGCGGTTGGGATATTTGTGTCTTAATGCTGGGTTCGTCGAGGACTTCCTAAATTACTGTTGTTTTCCCGTTCGCAGTCCAGGTGCTAGCGAGTTTTGAAAGAATATCAACTCGGGTATTTTGTTCACGGGGAACATGAGTTACCTCTACTGTTTCGAATTCTTTCATCTTCTCGAGTACTAGCTGGACGTATTGTTGTAGATGCTCTTCTCGAACATGATAATCTTCAGTCACTTGCGAAGCCACTAATTGAGAATCGGTAAAGATTCTTATTTTACTGGCTCCTAGATCCTTGGGAATTCACAACACGGCTAAGAAGGCTTCGTACTCTACAGTATTGTCAGTTACAGGGAAAGATAAACCAAGTGAAATTTTGACTACCATACCTTCGCCGTTTTCTACGATTATTCTTGAACCGCTCACTTTGGAATTGGATGATCCGTCAACGAAGACGGTTCATTCTTCCTTGTTTTCTTCCGTAGGGAAGGTCATCTTGGCGAGGAAATCCGCAAAGACCTGTGCTTTTAACTGTTGGAACAAAATGTGTTTAACACTACCTCTTTAGAGTTTTGATGATAACAAGGTATTAAAAATTGTCAATTGGATATGGTAATATTTGTTCAAGTGTACAGGACCATAGACAAAATTTGAATAATTATTAGGTTCTGGAAGAACAAAAGAGATCAAAGGAATCAACAAAAAGAAAGCTTAAAGCGTCTGAAGAGAACTGCTCTTGAAGTCAAAGTGCCCCTGAAGACAAAGTGCTCCTAAAGTGATGACGTCATCAGAAGCAAGTTCATCAAAAGCTAAAGATCACTAGAAGTTGTAGTTCATCAGAAGATGCAAGACTTAAAGCTTCAAAGGTTGTTCAATGGATTTAATCTCGTCTAAGCATTGCAAAAGACCAGAAGAGTGAAGCAACGGCTAATTCAAATGAAATTGAAGGCATTGGATGCTTGTTCTTTGAAGAGCGTTGACAAAGTACAATTGTACGAACTGTCTAGCCACTACCTCCACTACTCAGTTTTTGTCTCTGCTACAAGACAAGAATAACGGCTCTGCCTGCAGCGATGTTTCTACATACTTGGAATGGATTTGAAATTGATCCTTCATAGGGAAACAACCAAATCAGGCACAAGATCATTGGTGATTAATAAAGCTTCAAACGACTCTTGTTTTGATGCGCTGGAAATTCACAACGTCTCTTTCACACCTCTATATAAAGGAGTGAAGACTTGGAGAATTGTAAGAGACTCACAACAAGTTAAAAGCGCCAAACCTCTGCTGAAATTGTTCTACATCAAAAGTTCACTTAGAATTTCTTATCAAAGTTCATATCTTATAAATTCTACAGTCTTAAGAGTCTGTATCTGATTTGTATTGTGAACACCACTCATTGTATATCAATTGTTCAACGTCAAACATTTTTCTTTGTAATTCTGTTTGATTAGAAGTCTCTTGCAATTGTGCTTGAACATTTGAAGTCTCTTGCTAGTTTTAGCAGTGAGCATTTGTAATCAGATATTACATTTGAATGAACTCTCCTTGGAAGTGCAAGGGGGACATGACTACTTCCGGTTTGTGGAAGGAACCTGTAAAATTGCTATGTGTCTCTCTCTCTTCTCTCTCTCTCTCTCTCTCTCTCTCTCTCTCTCTCTCTCTTTCTCTTTTTTGATCCACTGCATTTAGTATCTGTACATCACTTCATAAGCTGGATCTAACTACTTCTGACCAGTGACTTCAGTAGGAGAAAAAGAAGAAATAGCCAACACAATTCAACCCCCCCCCCCCCCCCTCTTGTGTTTTTCTCACCTTCAACTGGTATCAGAGCCTTGGTTCTGTTGAGAACACTTAACAATGTGATAGTCCAAGATCTGAGAAAAACATGTCTGGTGAATCTTCTGTTTCTGGTTCTGGTGGTAATCATAATGTTGTACCTTATGATTACAGTGATAAGAAAGCTGACTCAGGAAAAGTTCCAAAGTTCAATGGAGATCCTGAAGAGTTCTCTTGGTGGAAAACCAACTTCTATAGTTATATCATGGATGAAGAAGGAGCTGATGTTGATAGAAAGAAACATACTCCTGCTCAAAATAAGATGTACAAGAAACATCAAAAGATCAGAGGATCACTTGTTCTTGCTATACCTCGTGCAGAGTATATGAAGATGAGTTATAAATCTCCTGCAAAGGCTATGTTTGCTTCTATCTGTGCAAACTATGAAGGTAGAAAAAAGGTTAGAAAAGTTAAAGCACTTATGCTTGCTCATCAGTATGAGTTGTTCAAGATGAAGGATGATGAAAGTATTGAGGAGATGTACTCAAGATTTCAAACCTTAGTCTCTGGACTACAAATACTGAAGAAAAGCTATGTTGCTTCTGATCATGTGAGCAAGATACTAAGAAGCATGCCTACAAGATGGACACCAAAGGTTACTGCTATTGAGGAAGCTAAAGATCTAAACACTCTGAGTGTTGAAGATCTTGTCAGCTCTCTCAAAGTTCATGAGATAAGTCTTAATGAACATGAGCCTGCTAAGAAGATTAAATCTATTGCTCTACCATCTAAAGGGGAGTCATCATAAGCTCTTAAAGTCATAGAATCTGAAGAAGAATCACCTGATGGAGATTCTGATGAAGATCCTGCTGAGAAAATGGCTATGCTTTCAAACAGGCTGCAGTATCTGGCCAAAAAGAACAAGAAGTTCTTGAGAAGAAGAAGTGGTTACAAAGGCTCCAGGAAAGAAGATCAGAAGGGTTGCTTTAACTGCAAGAAGCCTGGACATTTCATTGTTGATTGCCCTGATCTTCGGAAGGAGAAATCAAATGACAAGTCTAAGAAGTTAACTTTCAAATCAAACAAGATCAAGAAGCAGATCAAGCAGAGTTTGATGGCAACATGGGAAGATTTAGACAATGAATTTGAATTTGATAAGGATGATGCTGATGAAGATGCAAAGGTAGTTGTTGGGTTAGTGGCTACAGTAACTTCAGAAGTTGAACCATAATCAGATTCAGAAGAAGAAAATGAGGTATATTCTAAAATTCCCAGAGAAGAACTTATTGAGTCTCTTAAAGAGCTCCTTACACATTTTGAACTGAGAACCAATGAGTTGAAAGATTTAAAAGAAAAATACGTTGATTTAATGAAACAACAAGAATCAACTCTATTGGATCTGAAAGCTTCTGAAGAAGGACTTAGAGGCTTTGACTTCGTTTGCAAAACTTATGAAGAGAAGCTCAAGTTCTTAGGTCAGAAGCTACAAGAAAAGTGTAATGGAAAACCTCTTGAAGATTTTATTATGTCTGATATTGACAGAAGCAGAGTTGCTTATATGATTTATAACATTTACAAAAACAATGGCAAAGGGATTGGATTTTCAAAAGGAAAACCTAATTAAACTAATCTCAAAGCTTGTTGCGAATGTATCAAGGAAGGATTAAAAACCTTCTTTATACCTGAAAGTGTTAAAGTTGAAATTGTGGTTCAGTTAGAACATGAAGCTTCTAGCTCTAAGGCTAAGATTACTTCAAAGCCAAAGAACTCTAAGTCTAAGGCTATGACAAATTCTGACTCTAAGACCTCAAAGATCAAGATTTTGAAAAGATCAAAACCTGTTCCTCAGAGTCTGTTGAAACCAGAATCAGGTATCTTGAAGTCTAAGTCTCAGAAGAACAAAACAGTTATGGCTTCAGGTGAATCAGAACTAAAAGTTGTTAAACCTAAAGTACTGATCAATCAGAAGCTCTCAAAACCACACCTCAAGGTACAAGAAGTGAAGAGTAAAATTTCCAGCACTAACCTCAAAGGACCCATAAAACAATGGGTACCTAAATCTGAAATTGTCAATACTACATAAATGCCTAAAAGCAAAGGAAAAGAAAAAATCATAGTATCTGGACGGCGGTTGCTCAAGACATATGACAGGAGAGAAGACAATGTTCCTCACCCTCACAATGAAAGAAGGAGGAAATGTGAACTTTGGAGGCAACCAGTCTGGCAAGATCATTAGTACAGGAACTATTGGTAACTCCTCTATCTCTATTAATAATGTGTGGTTGGTAGATGGTGTTTAACATAACCTTTTAAGTATCAGTCAGTTTTGTGACAATGGTTATGATGTGATGTTTGAAAAGACCAACTTCACAGTAATCAACAAAGATAACAAGTCCATAATGTTCAAAGGAAAGGAAGTAGAGAATGTCTATAAAATCTATTTTTCTGAACTGGTTGATCAGAAGGTAATCTGTCTTCTATCAATGAATGATAAGAAGTGGGTATGGCACAGAAGATTAGGACATGCTAACTGGAGGTTAATCTCTAAGCTTAGTAAGTTACAACTTGTCAAAGGCCTACCTGACATAGACTATCATTCAGATGCACTTTGTGGGGCATGCTAGAAAGGAAAGATTGTGAAATTATCTTTTAAAGATAAAGATATTGTCTCAACCTCCAGACCTTCAGAACTGCTTCATATTGATTTATTTGGACCAGTTAATATTGCATCTTTATATGGAAGCAAATATGGATTAGTCATTGTTGATGATTACAGCAGATGGACTTGGGTAAAATTCCTAAGAAGCAAAGACGATGCATATGATGTATTCAGTAACTTCTGCATTCAAATACAGTCTGAAAAAGAAATGAAAGTTTTAAAATTCAGAAGTGATCATGGTGGAGAGTTTGAAAATGAGCCATTTGAAACTTTTTGTGAAAAAATGGAATTGTCCATGAATTCTCTTCTCCTAGAACTCCACAAAAAAATGGGGTTGTAGAGAGAAATAATAGAACTTTACAAGAAATGGCAAGAACCATGATTCATGAAAATGATTTGGCTAAACATTTTTGGGCAGAAGCAGTGAATACAGCATGTTATGTTCAAAATAGGATCTATATCAGACCTATATTAGAGAAAATTGCATATGAACTCTTTAAGGGAAGAAGACCCAATATATCTTACTTTCATCAATTTGGATGTACCTGTTACATTCTAAATAACAAGCTCTACCTAAAGAAATTTGATGCCAAGGCCCAAAGAGGAATCTTCTTTGGTTACTCTGAAAGGTCAAAGGCATACAGAGTGTATAATTTAGAGACACTCTGTGTTGAAGAATCTATGCACGTTAAATTTGATGACAAAGGGCCTGAAAGTGAAACTCCAGAGCAAGATGAAAGTTATGCAGATATACAGGCTACTGAAGATACTTCAGAACCTAATCAGACTGAAGAATCTGAAGACAGTCCAGAAGCTGAACCAACCTCAGAAGCTCAAGATGAAGTAGCTTCTGATGAAGCTCAAGATGGCTCTCAGCAAGCAAATCAATCCAAGAATACATTCAAGTACAAGTCTTCACATCCTGAGGATCAAATCATTGGAAACAAAGACAGTCCTAGAAGAACAAGATCACATTTCAGACAAGAAGAGTCTATGATAGGATTGTTATCAGTGATTAAACCTACTACAGTTGATGAAGCACTTTCAGATGATGGATGGATACTTTCTATGCAAGAAGAGCTTAATCAGCTTCAAAGAAATGATGTGTGGGATCTGGTACCCAAACCTCCTCAGAAGAACATTATTGAAACAAAATGGGTATTCAGAAACAAGCTGAATGAACAAGGTGAAGTAACCAGAAACAAAGCTAGACTTGTTGCACAAGGTTACAGTCAACAAGAAGGCATTGATTACACTGAAAAATTTGCTCTTGTTGCAAGATTTGAAGCAATTAGGTTACTTCTATCCTATGCAGTTAATCATTGCATAATATTATATCAAATGGATGTCAAGAGTGCATTTCTAAATGGAGTCATAGAAGAAGAAGTGTTTGTCAAACAACCTCCTAGTTTTGAGGATCTTAAGCATCCTGACCATGTTTATAAACTTAAGAAATCACTATATGGCTTGAAACAAGCTCTCCGAGCTTGGTATGATAGACTGAGTAATTTCCTGATTAAAAATGATTTTAAGAGAGGTCAAGTTGATACAACACTCTTCAGAAGGACTTTTGAGAAAGATATTCATGTTGTGCAGATATATGTTAATGGTATAATATTTGGTTCTACTAATGCATCTCTTTGCAAAAAATTCTCTAAGTTAATGCAGGATGAATTTGAAATGAGCATAATGGGAAAATTGAAGTTCTTTCTTAGAATTCAAATTAACCAAAGTAAAGATGGAGTATATTTTCATCAAACTAAATACACAAAGGAGCTTCTGAAGAAGTTCAATCTAGAAGATTGTAAAGTGATAAACACTCCAATGCATCCAACCTGCACCTTAAGCAAAGAAAATACTGGATCAAAGGTAGATCAAAAGTTGTATAGAGGTATGATTGGTTCTTTGTTATACCTCACTGCATCTAGGCCAGATATTTTATTCAGTGTATGCTTGTGTGCAAGATTCTAGTCAGATCCTAGAGAATCTCATTTAACAGCTTATAAGAGAATCTTCAGGTATCTAAAAGGAACAACTAATCTTGGACTCCTTTATAGGAAATCCCTAGATTATTAGTTGGTTGAATTTTGTGATGCGGACTATGCTGGTGACAGGACTGAAAGAAAATCAACCAGTGGCAACTGCCAGTTCCTAGGAGAAAATTTGATACCCTGGGCTAGCAAAAGACAAGCAACTATTGCTATGTCTACAACAGAAGCAGAATACATCTCAGCTGCAAGCTGTTGTACACAACTACTCTATATGAAACATCAGTTGGAAGATTATCAGATTAATGCTAACATTATTCCTGTTTATTATGATAATACTGCTGCTATTTGTTTGTCAAAGAATCCAATTCTACATTCAAGAGCCAAGCATATTGAAATCAAACACCATTTTAATAGAGATTATGTTCAAAAAGGAATCTTGGATATACAATTCATTGATACTGAACATCAGTGGGATGATATATTCACTAAACCTTTAACTGTGGAAAGATTTGATTTTATAAAGAAAAATTTGAACATGCACTTTGTGTCTGATTAAAATTGCTTGCTCCTGAACTAGAAGTTAGGTCCTGAAGTTAGTTCAGAAGCTATGGTCCATCAGAAGCTCTTAACTGAGATTCTGAGGAAAATGTGCTTCTGAAGATGACATCAACACTTTAACTTCAGATGCTGGATTTTGTGCTTCAGAATAGCAGAGCTAGTGGAAACGTTGGAGTTGCTTTTTGGTAACACCTGTCCCACTAACTTGACAGTGCATCTGAAGTTATCTAACGTGGCTTATTTGTATTGGTGTATAACTTAAGAAGGGTTATGATGATGTTATGCTTTGAATGTACTTTCTCGCACCCCCAATTGTCATTAATGTTGTTTTTGTTTGTCCCCTCTGAATTGCAAACGTTTGTTTTTACTCAAATCACTTAAACAAAACACACACTACTCACTTCACAACCTACACTTTCTATTCTACACCTATTGTCTGTAAAGAAAAATCTCTATCTCTTCAATCAAAACTTAGAACCCTAAAAATTTCATCATCATCAATGGCGCCCTCAAGCTCCATTCTAGAATCAGTTATGCAAGATACTGCACAAGGAACTTCTACACAACAAGAAACTCCAGCTTATGATATAAAGGGAAGAATTATGTCCCTAGAAGAATGGGATTTAAACGTTCCAATTGAGCGACCGGTTGATTTCATCTCTCTAGCACACCATGGCTGTGACATCAGAAGTTACTATGAAGCTCAAGGTCTCATGGATTACTTCAATATGCTGAATGGTCCAACATATGAAAACCTAGTTAGACACTTTTAGGTTAGAGCGCATGTTTATGACAAGAAAGCTGCAAAATTATAAGAAACAGAGAAGATATTGATTGATCCTACTTTGGAAGGGAAATCAAGAGAAGAAATGGGTCTAGAACCTTTTGTTGACATAGAAATCAGGTCAAGCATCATGGGAATTCCAGTCTTCATCTCCCAAGATGTAATTGCATATGTCATCAGAAGGGCTTCTGAAGGCAACTTTAAAGATGGTTTGGACAACAACAAAAAGAGTCCATGGAATGAAGTTGTTCATCAAACCATGTTTAAGAGCAAGAAGAAGGGTGCCTACAACAGTTTGTCTATGGAAAAGAAGATGCTCCTGAAGATACAGAACGAAAACCTTCTACCCAAAGGAGGAGCTTCAGACCAACCTTCACTGGAACATAGGGTATTCTTGCACTTCTTCATCAAGAAGGAGATAGCAAACATGCCCAAATACATCTTCAAGCATATGATTAAGACTTTGAGAGAAAGTCAACTGAACAATAGAGTCTGGGTTCCCTATGGGAGACTTATTTCAGAGATCCTACATCAAGGAGGGATTCTAAAAGCCCTGGATGAAACTAAAGTCTTCACTGATCAACAATTCGGTACAGTTACTGGGAAAATCATCAATGGAAGCACTTTGGGGAACATGACCTTGATCAAGAAAGAAGACATCAAGAAACTGGACACATATATGAAGGAGTCTAGAGCCATGTCCAATCTCATGGAACGTTTTTCTCCTATCTGCAAGCAAGATCCACTTGATGTCCAGCTGTACTACATTCACGACAATCTGCAAAGCACTGGAGAGAATATCCAACTGGAGGATATTCCTGATCAGATGTATGTTGGTGCTCTGCCTGTGGCAAAGAGCAGAAAAACAAAGAGAAAAGCTCTTACCAAGGATGAATACCTTGATGAAGCCTCTGAAGAGCCAGCAAAGAAAGCCAAGAAGGCTAAGACTAACAAAGCATCTGAGGAAATTGGTTTTGGTTCAACAATTCAAGAGGAAGTTCAAGACCTGGAAGAAGTCAAGGTTATGAACATGAGGACCAGAAGTGGGAAGGATTTTTTTCCTTCACCACCCCAACCTGCTCAACCCTCCATTCCTAAAAAGAAGAGGAAACCAGTTATAAGGAAATTGAAGATCACCTCTTAAGAAGAAGTTGAAGATGTTGTTGTACATAAGGCATTACAGCTGGCCAAAGAAATTGAAATACCTGCTGAGGTTCTGGCTAAAGAATCTACAATTGAAGCTGCTCAACTGGGATTGGAACTCACTGAAAACTTGCAGCAGATGGCAGTGGCTGATGCTATGGTGGAAGCTACTAAGGTTGCACATGAGGAAGCTGGATGCTCAGAAGCTCCTAAAGGTAATTCTAACTCTCACACTCCTGTTGAAATTATTACAGTTGAATCTAGTTCATACTGTGAGTCTAGGTCTAGTTCAGCCTCCCTATCATCATCCTCATCAACATCATCTTATACAGATGATGTACCCCTAAACAGAGTCTACACCAACCTCAACAAAACTTTATTCCCATCACCATCAACCAAAACTCATAAAAAGCCAACAAGTGATACCTTTGTGCCAATGTATCCCTCTATTGAAGAGAGGATAATTGGATTGCAACAAAGGAGAATTGATGCGTGCAAAAATCTACCTGTTGATCATCCCCTACAACCACCTGTGATTAAGCCTATTCAATATATTCCAACTAATGTAGAGGGTGCTAATGATCACACAGGGACAAATTCTGCAAACATCAATGTATCATCACCTCACCCTACCTCTCCAACACAAACAACTCCAACAACAGAAACATCTAAACCATCAATAATACAAAACCTTGTAGATCACTATTCAGGTGAACTACATGAGTATGAGTCAAATCTAGAAAAAGCCTCTGACATAGCTTCTGATGAAGTTATGACAGAAAGCCCACAACAACATGAACCTAACCAAGATATAACCTCATCAACTAACCTTGATTTTGTTCTCATTTCTGGACCTGTTCCTGAACTAACCGTTCCTGAACTAAGTGTCTATGAACAAATCATTCTTAACCAACAACCATCAACCAACTCTTCTACTGAAACTTCAATCAATGACCAACCCTCATCCTCAAACTTAGCCATTCTACTTGTTGCTCCTACCAAGACCAATGTCCCTTCTCCACCTACCATGTTTCTAGATTCAACTATTCTAGCAGATGTGTGTGAGAACATTTTTTAGGAGCTGAACAATCTGGTTCAAGCTAGGAATAACTTTATTCATGAGGACAACTACGAGAAGCTGTGGATAAGGTTGAAGGATATAATAGAATATGTCTTGACAGAGCTATAAAGAACCTGTCTTAATGCTCAAGACACTGCTCAGATAAAGCTTCAAGACTGGCTGAAGGGAGTTGTTAGTAATCTGCATGAAGTGAAAGTTCTTAAAACTTGGGGGAAGACTCCTCTGTTCTTAAGAGCAAGGAATGCTTGTGACTTCATTCCATCTAGTATAAACCCAAGAGAGCTTGATTTAAATTGGTTAAACAAGATAAATCTTAAGGAAGCCTCTTCTGAACTAGCACTTTTGCAAAAGAACACTCTTCTGGAGAAGGAAAACAAACAGCTCAAGAAAGAGCTTCTGGAGCAGAAACTACTTCTATTGGAATACAAGACTGCTACTAAAGCCAAGCTGGAAGAAGCAAGAATCAGAGAAGAGAATCTCATCAGGAGCAATGATGAATTCAAGAAGGAAATGAAGGAACAAGCAAAAGAAACGAACAGGATAATGCAACAGATGATGGAGATGTTTCAAAAATAAGCCCAACCCTAGTTGCACACCATTTAGCTTGTTTTTATTTCCAATATTTGTATATCATTATAAATTGCTTCTGAACTTGTTTATGCTTCTGAATTACTTTTTGATCTATCTGCTTCTGAACAATTCATGGATTTGATTATAAACTGCTTCTGAACTTCATTATATTGTGTGCTCTGATCATTCCTATTATATTTTCTTACTTCATTTTTCTCATCTCTTCTTTTTGTCCTTATTTTTTTATACTTTTTGTTGATGACAAAAGGGGGAGTAGATATGTATAGTATTTAAAGGCTCTAAGCCCCCATTAATTTAACTTCAAAGCAATTTAAATTAATATGACCTTTTTCTTATCTCTTAATCTTTTAAGAGGGAGTAGATGATCATGTGAGAATATTCTGAGAGTAAATGATGAATTTAATTAACAAGAATAGAACTCAAGGGGAGCTTACAAACCTCACCTTATAGTACTATTGGACTCAGGGGGAGCTTACAAACCTCATACCTTAGTAGTCAACTTGTTAATTAGATTAACAACAATTGAACATTTTTAAATACTAATGTTTGTCATCATCAAAAAGGGGGAGATTGTTGGAACAAAATGTGTTTAACACTACCTGTTTAGAGTTTTGATGATAACAAGGTATTAAAAATTGTCAATTGGATATGCTAATATTTATTCAAGTGTACAAGACCATAGACAAAATTTGAGATCATTATTAGGTTCTAGAAGAACAAAAGAGAGCAAAGGAATCAACAAAAAGGAAGCTTAAAGCGTCTGAAGAGAACTGCTAATGAAGTCAAAGTGCTCTTGAAGACAAAGTGCTCTTGAAGTGATGACGTCATCAGAAGCAAGTTCATCAAATGCTAAAGATCACCAGAAGTTGTAGTTCATAAAAAGATGCAAGACATAAAGCTTCAAAGGTTGTTCAATGGATTTAATCTCATCTAAGCATTGCAGAAGACCAGAAGAGTGAAGCAACGGCTAATTCAAATGAATTTGAAGGCATTAGATGCTTGTTCTTTGAAGAGCGTTGACAAAGTACAATTGTACGAAGTGTACAACCACTACCTCGACTATTCAGTTTTTGTCTCTGCTACAAGACAAGAATAACAGCTCTGCCTGCAACGATGTTTCTACAGACTTGGAATGGATTTGAAATTGATCCTTCATAGGACAACAACCATATCAGGCAAAAGATCATTGGTGATTGATCAAAGCTTCAAACGACCTTTTATTTTGTGCGTTGTCAATTCACAACGTCTCTTTCACACCTCTATAAAAAGGAGTGAAGACTTGGAGAATTGTAAGAGATTCACAACAATTTAAAAGCGCCAAACCTCTGCTGAAATTGTTCTGCATCAAAAGTTCACTTAGAATTTCTTATCAAAGTTCATATCTTAGAAATTCTACAGTCTTAAGAGTCTGTATCTGATATGTATTGTGAACACCACTAATTGTATATCAAGTGTTCAACGTCAAACATTTTTCTTTGTAATTCTGTTTGATTAGAAGTCTTTTGCAGTTGTGCTTGAGCGTAGAAGTCTCTTGATTGTGTTCAAGAGCATAGGAAGTCTCTTGCAATTGTGCTTCAGCATTTGAAGTCCCTTGCTAGTTTTAGCATTAAGCATTTGTAATCAGATATTACATTTTAGTGAACTCTCCTTGGAAGTGCAAGGGGGACAGGACTACTTTCGGTTTGTGGAAGGAACCTGTATAATTTCTTTGTGTCTCTCTTCTCTCTCTCTCTCTCTCTCTCTCTCTCTCTCTCTCTCTCTCTCTCTCGCTCTCTGTTTTTATCCGCTGCATTTAGTATCTAAACATCACTTCAGAAGCTGGACTCTAACTGCTTATGACTAGTGACTTCACTAGGAGAAAAAGAAGAAATAACCAACACAATTCACCCTTCCCCCTTCTTGTGTTTTTCTCACCTTCATTAACGTCTTTCTGGATTCGTAGTGTATGTCGAACTCAGATAGCTCGATCGACCACTTCATCATACGTCCAGCGATGTTTGGTCGTCCCATAATTTGTCTTATAGGTTGGTCCGTTGGGACTACCACAGTGTGAGCTAAGAAGTATTGTCTCAGTCTTCGGGCCGCTGTGAGGAGGGTAAGAGCTACTTTCTCAATCTTTTGGTACCTGGTCTCTGATTCTAGCAAAGCTTTGCTGGTGAAGTAGACTGGTTTTTGACCTTCGGGTGTTTCTCTAACTAGAACGGTGCTGACCGCATCGGAGGAAACAGAAAGGTAGAGATATAGTACTTCACCTTGGTCGGGCCGTGAGAAAACTGGAGGTGTAGAGAGAGTTTCTTTGAGGTGTTTTAAAGCAGCTTCGCATTCCTCTGTCCACTCGAATTTCGTCTCCTTTCTCAACAGTTTAAAGAAAGGAAGAGTGTGTTGAGCGGATTTAGCCACGAACCTTAAGAGGGCAGTTAGCATGTCGTTGAGCGTTTGAATGCACTTTTTAGAATGGGGCGTAGGAAGCTTTGTAAATGCTTGGCATTAATCTAGGTTCGCTTCAATTCCGCTTTCTGTTAAGTACCGCTTGAACTCCGAAAGTGCATTTTTCTCGGTTGAGCCGCATGTTGTATTTCCTGGTTTGTTCGAACACCCCCTTGAGATGGGTGGCATGATCAACCTCTTATTGGGATTTTACAATCATGTCGTCCATGTAGACCTCGAGGATGTCGCCTAGAAGCTTCTTGTCATAGACCTTATTCATCATTTGTTGATAGGTTGCCCCCGCATTTCGAAGGCCGAAGGGCATTACGTTGAAGTAATAGCTCCCTGATTCGGTCATGAAGGTTGTTTTCTGTTTATCTTCTTCTGCCATGGGTATCTGGTTGTAGCCAGAATACGCGTTCATGAAGGATAACAGTTTGTAGCCGGAGGAATTATTAACGAGTTTATCGATGTAAGGAAAAGGATATGCGTCTTTAGGGAAAGCCCTATTAAGATCGGTATAATCAACACACATATGCCATTTTCCATTAGATTTTTTGACAAATACAATATTGGAGAGCCATGTAGTGTATTTGGCCTCAAAAACTAAATTTGCCTCTAGGAGGTCTTTTACAGCTTTTTCTGCAGTCTCAGACTTTTTAGGAGACTATTTCCTACGTCGCTGAGCTACAGCGCTAACACTAGGGTCAATTGTCAGCTGGTGACAAGCGACGCTTGGGTCGATCCCTGGCATGTCATCTGCACTCCAAGCGAACAGGTCAGCGGTTTCGCGTAGGCAGGCGACCAGCTGTGCTTTGACAAGTTTTGGAAAATCCTTGTCGATCTTGAAATTCTTGGAGGGGTCGTCTCCGAAGGGGACCAACTCGAATTCACCGTCAGGAATAGGTCTGAGAAGTTTCGCGTTGAGCAGATCCTTCTGATCCCTCTTTTGTTCCTTGAGGTCTTCCTTGGTGAACCTAGGGTCTAGTTCAACCAAGTTTGCATCTGGGATGCTCGCAGCAGCTTTCCCTTTGTCCTCAGCAGGTTTGCTGGGTTAGGAAACATCTTTTAGCAGCTTCGATGTCTCCGCTCAGAGAGGCGATGATGCCATCCTTCACATGGTATTTCAACTTCAGATGAGCGGTTAAACACGCGGCGCCCAGCTGGGCCAATCTAGTCCTCCCTATAATACAATTATAGAGAGCAGGACACTTGATCACCAGGAATGGGACCGTTATTGTCTTTTTGGCCTCCCCCTCGCCAAAGGTGACCAAAAGTTGAACGTAGCCCCAAGGTTGTGTAGATGAACTGTTGAAGTCATAGAGTTCACTCCCAACATAGGGAGAAAGGTTTTTCTCTGTCAGTTGGAGAGTTTTTAACAGGTTGGTGTACATAATGTCGCATGAGGCCCCTGTGTCAACTAAGACTCGACAGACATCAGTGTTGGCCATTGATGCTCGCATGAGCAAAGGAATGGCTAAATTTACAGCTCCACCAAGTAGCTCGGAGTCGTAAAAGACCAATGGTGGTCTTCCTCCGATGTTGAAATTGGAGGGGACCAACAAGTTAATGCTCATGAGCTCCTCAAACTTCCTTTTCATGCACCCCATGGAAATATTCAGGGTTCCTCCCGTGATGACGTTTATAGAGGGGACATGTTCCCACGTGCATGAGTAAGGGACGATTTCCACGTTGTCTGGGAAATCGCCAAACTGTTCGACGGACATTGCTACTATCTTGTCCGCCACTATGTCATTGATGATGAGCTCGATGGTCTTCCTTTCCGACTCAGGGTTCTTCACGAACTGTTTGAGTCGACCTCGCTGAATGAGGAGTTTGATTGCATCTTTTAGATGGATGCAGTCGTTCGGTGTGTGCCTATGGCACTTGTGGAACCGACAGTACTTTGTCTTATCGACTCCCTTTCTTTCTTATGACGAGGCTTTTGGTGGTTTGACACCGGCCTCCACCAGATCGGCTACTGCGATCTCAGCGAAGATTTTCTCCCTGGACATGGCCAAGGGTGTGTACTCCGTGAAGCGACCACTGGGTGCTTGGCCTTCACGAACAGCTTTGCCTTCCTTCTTTTTCTCTTGGAAGGGCTTTCTGGAGGATTCAGCAACAGGCTCCTCCTTCCTGGTTTTGTTGAGGTTGTCCGCGTACAAATCCTCTTCATACCTGATGTAGATTTTTGCGATCGCTAGGAACTCGTTGAGAGTCCTTGGGCGATATAAGTGGACAACCTTTTTGACGTATGTGCCTTCGCGCAGACCTTTGGTAATGAGGTATTGTTTCATGGTATCTTCAGCACCTCTTACCTGCACAACTTCTTTGTTGAACCTTTCGATGTAGTCTCGAAAAGGTTCGCTTTTTCCTTGGAAGATGGCTTCCAGGGATGCCACCGTTTTTGGTTGCGTCCTATACGCAATGAAGTGGGTCGTGAACTCGTGACAAAGGTCGCTCTAAGAATCTATGGAGTTTCTTCTTAAGTTCTTGAACCAGGTGACTGCTCCCCGTCCTAGAGTGGTGACGAAGAGCTTGCATTTCACGGCGCCCTGCATCGATCGATATGTGAGAACAGCCTCGATGTTCTCTATGTGCTTGTCTGGGTCAGTTGTCCCATCGTACGAGTCCATTTGGGGAGGCTTCTCGAGTCCACGGGGGATACGAGCATCTCGGATGCGCCGTGTGAATGGACCATAAGCGTTACGATCATTCCGGGCGTCGCGAGTGTCCTCGGAGCTGGAGGGAGACCAGGAACGTCTGTTGCGTCTTGGTGGAGATCTCCTTGGCAGGGATCTTCTTGGAGGGGATCGTCTTGGTGATCTCCTTCTAGGGATCTCCTTCGGTAGCTGGGAGATCTGACGCTGATAGAGTGCATAGGGGATTTGGAGCGGGAAGGACGTGTGCTCCCTCCTCTTCTGTTAGGAGTTGGGGAGGGAGACCGCCTAGGTCGGGCGGATGAGCGCGTCCATTCCAGATCTGCCAAGCGTCGGTTTTGTTCCTCGATTAACGACGTCTTTCGTTGAACCGTGCGGAGCAAGTTGTTGACGATGGCTCCATCTGGGGTGGTGTCTTTAGGCTTCTCTGTAGGTTGCAGGGGACCTTGCAGAGGCCGTAACTAGAGAGGAATGGCTTGTACCGGTTCCTCTCTGGGCGTATCCACAGGTGATGGTGAAGTGGTCATACCGTCACGTTGAGGTATGCGAACTTCACTTTGTAGCCGTGGACTAGAACCATTGGCAGCCATGGTTGATATTTTAGGTAAGCTTTGGTTTTCAAAAAAGTAAAAACGGGGAGAGCTTGTAATTTCCCACAGACGGCGCCACTGATCGTACCTGATAAGAAGGTGACTGTCGGTGCTTTGAATGAGGTGGTGAAAAGCTTTAGATTGCTCCTTGGAACAGAGGGGGGTGTGTACCTGCAGGTGCTCCGACGCTCAAGTCAGTAGAGATCAGAGTGTGAGGGTTTAGAGAGGAATAAGTGTTCTACCTTGGGGACTGCATTGAGTCCCCTATTTATAGAGGCAGAGAGCTATAGAGCCGTTGTAATGGCACACCAGGCTCAGGTGGTTACGAAATCGTTGGAAGTGTAACCGCCATAGAGTTTATTGCGGGAACGTGCAAATAGACGTTGGGGCTCGTTTGAACCGGTCTGGTTTGCTCCGTGCACCCCCTTCGCAGGGAAGATGGGTACCGCAAGTAAGATTGCCAAATGTAGCATTTGGCCTTCAGATTATATTGGGCCTAAGTAAATGGGCCAAGAGTCCTTTTCGCCGGTCCAGACCAAGTATAATGTAACATCAATGATTAATAAACAAAGGTTTAAATAGTTAAATCGTCCCTGTAAGTTCGTGTGTTTTTGGTTATCGCCCCTGTATCGTTTTTAGTTGCAAAACAAATCCTGTAAGTTCTAAATGTTTTGCTTTTGGTCCTTGCCCTCTTCATCTGTTACATAAATGTATGTGTGGCAGGCTAATGGGGGTGATGTGGCATACAAAGCTGATTTGACAAAGTGGCAAACGAGTCACACAGTGAGAGGGACCAAACCCGAAAAACAAAATTCGTAGAGGGACCAAAACCAAAAAATGAAAGACAAAAAATTCAAATTTAAAAACCTTGGTTCTTCCATCTTCTTCTTGTCTTTCGTCCTCCATTTTCATCTTAGCCTCACACCTTCACCATTCTTCAACATATATCTTCGATTTCTACTAAAAATTCACAGGTAGATCATGAAATTGTAAAATTCCCATGATTTCCATAGAAGCATGGTTCTTTTGTACAATGACTGTGTTCTTTGGTGATTACACTTCAATATTATATCCACCTTCAAACTCTAGTCTTTGGTAGTAAGAAATTTTCATTCTCTTAAACATAACTTGAATGGTTTAATTTAGGTTTAATTGCTCTTTTTGTCCCGCAACTAGTTTTATGGTATCAATTTAGAACCATAATTAATTTTTGGTCCGTCTAAGTCCCTTAAATATATATTTGCAATTCAGTATGGTCCCTTTCGTTAGTTTTGTGAAATAAATGTTAACTTAGATACACATGTCATTTTGGTATTGACTCAAAATTATTATTTTTTTCCTTCATCTTCATCTCCTTCCCCCGTTTCTGGAAATTAATTCATCTTCTTCAAACCCATAATTCATCATTAGAAATTAATATTAAAAGAAATTTAGCATCATCTTGTCAACACACATCTTTCACTTTTCATAACACCGCATAAATCGACGACAACAAACATGTGGATAGTAAACAAACGAAAATTACCAACTGTAACACCCCAATTTCCCAACTTAAAAATTTCATTAAATAAATGCATATATCAGAGTACATCACAAAGGAGTGTCACATTCTCAACAATAAAATCTTTAAAAAAAATAAATATTAGTTTATCCTTCGCAAAATATTCAATCGTAGCAGTGGAAATCATAATCCAAAATCCTTCAAAAAGGTCTTGGCTCTAGGCCATCACAAACGTCTCATAAGTTCATCGAAAATCTCAAATATTAAAATAGTTTAAACATGATACATAAGGGAATAGACTCATAAAAGGACCCCATCCCGTTACATATCAGAGCATCCCTACGACATCACACAAGGACTCCTCACAACAGCGCATCTAAGCTTGGTTACCTGCACTTGCCCACAAGGCGGCAATTCCAACAGAAGGGGTGAGATTCAAACCAGAAATATTAACATATAAATCAACATTTATGATTAACAACATAAACTCATCACATACATCACATATTGAAATACAAGGATATCATCATCGTCATAAACATCTCAAATAGCACATCATCGTCTCAAAACATCATCTCATAATATGGCAACAATTTGACTCAACTAAATGCAACTCTAACATCTTGACATCATGCATGTGGTACCATATATGAGCATTAATATGCTTCACCGTCGCTTTGAGCAAATGCTCCACCGTCGCTTTGAGCAAAAGCTCCACCGTCTCATAATATGAAAATGCATGGACTCGACTCTTTACATCTTAAACAAATTAGCACAACTTCTCAAACATCATTAACAACTCAAGGCTGACACATGCAATTTATGACAAATACATGGCAGAAGTTCAGCACATTAAATACATAATCACAGCTCTTAACATCATTTAAACGTCACTTAACATCATGTTCATAATCATTTAAACATAAACAATACATCGCATTACCATCAACACAAGAGAACTTCATTAAATCTTCATTACAGAATGCATCTTAGGTCATAAGACATCTCTAACATTACCCAAAGGTCTATTCTCAAAGTTCCAATGCGAAACAGATCGCAAAACGAACAACAGCCCAGAATTGCACTAACTCGCCACGGCGAGTGATTTGCTCGCTAAGGCGAGCTCTCTCAGGAAGCTACTCGCCAAAGGCGAGTTGGGGGCGAGGCACAGGCGAGCAAACTGGGTGCTCTCGGCCTTTTTGACATTTTTGCCTAAACTCTTCGTTTTAAGGTTCCCTAAGTCCAATTCGATCCTAACAACTTCACAGGTCTTTCTTATAATATTAAGGCACTTAAAACCATCTAAAGTTTGGCAAAAACTCAACTTCCAAAAGTTACTCGGCAAAGCGAGCTAGTTGGCTCGCCTCGCGAGCAGAAGGGCGTTGCTCGCCACAGCGAGCTGTGCAGCTCGCCTCGCGAGCGATGCAGGGCTTACTCGCCACGGCGAGTGAATTACTCGCCACAGGCGAGCGATGACAGGTCCACTACGGGTTTGCCCCAATTCTCACCCACTCATCTCAATTCTCTCATGTTAACCCTCTAATTCATCAACAATGTTATTCTAGTGATTAATCTAGGTTCTGTAACGCATTTCTAAAGCAATTCACAACAATCTCACATCAAATTCATCAAAATTCATTAAAACCCTAATTCAAAAACTCTCTCAAACTCTTCCCAAACCTTAGTCAATCATCAACAGATGAATTGTACGTTATTAGAACTGAAGTTAGGCTCACCCTTACTTGGGAATATTGCAGAATCGCAGCCTAGCCTCTTCTCCTCTCTCAAGCCGTTTTCTCCCTTTTCACCAAAAGTTTATAACGCGTTCTGACTTCTCTCTTGACCTAGTTTCCTTAAATACCGCTTCCCAACTTATCTTATTCCATCTCAACCCTCACAACTCTTCCTATTTATAAATATAACCCCATCTCTAAAAATAATATATTTTTATAACAAATCTCTATTTTTCATATAAATATATATAAACACCACATATCTTATTTTATTAAACAATAAAATAATCATCACGTCACAACATCATCTATACGTCACATAATCACCAAAAATCATATAATATATAATAATATACTATATTCTCTAATAAAATAATTAAATAAATAAAGAGGGCCTTAGAACTCTCCCCCACTTAAAGGATTTTCGTCCTCGAAAATTTACCCCGGTTAAACAACTCTGGATAAGATTCCAGCATCTTACTCTCTAATTCCCAAGTTAAGCTTTCACCCGTCGCTCCGTCCCAAACGACTCTAACGAGAGGTATCTCCTTGCCTCTCAACGTCTTCACTTTCCGATCGTCAATTCGTACTGGTAAAGTCTCAACCGTAAGGTTGTCTCTAACTTGCACATCATCACTTTGGACCACATGAGATGGATCCGGAACGTACTTCCTCAGTTGCGACACATGAAAAACATCATGCAGATTCGATAAATGTGGTGGTAATCCAACACGATATGCCACCGTCCCAATCCTCTCTGATATCTGATACGGACCAATAAATCTCAGAGTCAACTTCTTTGACTTCAAAGCACGCCCAACACCAGTCACATGAGTGACTCTCAAAAACACGTGGTCTCCCTCTTGGAACTCAAGGTCCTTCCTACGCTTGTCATGATAACTCTTTGTCGACTCTGAGACGCTTTCATCTTCTCTTGAATCATTCTTACCTTCTCGGTAGTCTGTTGAACAATCTCCGGTCCTAAGACCACTCTTTCACCTGACTCTAACCAACACAACGGAGTTCTGCACCTTCGACCATACAAAGCCTCAAAAGGTGTCATTCCAATGCTCGAATGGTAACTGTTGTTGTACGTGAACTCTATCAACGGAAGATGACTATCCCAAGTTCCTCCTTGCTCAAGAACACAAACTCTCAACAAATCCTCTAGCGACTAAATTGTCCTCTCCGACTGACCATCTGTCTGCGGATGATAAGCCGAACTCAACCTTGTTATACCCTCATTTTGGACCTAAAAATACTCACTCAAATTCCTCTGCTATTTTCTAATGCTTTCAAATTCACCGTATTTTCTACTGTGCTTCAGTTGCATACATTACTGTTTCAGTCTTTTAAATTTTTGCATAAAATCATACAAAAGGGTATTTTGGTCATTTCCTACAAAGGAACCCATTTTCAGTCCCTACAATTTGTCCCTGAGTCTTTTCAACTGTTTTCATGAACCATTAATCAAAATTTGCACAAAATTCATCTTAATTTGCATCTGAGTCAGTCTGAGTCGTTTTTGCCCCAGGGGCATTTTAGTCTTTTCACATTATTTGAATTTTGGGCAGAGAGGTATTTTAAAATACCCCATGTTTGGTAGTTTGTTCGTTTTAGTCCATTTTGCCGTTTTTAATTGTTTCACTTTACGTTGCATTTCAAATTACATTTTTTTAGCCAATTTTATTCTTTTTACATTTTTGTCCTCAAAACTTTCAAAAATTACAATTCAGTCCTTATATTTTTAATTTGCCTTTCAGTCCCAAATATTTTTAAAATTGCATTTTTTAAGTCTCTATTGCAGTTTGGTCCCATATTTTGTCCAAATTGCAGATGGGTCCCTAAGTCCATTTTTTTTCAGTCAAATGCCACGCCAGCAAGCTTATGTCCACATGTCACTACCTCACTGGTCAAGATACACACTTGGCAGCCTATAAAAGGACGGTTACTGTACAGTTCAAAAGGGATCCACTCATTGCAATCCACATCACCACAAACAGAACTCAATTTCTCTCTCCAATGCAGTTAGATCAAACTCAGAATTCAGAAGAAAAACTCAAGAACACCAACAAACCCTAACAATCTACAGAACCAAAATTCAATGCGAGAATCAATGGAATTCGTTGAAGTTCTCAGTGATTCGCATTAAATCATCATCATCGAACCAGCTTTGCTCGCAATTCAAGGCGCGAGCCCGCCATTGATGAACGGCGAGCTTCAGCGGCGATCACGAGCGTAAGAGGAAGAAGAAGAAGAAATTCCAGGCGAATCCGGGTCAGTGAAGGGAAAGAAGAGAGAAATTACCGGTTAAATTCGAGTTCAAGCCAAGAATCAGCAAAACCGAACCCCAATTCAAGGATTTCCGAAGGATCTGGCTCAAAATCTCCAAAAAACTCAGGTAAATTTCTCAAACCCTACCTTCATATCATAATCACAAGTGAAGGAACAGATCAACGTAAATCCTTGGATATTTGAACGATTCTGATTCAACAAAAACGGTTATGAAACCCTAAAAAACAAAAAATGCAAGAAACGCCAAAGATTCACAACGAGTGTGAATCATGATGAATCCGTAAGGATTCACATAGTTTCAAACACAAAAAGTTAAAAGATGACTGAATCAGAACCGTGAAAGAACAAACCGCAGGATTCACGTTGATTCTTGTTTGTTTGAAGGCATTAGCGTGATTTCAATGTTTAGGATCATAGGGAGAGAAGATTAAGCATGCTTTGGCATGATTCTGGGCGAGATTGAGCATTAGGGTTTCATACGGCGAAGAGAGAACGGCGGAGGAAAGAAGAGAAGAAAGAGAAAATGTTATGCAAAATGAAAGAAAACGGGTGTGAAAACCCTTTTATATGTGCTTGGGTCGGGTTGACCCAAAACCCGACCCACTCTCTTCTATTCCTGGCCGTTTGATCAAGATCCTGATGGATCTGGATCAATCCAACGCTCCTGGAGCGTTAGCTTGATCCGGATCCATCAGATCCGTGGGTTTGGGTCATGAACCGTGGGCTTTAGGCTTTCTTATGCTTTCTTGATTTTTCATGCTATTTGCACCGTTATTCTTGTTATTTGAACCCCTATGCATGCTAAAATTTCTTGCAAAATTCCTGGAAAATTACAGTGTGTTCTTGATGTATTTTTTAATGTTTTAGTGATATTTCCACACATGTAAAGCTGATAAAAATATATGCGCTAATTTTTGCTATGGTTTTGAGTACTAGGTGTGTTTGTGAGAGTTTCTTGCATAATTTTAGATCCAATTGTTGCTATACAATGTTAGTATTTGATACATGATTTTGTGATGTGTTTGGTTCTGAATTCATTGCTGGTTCTTGCTTCTTGTAAGCTTAATTGATTATTCCCAACCCTTTTTATTATTACCAACTTAGTGTTAATTTCTGCTACTTTTGCAAATTTAGTTGTTAATTTCCCAATCTTTGCAAGTTTAGTATTAGTTACTCGTCTTACAAGCTCAAACGTTAAGTTTCCAATTTCATGCAAGTTTAGAAGTAATTTCTTGTTTTGCAAGTTCATTAGTTAGTTTCTTGTTTTGCAAGTAAATGTGAATTTTTGTTTGAAAATAAAGTGTGAAATATGCATAAAATGTGTACGTGCTAAATATGAATGCATGGCTTGTAATTTCCTCATAATTCTTGAGATATTTCCCTTAAAAGTGTTGTTTGGTGAGGATTATAGGTCATGGGATTTGGTTTAAGTTTTAGGCTTTTGTTTTGTGTAGTTTGCACTATTTTTGGCACTTGTTTCTTTTGCAATTTGCTTAATACTCTTTGCTATGATCATTTCATCTCCTACGCATTGCTACTCATGCTATCATTTCTCATTTCATTACTAACCATTTTGTTCTACGTCTCATACACATTGCAAGCATTGCCTCACTCTCATTTGTTTTTCTTCCTTTAGTCACCCTTATGCAATTTTCCATTTGATTCATGTAATATTTTAGGTTTAGCTTACCTTTCTTTAATTTCATGCAAGACTATAGAATGTAAAATAGGACCCGATGTAAAAGACTATGGACTATAATGATGTACACCGACACATGCACCGACACACGCACACACGTTGCATGTTCATCGCTAGGTGTATGTTTAGGATACGCAATACTTAGAGAAAATCAATCTTTTGAAAAACAAACAACTTCCACCACTTCAAATCTTTTTCAAACAAACCTTGGAGTCAAAACTCCAAAAGATTTTCCCTTTGTTTTCTTAATCAAAAATCAAAAATGAACACTAATTCTCAACTTTAACCGTTTTTGTAAATAAATTGGACCAACCTCATTTGTTTCCAATTCTAATGCCTACACGGCTTCTTTCCCTTCTTCAAAATCTCTTTTTTCAAAGCTAAAAAAGAACAAAACTCACAAAAATATTTTGGAAGAGAACTACATGGAATTTTGATCCCTTAAAAGGGTATGTAGGCAAGAGACTCACATCTCTCCAAGTCCAATAAAATAAAACCCAACTTTCTCCCTCTCATTCTTAAAACCAATCTCTTTTACAAGTAGCAATAAAAGCAACGCATAAACGTAAAGCGTAGTAAAACGGTTCCTATAGGATACTATAGTCATCGCGGGTGCCTAACACCTTCCCGTGATGAAATTAGCCCCGAACTTAGGATTTCTAAGGTTTTCTCGATTTTACCTTCCCCAAAAAAATAGAGACATCAATGATCGAAAGGTTCGAATCCAATTAATGATTTGACACCCGAAAATCGCGATGACAGAAATGGCGACTTCACTGGGGATTCTTAAGGGCTACACCTAGTTTTTCATGCTTTATATTTTATGCTTTGCTTTATTGTTACATGTAAAATTTTTCTTGTGAACGTGCGGGGTGAGAATATCAAAAGCCCTATACCCGGGCTGAGTGAACCTAAGATTAGGGGAGATATAATCGACAATCCATTCCGAGGGTTGCCTCGTGCATTGGATTACGCGATCAATCTCACATAGCTGAGGCATTTTGGAGGTGATATTGTCGGCGTGTGTTGTCATGTTTAGGCACTTTACTTCCAATTGACCGATGAAGGCTATGAACCGTAGTTACCAAGCCCATCCTTGGCCTTTCTTAGGACGTAGTGCGGTGGCTAAACCGAGCGTTGCCTCGAAATTTAGTCGTCACGCGATACTACACCCAAACTAAACCTTCTTACGGATAATCATGGACGAGCGTTGCTTGGCACTACCATGATATACGCAAGAGAGGTTGTGGTTTGGGAACTTTGTAGAACCTTGGTCACTATTATCAAGAGCCTTAGTTTCACCGGACACCGTGTCCACTTGTTACCTTAGCCCACCGTGCTTTCTTTACTAAAACCATGCATACATGCATTCATGCATAAAATTTTCTACATGCATTTATCAAGGGGTATAGACAAACTAAAATTCTTTGCAAATATGATCAGGCATGAAGAGGACTAAGTCTTACAAGTTCAAAGAAGTTGATTTGGCTAGCCTAAGGGAGTTGGCACTCAAAGTTAAGAATCCGACTGGGTTTCGGCTCCGATACGGTGGTTTGCTTGGTATTCTCCGGACTAATGTAGAAGAGAAGCTGGTGCACACTCTGGTGCAATTCTAGACCCGGTTTTCCGTTGTTTCACTTTCCCGGATTTTCAGTTGGTTCCTACACTTGAGGCTTACTCTTGCTTATTGGGTTTACCTATAGCCGAGAAGACACCTTTCACAGGCCCGGGATCTTCTCTTACTCCTCTGGTTATTGCTAAGGATCTTTATCTCAAGACTTCCGAGGTGTCTAGGAGTCTTATCACCAAGTCTCACATTCAGGGTTTCACTTCGAAGTACTTACTAGAGCGGGCTAATCTCGAATCTACTTGTCAGGACACCCTTGAGGCTATTCTTGCACTACTCATCTATGGGCTCGTTCTTCTTCCGAATCTTGACAACTTTGTGGACATGAATGCTATTGAGATCTTCCATTCCAGGAATCCGGTTCCTACTTTGTTAGCTGACACATACCATGCCATCCACGATCGGACTCTCAAGGGTCGTGGATATATTCTTTGCTGCATACCTCTTCTATATAGGTGGTTTATTTCTCACCTCCCGAGTTCTTTCCATGCCAACACAGAGAATTGGTCTTATTCGCAGCGAATTATGGCTCTTACTCCCGATGAGGTGATTTGGATCACTCCAGCAGCTCGAGTCAAGGAGATTATCACTGGTTGCGGGGATTTCCTCAACGTACCTCTTCTCGGTACCCGGGGAGGAATCAACTACAATCCCGAGTTGGCCATGAGACAGTTTGGTTTTCCTATGAGAGCGAAGCCCATCAACCTTGCTACATCTCAGGAGTTCTTTTACTATTCCAATGCTCCCACCGGGCAAAGGAAAGCTTTTACAGATGCTTGGTCTAAGGTTTGTAGGAAAGATGTGAAGCATTTGGGTGTGAGATCCGGTATTGCTCATGAGGCCTATACTCAATGGGTGATAGACCGAGCCGAAGAGATTGGCATGCCCTACCCTGCTATGAGGCATGTAGCTGCATCTACTCCGTCTAGACCATTACCATTGCTTCCCGCGACTCAGGAGCTATATCAAGAGCATCTAGCTATGGAGAGTGAGGAGAAGCGAGCGTGGAAAGCCCGTTACAGTGAGGCTGAGAACTTGATCATGACTTTGGATGGCAGAGACGAGCAGAAGGATCATGAGAACCGAATACTGAAGAAGGAGCTAGCCAGGGTTAGGAAAGAGCTTGAGGAGAAGGATGATCTATTGAGGAGAGACTCCAGGAGAGTCAGAGGTCGTCGAGATTTCTTCGCCAGTTATTGTGGCTCAGCTTCAGACTCGGATTCCGAATACTACCCAGTCACTCCTTAGTTCTGGATGATAGGATTGCTATTGGTTATGTTGTTTGTTCAGCTTATGTTTCAGAAGCCTATTTCCTTGGCTCAATGTATCAAGACAACTTGCTTTGAATAATTTGCAAAGAATTCTAATTTGTCTAAAAAACCCTTTGGTAATAAAAGAGTCATTTTTGCATCCGCATTTGCATATCATGCATCATATGCATCATTCATCGGTCACAAAAAACTTCCAAGTGCTCATTGCCTCCTGGTTCTTCTAACACAGAGTGAAAAGTGGCTCGTGCTCGAAAGACTGATCAACCTACCAGAGTACATCAGACCAGACAGTACAGAAGGAGAAATCAAGTAGCTATGGAAGAAGAGAATGCTCAGCTCCGCACTGAACTAGCCTCCGTGAGGGAAGAGTTAGCCAAAGCTCTCGACGCCATGACCGCTCTGGTAGCCGCTCAAGAGCAACCAGCCTCGTCTGCTCCAGAGACCACTGAGGCAATTCCAACATCATCTTTCGACAGCCGTTTCATCATGCCAAGAGGATTCCCGTATGGACTCCCACCTTATTTCGCTCCCAATACTGCAGCCGGTGCTTCAGGAACCGCGACTTCAGGTGCCGCTAATGTTGGTCAAGTACCCCCACCAGATTTCACATCTCTTCACACTACCTTGCCTCAGTCAACGGTCTTCACAGTGCCGATTGTGCACCCTACGCCTCAGGGCGCCAATGCTGATGATTACCGTGGAAAAACTCCTGTATTGGGAACTATGGAAGAAAAAATGGAAGAACTTGCCAGGGAACTCCGTCGCGAGATCAAGGCCAACCGTGGGAGCAGTGACCTCGTCAGAACCCACGACCTTTGTTTGGTGCCAAGGGTGGATATTCCCAAGAAATTCAAGGTCCCAGAATTTGACCGCTACAACGGGCTAACTTGCCCCCAGAACCATATCATCAAGTACGTCCGGAAGATGGCTAACCATGCAGACAATGACTCACTCATGATCCACTGCTTCCAGGACAGTCTAATGGAAGATGCCGCGGAGTGGTACACCGGTTTGAGCAAGGATGATATCCGCACTTTCGATGATCTAGCTACTGCCTTCAAGAACCACTATGGGTTTAACACCAGACTCAAGCCGAATAGAGAATTCCTCCGGTCTCTTTCTCAGAAAAAGGACGAAAGCTTTCGCGAATACGCACAGAGGTGGAGAGGGGCAGCTGCCCGTATCACTCCCGCCTTGGACGAGGAAGAAATGACTCAAACGTTCTTGAAGACCCTGAAGAAAGATTATGTTGAGAGAATGATTATTGCTGCCCCAAGCAACTTCTCTGAGATGGTCACTATGGGAACCCGCTTAGAGGAAGCCGTCCGAGAGGGGATCATCGTGTTTGAGAAAGGTGAATCCTCGAATGCACCGAAGAAGTACGGCAATGGTCACCATAAGAAAAAGGAATCAGAAGTTGGAATGGTGTCTGCCGGAACTAATCAATCTGCCACTGCCGCTCCTGTCAATGCTACACAACTGCCTCAGCCGTATCAGTACCTACAGTATGCCCAGCATCCGTTCTATCCGCCGTTCTACCATCAATACCCTCCTCTACCGGGCCAGCCTCAGGTCCCTGTTAATGCCATCGCCCAACAAATGCAACAACCATTAGCTCAACAACCGCAACAACAACAACAAGGCCCTCAATCTAGACCATCTTTCCCGCCGATACCAATGGCATATGCTGAACTACTCCCAACTCTGTTACATAAGGGGTATTGCACCACCAGGCCCGGCAAGCCTCCGCCAAACCCATTACCTCCCAGATTCCGCTCCGATCTCAGATGTGATTTCCACCAAGGCGCCCTAGGTCATGACGTAGAAGGTTGCTACGCTCTGAAATACATTGTAAAAAAGTTGATTGACCAGGGAAAGCTGTCCTTTGAAAACAATGTCCCGCACGTACTCGACAATCCACTCCCCAACCATGCCGCTGTAAATATGATTGAAGTCTGTGAAGAAATCCCTCGTCTCAATGTCCGTAATGTTGCTACTCCCCTAGTACCGCTACATATCAAGCTGTGCCGAGCTTCCTTGTTTAGCCACGACCACGCTGCCTGTGGTGAATGTCTTCAGAACCCTATGGGTTGCAGCATAGTTCGGAATGATATCCAAAGATTGATGAATGACAACTACTTGACTACCAGTGATGTTTGCATGATAGTGCCGATCTTCCACGATACTCCCGTCAAGAGCACGCCCGTCAGGAAGGACGTTGAACCATTGGTCATACGGTTGCCTGGTCCAGTGCCATATACCTCTGCAAAAGCTATCCCGTACAAGTACAGTGCGACTATGTTGGAAAACGGGAAAGAAGTACCTTTGGTGTCCTCAAGCACAGTAGGCAGTATCGCTGAAGTGACGGCTTTGAGGAGCGGCAAGGTCCAACCACTTTTGTTTCAGAAGAAAGATGATGTGCAAGTTACAATTCCTGCTGACAAGACTACTCCATTGACAATCTCTCCTGTTGTTGAAAATGCCGGCCGTCCAGGCCAATCCATTGATGATTCCAATCTGGATGAGATTTTGAGGATAATTAAGAAGAGCGATTACAAAATCGTGGATCAGCTGTTACAAACTCCTTCGAAGATATCCATCTTGGCCCTACTCCTCAGTTCGGAGGCCCACAGGAATGTGTTACTGAAAGTGTTGAAACAAGCCTATGTTGACCACGAAGTCACAGAGGATCAATTTGGTGGAATAGTGGCTAACATCACTGCTTGCAGTAACCTTTGGTTTGGTGAAGAATGAACTTCCCGAGGCAGGGAGGCACCACAACTTGGCCCTGCACATTTCCATGAACTGCAAAACGGATATGCAGTCCAACGTGTTGGTAGACACTGGATCGTCGTTGAATGTGATTCCCAAATCAACTTTGGATCAGTTGGGCTGCCGAGGAGTTCCCTTGAGGAGGAGTACTTTTCTAGTCAAAGCTTTCGATGGCTCCCGTAAAACTGTGCTTGGAGAAGTAGATCTCCCCATGACTATCGGTCCTGAAACATTCATGATTACTTTCCAGGTTATGGACATAGATGCCTCCTACAGTTGCCTGCTCGGAAGACCGTGGATACACGAGGCCGGGGCAGTCACTTCTACTCTCCATCAGAAGCTAAAGTTCGTAAAGAATGGCAAACTTGTGACAGTGCATGGGGAAGAAGCTTATCTGGTCAGTCAGTTATCATCCTTCTCTTGTATCGAAGCTAAGTCTGCCGAAGGAACTGCATTCCAGGGTTTGACTATCGAGGGTGCGGAGCCCAAGAGAGCTTGTGCTGCTATGGCTTCGTTGAAAGATGCGCAGAAAGCTGTTCAGGAGGGTCAGGCCGCTGGTTGGGGCCAATTGATACAGCTGCAGGACAACAAACACAAAGAGGGTCTCGGTTTCTCTCCGACGTCAGGCATGTCAACTGGAACGTTCCGTAGTGCTGGATTTACCAATGCAATTCTTGATGGTGCTGCTGAAAGAGGGGTTGGACCCACATTTGTGATACCAGGAGGCATTGCAAAGAACTGGAACGTTATCAATCTCCCTGTGTCTGTGCATGATTCTAAGTAATATGTCTTGCTGTTTAGGCTTTATTTTCAAAATAACAATCCTTCCGTCTTGCCCGAGGCGGAAGTGACCTTTTTGTAAAGGGTATGTTTGTTCCGACATCACCATTATCAATAAAAAACGTCGTTTCTTTCACGACTCTCTTTTCTTTCCTTAATATTTTTCCCTTGGAAATAATGGTAATGCCAGAAAAAACCAAAACATCTGTGTTTTCTTATTAATTTCAAAGATCTGCATGAAAACTATTTTCTAAAAAATCATCCAATCATGTCACGCAGATCGAACCAAAATAAACCCGTTGAACACAGTAACTCTATGCTTCTCCAAACCGTTGAATCCCCGGTATTCGAGACCGAAGATGAGGATAGTGATGATATACCAGATGAGATTGCCCGATTGCTTGAGCAAGAGGAGAAGACCATTCGGCCTCATCAGGAGGAGATCGAGCTGATCGACTTGGGTACTGAGGATAACAAAAGAGAAATCAAAGTCGGTGCTGCATTGGAGGAAGGGGTCAAGAAAAAGATCTTCCAGCTCCTCCGCGAGTACTCGGACATTTTTGCATGGTCATATGAAGACATGCCAGGTTTGGATCCTCAGATTGTGGAACATCGGATACCGACAAAGCCAGACTGTCTTCCTGTCAGGCAGAAGTTGAGACGGACTCGGCCGGACATGGCTCTGAAGATCAAAGCGGAAGTGCAGAAACAGATCGATGCGGGTTTTCTCATGACGGTTGAATATCCCGAGTGGGTTGCTAACATCGTGCCAGTGCCGAAGAAAGATGGTAAGGTTCGGATGTGTGTTGACTACAGAGATTTGAACAGAGCAAGCTTGAAGGACAATTTCCCACTGCCTCACATCGATGTGCTCGTTGACAATACTGCCCAGTGCAAGGTGTTCTCCTTCATGGACGGTTTTTCTGGCTATAACCAAATCAAAATGTCGCCCAAGTACAGGGAGAAGACGTCGTTCATCACTCCATGGGGAACTTTTTGCTGCAAAGCGATGCCGTTCGGTCTAATAAATGCTGGTGCTACCTACCAAAGGGGGATGACCACTTTGTTCCATGACATGATCCACAAAGAGGTTGAAGTGTATGTAGATGACATGATTGTCAAGTCAAGCGATGAAGAACAACACGTCGAATACTTGGCTAAAATGTTTGAAAGGTTGAGGAAGTACAAGCTTCGGCTGAACCCAAACAAGTGTACGTTCGGTGTTAGATCTGGGAAGTTGCTAGGCTTCATCGTCAGCCAGAAGGGCATTGAGGTAGACCCTGATAAAGTCCGGGCCATTCGCGAGATGCCAACTCCGCAAACCGAGAAGCAGGTCAGAGGGTTCCTCGGGCGTTTGAACTACATTTCCAGATTTATATCCCACATGACTGCGACCTGCGGGCCGATTTTCAAGTTACTCAGGAAGAATCAGCCTGTGGTATGGAATGATGAATGCCAAGAAGCTTTCGACAACATCAAAAGTTATTTGCTAGAACCGCCCATCCTCGTTCCGCCGGTGGAAGGAAGGCCATTGATTATGTATCTGTCAGTGTTGGATGAGTCCATGGGATGTGTGCTCGGTCAACAAGATGAAACTGGAAAGAAAGAGCATGCAATCTATTATTTGAGCAAGAAATTCACCGATTGTGAGACTCGGTACACGATGCTCGAGAAAACCTGTTGTGCACTAGCTTGGGCTGCCAAACGCCTGCGCCACTACTTGATAAATCATAAAACTTGGTTGATATCCCGGATGGATCCAATCAAGTATATCTTTGAGAAACCGGCTGTTACTGGAAAAATAGCACGTTGGCAAATGTTACTGTCAGAATATGATATTGTGTTTAAAGCTCAGAAAGCCATTAGAGGGAGTATTCTGGCTGACCATCTCGCTTGCCAACCGCTTGACGACTATCAACCTTTGAAGTTCGATTTCCCCGACGAAGAGGTCATGTTCTTGAAGTCAAGAGACTGTGAAGAACCACTGACCGGTGAAGGTCCAGACCCTGATAGCAAGTGGGGATTGGTCTTTGATGGTACTGTTAATGCTTATGGCCGAGGAATTGGCGCAGTAATTGTGGCTCCACAGGGGCATCACATCCCTTTCACAGCCCGGATTGTGTTCGAGTGCACCAACAACGTGGCCGAGTACGAGGCGTGCATCTTGGGAATCGAGGAAGCCATCGATATGAGAATCAAGCACCTCGACATCTATGGCGACTCTGCACTAGTCATCAACCAGATAAAGGGAGAATGGGAGACCCATCATGCCAATTTGATCCCTTACCGTGATTATGCAAGGCGTTTGTTGACGTATTTTACAAAGGTCGAGTTGCACCACATCCCCCGAGAGGAGAACCAGATGGCCGATGCTCTTGCTACCTTATCTTCTATGCTTCAAGTTAACCATTGGAATCATGTGCCGATGATCAAAGTACAACGCTTAGATCGGCCCGCTCATGTGTTTACTGTCAGTGATGCAATTGTACAAACAGGGTCAGGCGGAGTCGACAATAAACCCTGGTATTATGATATCAAACAATTTCTGCAATGCCGTGAGTATCCGCCAGGTGCTTCCAACAAAGACAAGAAGACGCTGCGCAGGTTGGCTAGCAAGTTCCTGCTGGATGGTGATGTCCTGTACAAAAGGAATTTTGATATGGTGTTGTTAAGATGTGTTGACGAAGGTGAAGCAGAACAGCTAATGCATGATGTGCACGACGGCACCTTTGGAACCCACGCATCGGGGCATGTTATGTCTAGAAAGCTGCTGAGAGCTGGTTACTACTGGATTACCATGGAGCGCGATTGCTATCAATACGCCAGAAAGTGCCACAAATGTCAAGTATATGCTGATAAGATCCATGTGCCTCCGCACGCTCTCAATGTTATGTCCTCTCCGTGGCCTTTCTCTATGTGGGGCATTGATATGATCGGAAGAATCGAACCGAAAGCTTCAAACGGTCATCGTTTTATCCTGGTAGCAATCGATTATTTCACCAAATGGGTCGAAGCTGCATCTTATGCCAACGTGACTAAGCAAGTGGTAGTCAAATTCATCAAGAACAATATCATCTGTCGGTATGGTGTCCCTAGCAAGATCATCACTGACAACGGTACCAACCTGAACAATGACATGGTGCAGGCCTTATGCGAGAAATTCAAGATTGAACACCACAATTCCTCTCCTTACAGACCTCAGATGAATGGTGCAGTTGAGGCCGCCAATAAGAACATCAAGAAGATTGTGCAGAAGATGGTAACAACATACAAAGACTGGCATGAGATGTTGCCCTATGCCCTACATGGCTACCGCACTACAGTCCGTAGTTCAACCGGGGCAACGCCGTTTTCTCTTGTATACGGCATGGAAGCAGTCCTCCCGTTGGAAGTGGAGATTCCATCTCTCCGTGTGATTATGGAAGCAAAGTTATCTGAGGCTGAATGGTGCCAGAGTCGGTACGACCAGTTGAATTTGATTGAGGAAAGACGCCTGGATGCCATGGCTCACGGTCAGATGTATCAAACAAGGATGAAAAATGCTTTTGACAAGAAAGTTCGTCCTCGGGAATTCAAAGAGGGTGAACTCGTGTTGAAAAGAAGAATGAGTCAGCTACCCGACCCAAGGGGCAAATGGACGCCTAACTATGAGGGACCTTATGTTGTCAAGAAGGCTTTCTCTGGCGGTGCTTTGATCCTCACACACATGGATGGCGTAGAACTTCCGAATCCTGTGAATGCCGATATAGTCAAGAAATACTTTGTCTAGATATGAAAAGAACAGCGTGGTAGGTCGAAAACCCGAAAGGGCGGCCTAGGCAAAAATGCGCTTCCCGGTGGATCGAAAACCCGAAAGGGCGGTCCAGGAAAAATAAGGGACAAGAAACAAAATGTAAAAGCTCGCTGAGATTACATGTAACTCAGGCAAGAATGAGCGTCTCGATGAGCCGAAAACCCGAAAAGGCGGTTCATGCAAAAATGAGATTGAAATAAAAGACAATTGACTATATCTGGCAAATTACCATTCCCCTTGGGATCTTTGCAATTGATGTTTGGCTGTTCTCATCCGAGGTTCCGACGCTTGCGGATTCAAGAGTTTCAGATACCATAGCAGTTACTGTGTTCAATGTACCACCAACCAATAAAATTACCATTTTCCAAGATTTGTAAATCTGTGGGGTCACGCTTTTGGCCGACCACCACCCTTATACATCAATTTGAGCCTATGCTTTTGTTTGGCACTCATTTTCCGTTCTATTTTCAAGACTTTATACAAAAAGATTTCTTCTATGTTAATAATGATGCATGTCTGGAATAAACATTCTGAAAACTGAAAACCTTTTTGAGTATTTTGAAAATAAGCTTGAACAGCTAGGTACATTCAAATGAACATGCATGAACAAATCTATATTGATATCAGTTCCAATTCAAGTTACTAGCAAGCCTTCCTCCCAGTGATGGTCTGTGGTCAATGGCAAGAATGAAAAAACAGAACGAAAAGCATGAAAAATAAATATGCTCGCTAAGTCGAAAACCCGAAAGGGCGGCTTAGGCAAAAATGAGCACCCCGATGGGTTGACAACCTTCAAAGGCAATCCAGGCAAAAACAGGGGCAACACAAAAAAAAAACTATTCCCCGGTGGGTCGAAAACCCGAAAGGGCGATCCAGGCAAAAATGGGATGATGAAAGAAAAAATGAAAAAATGAAAAAAAAAAACATGCAAAAGCATTGACCACAGATGCGATGTCCAAAGCACTTACGTGACCGTTCCAACGAGCAGCAATACTACTCAGACTATTCTTCTCTACGATTTTTCGGCTTCCTGCCTTCAGCGATGGTCTCGATGTATCTTCAAGCGACGGCATCCCCAGAAGAGGAACTTTTGCAAGTATACGTCCGAGCACGAGCCATTACGTGCCCAATATTCCGATGTTTTGTCTGTCTCTGCGAAATTCTATCTACAAATTGCCAATCATCATGCATGTCCAAGCATTCATACATGCATAATCATGCATCCTACATGTTCATGCATTTGATAAAATTGTCATGCTATTCATACGCATCTGCATTCTCAATTCCTATGTTAATTTCAATCAAAATCAATCATGTCAACTTCGAATTTCTTCCGCCAACAACGAGTGTCTACTATCATGTCGATTTCAAAGCTCAACAGTCTTGTCAACATTCCTTTCAAATTCAAGCTCCTGCAGTTATGTCAATCAAATTCAGTCTTTTTCAAATAACAATTTGTTTCTGTTATCGGTCAAGTAGCAAGTTCACATCCAAGAACAGCTTGTACCTATCCTTTTGGTATCCGCCGAGCGGCAAGTTCACATCCAAGAACAGCTCGTGCTTCCTTTTTCCTGTCAGCCAAGTAACCAGTTCGTGTCCAAGAACAGCTTGTGCTTCCTACATTTGTCTTTCAGCCAAGTAACCAGTTCGTGTCCAAGAACAGCTTGTGCTTTCTATATTTTCTTTCAGCCAAGTGACCAGCTCAAATACGAGAGCAGCTTGCGCCCTTTGTTGTCAATATTCCCGGTCAAGTGGCTAGTTCGCATCCGAGAACAGCTTGTACCTGTCAAATTTGCTTTCGAGTCTCCCCAGTGAGTCTTGTTATCTGCTATTCTGTTAATGTCAACCAGTCCCGCAATGGATACGACATATTCCTTTTTGTTACTCTGTTAATGTCAATCAGTCCCGCAATGGATACGACATACTCTGCTATTTGCTATTCTGTTAATGTCAATCAGTCCCGCAATGGATACGACATACTCTGTTGTTTGCTATTCTGTCAATGTCAATCAGTCCCGCAATGGATACGACATATTTTGTTAAACTCAATTCTCAGTTCGTGTTGCATTCATAACACAAATGTTGCATGGCATACATAACATTTGCAAATGTATTTTTACGCCCAAAATCAGTGCTAATGTCGATATTTAAGTATCTTCGTCGCGTCAAGCCAAAGACTCCGTCTCTTGACTCTCCAAACGAAGAAACTTAAATAGGGGCAGCTGTTATACCCTCATTTTGGACCTAAAAATACTCACTCAAATTCCTCTGCTATTTTCTAATGCTTTCAAATTCACCGTATTTTCTACTGTGCTTCAGTTGCATACATTACTGTTTCAGTCTTTTAAATTTTTGCATAAAATCATACAAAAGGGTATTTTGGTCATTTCCTACAAAGGAACCCATTTTCAGTCCCTACAATTTGTCCCTGAGTCTTTTCAACTGTTTTCATGAACCATTAATCAAAATTTGCACAAAATTCATCTTAATTTGCATCTGAGTCAGTCTGAGTCGTTTTTGCCCTAGGGGCATTTTAGTCTTTTCACATTATTTGAATTTTGGGCAGAGAGGTATTTTAAAATACCCCATGTTTGGTAGTTTGTTCGTTTTAGTCCATTTTGCCGTTTTTAATTGTTTCACTTTACGTTGCATTTCAAATTACATTTTTTTAGCCAATTTTATTCTTTTTACATTTTTGTCCTCAAAACTTTCAAAAATTACAATTCAGTCCTTATATTTTTAATTTGCCTTTCAGTCCCAAATATTTTTAAAATTGCATTTTTTAAGTCTCTATTGCAGTTTGGTCCCATATTTTGTCCAAATTGCAGATGGGTCCCTAAGTCCATTTTTTTCAGTCAAATGCCACGCCAGCAAGCTTATGTCCACATGTCACTACCTCACTGGTCAGGATACACACTTGGCAGCCTATAAAAGGACGGTTACTGTACAGTTCAAAAGGGATCCACTCATTGCAATCCACATCACCACAAACAGAACTCAATTTCTCTCTCCAATGCAGTTAGATCAAACTCAGAATTCAGAAGAAAAACTCAAGAACACCAACAAACCCTAACAATCTACAGAACCAAAATTCAGTGCGAGAATCAATGGAATTCGTTGAAGTTCTCAGTGATTCGCATTAAATCATCATCATCGAACCAGCTTTGCTCGCAATTCAAGGCGCGAGCCCGCCATTGATGAACGGCGAGCTTCAGCGGCGATCACGAGCGTAAGAGGAAGAAGAAGAAGAAATTCCAGGCGAATCCGGGTCAGTGAAGGGAAAGAAGAGAGAAATTACCGGTTAAATTCGAGTTCAAGCCAAGAATCAGCAAAACCGAACCCCAATTCAAGGATTTCTGAAGGATCTGGCTCAAAATCTCCAAAAAACTCAGGTAAATTTCTCAAACCCTACCTTCATATCATAATCACAAGTGAAGGAACAGATCAACGTAAATCCTTGGATATTTGAACGATTCTGATTCAACAAAAACGGTTATGAAACCCTAAAAAACAAAAAATGCAAGAAACGCCAAAGATTCACAACGAGTGTGAATCATGATGAATCCGTAAGGATTCACATAGTTTCAAACACAAAAAGTTAAAAGATGACTGAATCAGAACCGTGAAAGAACAAACCGCAGGATTCACGTTGATTCTTGTTTGTTTGAAGGCATTAGCGTGATTTCAATGTTTAGGATCATAGGGAGAGAAGATTAAGCATGCTTTGGCATGATTCTGGGCGAGATTGAGCATTAGGGTTTCATACGGCGAAGAGAGAACGGCGGAGGAAAGAAGAGAAGAAAGAGAAAATGTTATGCAAAATGAAAGAAAACGGGTGTGAAAACCCTTTTATATGTGCTTGGGTCGGGTTGACCCAAAACCCGACCCACTCTCTTCTATTCCTGGCCGTTTGATCAAGATCCTGATGGATCTGGATCAATCCAACGCTCCTGGAGCGTTAGCTTGATTCGGATCCATCAGATCCGTGGGTTTGGGTCATGAACCGTGGGCTTTAGGCTTTCTTATGCTTTCTTGATTTTTCATGCTATTTGCACCGTTATTCTTGTTATTTGAACCCCTATGCATGCTAAAATTTCTTGCAAAATTCCTGGAAAATTACAGTGTGTTCTTGATGTATTTTTTAATGTTTTAGTGATATTTCCACACATGTAAAGCTGATAAAAATATATGCGCTAATTTTTGCTATGGTTTTGAGTACTAGGTGTGTTTGTGAGAGTTTCTTGCATAATTTTAGATCCAATTGTTGCTATACAATGTTAGTATTTGATACATGATTTTGTGATGTGTTTGGTTCTGAATTCATTGCTGGTTCTTGCTTCTTGTAAGCTTAATTGATTATTCCCAACCCTTTTTATTATTACCAACTTAGTGTTAATTTCTGCTACTTTTGCAAATTTAGTTGTTAATTTCCCAATCTTTGCAAGTTTAGTATTAGTTACTCGTCTTACAAGCTCAAACGTTAAGTTTCCAATTTCATGCAAGTTTAGAAGTAATTTCTTGTTTTGCAAGTTCATTAGTTAGTTTCTTGTTTTGCAAGTAAATGTGAATTTTTGTTTGAAAATAAAGTGTGAAATATGCATAAAATGTGTACGTGCTAAATATGAATGCATGGCTTGTAATTTCCTCATAATTCTTGAGATATTTCCCTTAAAAGTGTTGTTTGGTGAGGATTATAGGTCATGGGATTTGGTTTAAGTTTTAGGCTTTTGTTTTGTGTAGTTTGCACTATTTTTGGCACTTGTTTCTTTTGCAATTTGCTTAATACTCTTTGCTATGATCATTTCATCTCCTACGCATTGCTACTCATGCTATCATTTCTCATTTCATTACTAACCATTTTGTTCTACGTCTCATACACATTGCAAGCATTGCCTCACTCTCATTTGTTTTTCTTCCTTTAGTCACCCTTATGCAATTTTCCATTTGATTCATGTAATATTTTAGGTTTAGCTTACCTTTCTTTAATTTCATGCAAGACTATAGAATGTAAAATAGGACCCGATGTAAAAGACTATGGACTATAATGATGTACACCGACACATGCACCGACACACGCACACACGTTGCATGTTCATCGCTAGGTGTATGTTTAGGATACGCAATACTTAGAGAAAATCAATCTTTTGAAAAACAAACAACTTCCACCACTTCAAATCTTTTTCAAACAAACCTTGGAGTCAAAACTCCAAAAGATTTTCCCTTTGTTTTCTTAATCAAAAATCAAAAATGAACACTAATTCTCAACTTTAACCGTTTTTGTAAATAAATTGGACCAACCTCATTTGTTTCCAATTCTAATGCCTACACGGCTTCTTTCCCTTCTTCAAAATCTCTTTTTTCAAAGCTAAAAAAGAACAAAACTCACAAAAATATTTTGGAAGAGAACTACATGGAATTTTGATCCCTTAAAAGGGTATGTAGGCAAGAGACTCACATCTCTCCAAGTCCAATAAAATAAAACCCAACTTTCTCCCTCTCATTCTTAAAACCAATCTCTTTTACAAGTAGCAATAAAAGCAACGCATAAACGTAAAGCGTAGTAAAACGGTTCCTATAGGATACTATAGTCATCGCGGGTGCCTAACACCTTCCCGTGATGAAATTAGCCCCGAACTTAGGATTTCTAAGGTTTTCTCGATTTTACCTTCCCCAAAAAAATAGAGACATCAATGATCGAAAGGTTCGAATCCAATTAATGATTTGACACCCGAAAATCGCGATGACAGAAATGGCGACTTCACTGGGGATTCTTAAGGGCTACACCTAGTTTTTCATGCTTTATATTTTATGCTTTGCTTTATTGTTACATGTAAAATTTTTCTTGTGAACGTGCGGGGTGAGAATATCAAAAGCCCTATACCCGGGCTGAGTGAACCTAAGATTAGGGGAGATATAATCGACAATCCATTCCGAGGGTTGCCTCGTGCATTGGATTACGCGATCAATCTCACATAGCTGAGGCATTTTGGAGGTGATATTGTCGGCGTGTGTTGTCATGTTTAGGCACTTTACTTCCAATTGACCGATGAAGGCTATGAACCGTAGTTACCAAGCCCATCCTTGGCCTTTCTTAGGACGTAGTGCGGTGGCTAAACCGAGCGTTGCCTCGAAATTTAGTCGTCACGCGATACTACACCCAAACTAAACCTTCTTACGGATAATCATGGACGAGCGTTGCTTGGCACTACCATGATATACGCAAGAGAGGTTGTGGTTTGGGAACTTTGTAGAACCTTGGTCACTATTATCAAGAGCCTTAGTTTCACCGGACACCGTGTCCACTTGTTACCTTAGCCCACCGTGCTTTCTTTACTAAAACCATGCATACATGCATTCATGCATAAAATTTTCTACATGCATTTATCAAGGGGTATAGACAAACTAAAATTCTTTGCAAATATGATCAGGCATGAAGAGGACTAAGTCTTACAAGTTCAAAGAAGTTGATTTGGCTAGCCTAAGGGAGTTGGCACTCAAAGTTAAGAATCCGACTGGGTTTCGGCTCCGATACGGTGGTTTGCTTGGTATTCTCCGGACTAATGTAGAAGAGAAGCTGGTGCACACTCTGGTGCAATTCTAGACCCGGTTTTCCGTTGTTTCACTTTCCCGGATTTTCAGTTGGTTCCTACACTTGAGGCTTACTCTTGCTTATTGGGTTTACCTATAGCCGAGAAGACACCTTTCACAGGCCCGGGATCTTCTCTTACTCCTCTGGTTATTGCTAAGGATCTTTATCTCAAGACTTCCGAGGTGTCTAGGAGTCTTATCACCAAGTCTCACATTCAGGGTTTCACTTCGAAGTACTTACTAGAGCGGGCTAATCTCGAATCTACTTGTCAGGACACCCTTGAGGCTATTCTTGCACTACTCATCTATGGGCTCGTTCTTCTTCCGAATCTTGACAACTTTGTGGACATGAATGCTATTGAGATCTTCCATTCCAGGAATCCGGTTCCTACTTTGTTAGCTGACACATACCATGCCATCCACGATCGGACTCTCAAGGGTCGTGGATATATTCTTTGCTGCATACCTCTTCTATATAGGTGGTTTATTTCTCACCTCCCGAGTTCTTTCCATGCCAACACAGAGAATTGGTCTTATTCGCAGCGAATTATGGCTCTTACTCCCGATGAGGTGATTTGGATCACTCCAGCAGCTCGAGTCAAGGAGATTATCACTGGTTGCGGGGATTTCCTCAACGTACCTCTTCTCGGTACCCGGGGAGGAATCAACTACAATCCCGAGTTGGCCATGAGACAGTTTGGTTTTCCTATGAGAGCGAAGCCCATCAACCTTGCTACATCTCAGGAGTTCTTTTACTATTCCAATGCTCCCACCGGGCAAAGGAAAGCTTTTACAGATGCTTGGTCTAAGGTTTGTAGGAAAGATGTGAAGCATTTGGGTGTGAGATCCGGTATTGCTCATGAGGCCTATACTCAATGGGTGATAGACCGAGCCGAAGAGATTGGCATGCCCTACCCTGCTATGAGGCATGTAGCTGCATCTACTCCGTCTAGACCATTACCATTGCTTCCCGCGACTCAGGAGCTATATCAAGAGCATCTAGCTATGGAGAGTGAGGAGAAGCGAGCGTGGAAAGCCCGTTACAGTGAGGCTGAGAACTTGATCATGACTTTGGATGGCAGAGACGAGCAGAAGGATCATGAGAACCGAATACTGAAGAAGGAGCTAGCCAGGGTTAGGAAAGAGCTTGAGGAGAAGGATGATCTATTGAGGAGAGACTCCAGGAGAGTCAGAGGTCGTCGAGATTTCTTCGCCAGTTATTGTGGCTCAGCTTCAGACTCGGATTCCGAATACTACCCAGTCACTCCTTAGTTCTGGATGATAGGATTGCTATTGGTTATGTTGTTTGTTCAGCTTATGTTTCAGAAGCCTATTTCCTTGGCTCAATGTATCAAGACAACTTGCTTTGAATAATTTGCAAAGAATTCTAATTTGTCTAAAAAACCCTTTGGTAATAAAAGAGTCATTTTTGCATCCGCATTTGCATATCATGCATCATATGCATCATTCATCGGTCACAAAAAACTTCCAAGTGCTCATTGCCTCCTGGTTCTTCTAACACAGAGTGAAAAGTGGCTCGTGCTCGAAAGACTGATCAACCTACCAGAGTACATCAGACCAGACAGTACAGAAGGAGAAATCAAGTAGCTATGGAAGAAGAGAATGCTCAGCTCCGCACTGAACTAGCCTCCGTGAGGGAAGAGTTAGCCAAAGCTCTCGACGCCATGACCGCTCTGGTAGCCGCTCAAGAGCAACCAGCCTCGTCTGCTCCAGAGACCACTGAGGCAATTCCAACATCATCTTTCGACAGCCGTTTCATCATGCCAAGAGGATTCCCGTATGGACTCCCACCTTATTTCGCTCCCAATACTGCAGCCGGTGCTTCAGGAACCGCGACTTCAGGTGCCGCTAATGTTGGTCAAGTACCCCCACCAGATTTCACATCTCTTCACACTACCTTGCCTCAGTCAACGGTCTTCACAGTGCCGATTGTGCACCCTACGCCTCAGGGCGCCAATGCTGATGATTACCGTGGAAAAACTCCTGTATTGGGAACTATGGAAGAAAAAATGGAAGAACTTGCCAGGGAACTCCGTCGCGAGATCAAGGCCAACCGTGGGAGCAGTGACCTCGTCAGAACCCACGACCTTTGTTTGGTGCCAAGGGTGGATATTCCCAAGAAATTCAAGGTCCCAGAATTTGACCGCTACAACGGGCTAACTTGCCCCCAGAACCATATCATCAAGTACGTCCGGAAGATGGCTAACCATGCAGACAATGACTCACTCATGATCCACTGCTTCCAGGACAGTCTAATGGAAGATGCCGCGGAGTGGTACACCGGTTTGAGCAAGGATGATATCCGCACTTTCGATGATCTAGCTACTGCCTTCAAGAACCACTATGGGTTTAACACCAGACTCAAGCCGAATAGAGAATTCCTCCGGTCTCTTTCTCAGAAAAAGGACGAAAGCTTTCGCGAATACGCACAGAGGTGGAGAGGGGCAGCTGCCCGTATCACTCCCGCCTTGGACGAGGAAGAAATGACTCAAACGTTCTTGAAGACCCTGAAGAAAGATTATGTTGAGAGAATGATTATTGCTGCCCCAAGCAACTTCTCTGAGATGGTCACTATGGGAACCCGCTTAGAGGAAGCCGTCCGAGAGGGGATCATCGTGTTTGAGAAAGGTGAATCCTCGAATGCACCGAAGAAGTACGGCAATGGTCACCATAAGAAAAAGGAATCAGAAGTTGGAATGGTGTCTGCCGGAACTAATCAATCTGCCACTGCCGCTCCTGTCAATGCTACACAACTGCCTCAGCCGTATCAGTACCTACAGTATGCCCAGCATCCGTTCTATCCGCCGTTCTACCATCAATACCCTCCTCTACCGGGCCAGCCTCAGGTCCCTGTTAATGCCATCGCCCAACAAATGCAACAACCATTAGCTCAACAACCGCAACAACAACAACAAGGCCCTCAATCTAGACCATCTTTCCCGCCGATACCAATGGCATATGCTGAACTACTCCCAACTCTGTTACATAAGGGGTATTGCACCACCAGGCCCGGCAAGCCTCCGCCAAACCCATTACCTCCCAGATTCCGCTCCGATCTCAGATGTGATTTCCACCAAGGCGCCCTAGGTCATGACGTAGAAGGTTGCTACGCTCTGAAATACATTGTAAAAAAGTTGATTGACCAGGGAAAGCTGTCCTTTGAAAACAATGTCCCGCACGTACTCGACAATCCACTCCCCAACCATGCCGCTGTAAATATGATTGAAGTCTGTGAAGAAATCCCTCGTCTCAATGTCCGTAATGTTGCTACTCCCCTAGTACCGCTACATATCAAGCTGTGCCGAGCTTCCTTGTTTAGCCACGACCACGCTGCCTGTGGTGAATGTCTTCAGAACCCTATGGGTTGCAGCATAGTTCGGAATGATATCCAAAGATTGATGAATGACAACTACTTGACTACCAGTGATGTTTGCATGATAGTGCCGATCTTCCACGATACTCCCGTCAAGAGCACGCCCGTCAGGAAGGACGTTGAACCATTGGTCATACGGTTGCCTGGTCCAGTGCCATATACCTCTGCAAAAGCTATCCCGTACAAGTACAGTGCGACTATGTTGGAAAACGGGAAAGAAGTACCTTTGGTGTCCTCAAGCACAGTAGGCAGTATCGCTGAAGTGACGGCTTTGAGGAGCGGCAAGGTCCAACCACTTTTGTTTCAGAAGAAAGATGATGTGCAAGTTACAATTCCTGCTGACAAGACTACTCCATTGACAATCTCTCCTGTTGTTGAAAATGCCGGCCGTCCAGGCCAATCCATTGATGATTCCAATCTGGATGAGATTTTGAGGATAATTAAGAAGAGCGATTACAAAATCGTGGATCAGCTGTTACAAACTCCTTCGAAGATATCCATCTTGGCCCTACTCCTCAGTTCGGAGGCCCACAGGAATGTGTTACTGAAAGTGTTGAAACAAGCCTATGTTGACCACGAAGTCACAGAGGATCAATTTGGTGGAATAGTGGCTAACATCACTGCTTGCAGTAACCTTTGGTTTGGTGAAGAATGAACTTCCCGAGGCAGGGAGGCACCACAACTTGGCCCTGCACATTTCCATGAACTGCAAAACGGATATGCAGTCCAACGTGTTGGTAGACACTGGATCGTCGTTGAATGTGATTCCCAAATCAACTTTGGATCAGTTGGGCTGCCGAGGAGTTCCCTTGAGGAGGAGTACTTTTCTAGTCAAAGCTTTCGATGGCTCCCGTAAAACTGTGCTTGGAGAAGTAGATCTCCCCATGACTATCGGTCCTGAAACATTCATGATTACTTTCCAGGTTATGGACATAGATGCCTCCTACAGTTGCCTGCTCGGAAGACCGTGGATACACGAGGCCGGGGCAGTCACTTCTACTCTCCATCAGAAGCTAAAGTTCGTAAAGAATGGCAAACTTGTGACAGTGCATGGGGAAGAAGCTTATCTGGTCAGTCAGTTATCATCCTTCTCTTGTATCGAAGCTAAGTCTGCCGAAGGAACTGCATTCCAGGGTTTGACTATCGAGGGTGCGGAGCCCAAGAGAGCTTGTGCTGCTATGGCTTCGTTGAAAGATGCGCAGAAAGCTGTTCAGGAGGGTCAGGCCGCTGGTTGGGGCCAATTGATACAGCTGCAGGACAACAAACACAAAGAGGGTCTCGGTTTCTCTCCGACGTCAGGCATGTCAACTGGAACGTTCCGTAGTGCTGGATTTACCAATGCAATTCTTGATGGTGCTGCTGAAAGAGGGGTTGGACCCACATTTGTGATACCAGGAGGCATTGCAAAGAACTGGAACGTTATCAATCTCCCTGTGTCTGTGCATGATTCTAAGTAATATGTCTTGCTGTTTAGGCTTTATTTTCAAAATAACAATCCTTCCGTCTTGCCCGAGGCGGAAGTGACCTTTTTGTAAAGGGTATGTTTGTTCCGACATCACCATTATCAATAAAAAACGTCGTTTCTTTCACGACTCTCTTTTCTTTCCTTAATATTTTTCCCTTGGAAATAATGGTAATGCCAGAAAAAACCAAAACATCTGTGTTTTCTTATTAATTTCAAAGATCTGCATGAAAACTATTTTCTAAAAAATCATCCAATCATGTCACGCAGATCGAACCAAAATAAACCCGTTGAACACAGTAACTCTATGCTTCTCCAAACCGTTGAATCCCCGGTATTCGAGACCGAAGATGAGGATAGTGATGATATACCAGATGAGATTGCCCGATTGCTTGAGCAAGAGGAGAAGACCATTCGGCCTCATCAGGAGGAGATCGAGCTGATCGACTTGGGTACTGAGGATAACAAAAGAGAAATCAAAGTCGGTGCTGCATTGGAGGAAGGGGTCAAGAAAAAGATCTTCCAGCTCCTCCGCGAGTACTCGGACATTTTTGCATGGTCATATGAAGACATGCCAGGTTTGGATCCTCAGATTGTGGAACATCGGATACCGACAAAGCCAGACTGTCTTCCTGTCAGGCAGAAGTTGAGACGGACTCGGCCGGACATGGCTCTGAAGATCAAAGCGGAAGTGCAGAAACAGATCGATGCGGGTTTTCTCATGACGGTTGAATATCCCGAGTGGGTTGCTAACATCGTGCCAGTGCCGAAGAAAGATGGTAAGGTTCGGATGTGTGTTGACTACAGAGATTTGAACAGAGCAAGCTTGAAGGACAATTTCCCACTGCCTCACATCGATGTGCTCGTTGACAATACTGCCCAGTGCAAGGTGTTCTCCTTCATGGACGGTTTTTCTGGCTATAACCAAATCAAAATGTCGCCCAAGTACAGGGAGAAGACGTCGTTCATCACTCCATGGGGAACTTTTTGCTGCAAAGCGATGCCGTTCGGTCTAATAAATGCTGGTGCTACCTACCAAAGGGGGATGACCACTTTGTTCCATGACATGATCCACAAAGAGGTTGAAGTGTATGTAGATGACATGATTGTCAAGTCAAGCGATGAAGAACAACACGTCGAATACTTGGCTAAAATGTTTGAAAGGTTGAGGAAGTACAAGCTTCGGCTGAACCCAAACAAGTGTACGTTCGGTGTTAGATCTGGGAAGTTGCTAGGCTTCATCGTCAGCCAGAAGGGCATTGAGGTAGACCCTGATAAAGTCCGGGCCATTCGCGAGATGCCAACTCCGCAAACCGAGAAGCAGGTCAGAGGGTTCCTCGGGCGTTTGAACTACATTTCCAGATTTATATCCCACATGACTGCGACCTGCGGGCCGATTTTCAAGTTACTCAGGAAGAATCAGCCTGTGGTATGGAATGATGAATGCCAAGAAGCTTTCGACAACATCAAAAGTTATTTGCTAGAACCGCCCATCCTCGTTCCGCCGGTGGAAGGAAGGCCATTGATTATGTATCTGTCAGTGTTGGATGAGTCCATGGGATGTGTGCTCGGTCAACAAGATGAAACTGGAAAGAAAGAGCATGCAATCTATTATTTGAGCAAGAAATTCACCGATTGTGAGACTCGGTACACGATGCTCGAGAAAACCTGTTGTGCACTAGCTTGGGCTGCCAAACGCCTGCGCCACTACTTGATAAATCATAAAACTTGGTTGATATCCCGGATGGATCCAATCAAGTATATCTTTGAGAAACCGGCTGTTACTGGAAAAATAGCACGTTGGCAAATGTTACTGTCAGAATATGATATTGTGTTTAAAGCTCAGAAAGCCATTAGAGGGAGTATTCTGGCTGACCATCTCGCTTGCCAACCGCTTGACGACTATCAACCTTTGAAGTTCGATTTCCCCGACGAAGAGGTCATGTTCTTGAAGTCAAGAGACTGTGAAGAACCACTGACCGGTGAAGGTCCAGACCCTGATAGCAAGTGGGGATTGGTCTTTGATGGTACTGTTAATGCTTATGGCCGAGGAATTGGCGCAGTAATTGTGGCTCCACAGGGGCATCACATCCCTTTCACAGCCCGGATTGTGTTCGAGTGCACCAACAACGTGGCCGAGTACGAGGCGTGCATCTTGGGAATCGAGGAAGCCATCGATATGAGAATCAAGCACCTCGACATCTATGGCGACTCTGCACTAGTCATCAACCAGATAAAGGGAGAATGGGAGACCCATCATGCCAATTTGATCCCTTACCGTGATTATGCAAGGCGTTTGTTGACGTATTTTACAAAGGTCGAGTTGCACCACATCCCCCGAGAGGAGAACCAGATGGCCGATGCTCTTGCTACCTTATCTTCTATGCTTCAAGTTAACCATTGGAATCATGTGCCGATGATCAAAGTACAACGCTTAGATCGGCCCGCTCATGTGTTTACTGTCAGTGATGCAATTGTACAAACAGGGTCAGGCGGAGTCGACAATAAACCCTGGTATTATGATATCAAACAATTTCTGCAATGCCGTGAGTATCCGCCAGGTGCTTCCAACAAAGACAAGAAGACGCTGCGCAGGTTGGCTAGCAAGTTCCTGCTGGATGGTGATGTCCTGTACAAAAGGAATTTTGATATGGTGTTGTTAAGATGTGTTGACGAAGGTGAAGCAGAACAGCTAATGCATGATGTGCACGACGGCACCTTTGGAACCCACGCATCGGGGCATGTTATGTCTAGAAAGCTGCTGAGAGCTGGTTACTACTGGATTACCATGGAGCGCGATTGCTATCAATACGCCAGAAAGTGCCACAAATGTCAAGTATATGCTGATAAGATCCATGTGCCTCCGCACGCTCTCAATGTTATGTCCTCTCCGTGGCCTTTCTCTATGTGGGGCATTGATATGATCGGAAGAATCGAACCGAAAGCTTCAAACGGTCATCGTTTTATCCTGGTAGCAATCGATTATTTCACCAAATGGGTCGAAGCTGCATCTTATGCCAACGTGACTAAGCAAGTGGTAGTCAAATTCATCAAGAACAATATCATCTGTCGGTATGGTGTCCCTAGCAAGATCATCACTGACAACGGTACCAACCTGAACAATGACATGGTGCAGGCCTTATGCGAGAAATTCAAGATTGAACACCACAATTCCTCTCCTTACAGACCTCAGATGAATGGTGCAGTTGAGGCCGCCAATAAGAACATCAAGAAGATTGTGCAGAAGATGGTAACAACATACAAAGACTGGCATGAGATGTTGCCCTATGCCCTACATGGCTACCGCACTACAGTCCGTAGTTCAACCGGGGCAACGCCGTTTTCTCTTGTATACGGCATGGAAGCAGTCCTCCCGTTGGAAGTGGAGATTCCATCTCTCCGTGTGATTATGGAAGCAAAGTTATCTGAGGCTGAATGGTGCCAGAGTCGGTACGACCAGTTGAATTTGATTGAGGAAAGACGCCTGGATGCCATGGCTCACGGTCAGATGTATCAAACAAGGATGAAAAATGCTTTTGACAAGAAAGTCCGTCCTCGGGAATTCAAAGAGGGTGAACTCGTGTTGAAAAGAAGAATGAGTCAGCTACCCGACCCAAGGGGCAAATGGACGCCTAACTATGAGGGACCTTATGTTGTCAAGAAGGCTTTCTCTGGCGGTGCTTTGATCCTCACACACATGGATGGCGTAGAACTTCCGAATCCTGTGAATGCCGATATAGTCAAGAAATACTTTGTCTAGATATGAAAAGAACAGCGTGGTAGGTCGAAAACCCGAAAGGGCGGCCTAGGCAAAAATGCGCTTCCCGGTGGATCGAAAACCCGAAAGGGCGGTCCAGGAAAAATAAGGGACAAGAAACAAAATGTAAAAGCTCGCTGAGATTACATGTAACTCAGGCAAGAATGAGCGTCTCGATGAGCCGAAAACCCGAAAAGGCGGTTCATGCAAAAATGAGATTGAAATAAAAGACAATTGACTATATCTGGCAAATTACCATTCCCCTTGGGATCTTTGCAATTGATGTTTGGCTGTTCTCATCCGAGGTTCCGACGCTTGCGGATTCAAGAGTTTCAGATACCATAGCAGTTACTGTGTTCAATGTACCACCAACCAATAAAATTACCATTTTCCAAGATTTGTAAATCTGTGGGGTCACGCTTTTGGCCGACCACCACCCTTATACATCAATTTGAGCCTATGCTTTTGTTTGGCACTCATTTTCCGTTCTATTTTCAAGACTTTATACAAAAAGATTTCTTCTATGTTAATAATGATGCATGTCTGGAATAAACATTCTGAAAACTGAAAACCTTTTTGAGTATTTTGAAAATAAGCTTGAACAGCTAGGTACATTCAAATGAACATGCATGAACAAATCTATATTGATATCAGTTCCAATTCAAGTTACTAGCAAGCCTTCCTCCCAGTGATGGTCTGTGGTCAATGGCAAGAATGAAAAAACAGAACGAAAAGCATGAAAAATAAATATGCTCGCTAAGTCGAAAACCCGAAAGGGCGGCTTAGGCAAAAATGAGCACCCCGATGGGTTGACAACCTTCAAAGGCAATCCAGGCAAAAACAGGGGCAACACAAAAAAAAAACTATTCCCCGGTGGGTCGAAAACCCGAAAGGGCGATCCAGGCAAAAATGGGATGATGAAAGAAAAAATGAAAAAATGAAAAAAAAAAACATGCAAAAGCATTGACCACAGATGCGATGTCCAAAGCACTTACGTGACCGTTCCAACGAGCAGCAATACTACTCAGACTATTCTTCTCTACGATTTTTCGGCTTCCTGCCTTCAGCGATGGTCTCGATGTATCTTCAAGCGACGGCATCCCCAGAAGAGGAACTTTTGCAAGTATACGTCCGAGCACGAGCCATTACGTGCCCAATATTCCGATGTTTTGTCTGTCTCTGCGAAATTCTATCTACAAATTGCCAATCATCATGCATGTCCAAGCATTCATACATGCATAATCATGCATCCTACATGTTCATGCATTTGATAAAATTGTCATGCTATTCATACGCATCTGCATTCTCAATTCCTATGTTAATTTCAATCAAAATCAATCATGTCAACTTCGAATTTCTTCCGCCAACAACGAGTGTCTACTATCATGTCGATTTCAAAGCTCAACAGTCTTGTCAACATTCCTTTCAAATTCAAGCTCCTGCAGTTATGTCAATCAAATTCAGTCTTTTTCAAATAACAATTTGTTTCTGTTATCGGTCAAGTAGCAAGTTCACATCCAAGAACAGCTTGTACCTATCCTTTTGGTATCCGCCGAGCGGCAAGTTCACATCCAAGAACAGCTCGTGCTTCCTTTTTCCTGTCAGCCAAGTAACCAGTTCGTGTCCAAGAACAGCTTGTGCTTCCTACATTTGTCTTTCAGCCAAGTAACCAGTTCGTGTCCAAGAACAGCTTGTGCTTTCTATATTTTCTTTCAGCCAAGTGACCAGCTCAAATACGAGAGCAGCTTGCGCCCTTTGTTGTCAATATTCCCGGTCAAGTGGCTAGTTCGCATCCGAGAACAGCTTGTACCTGTCAAATTTGCTTTCGAGTCTCCCCAGTGAGTCTTGTTATCTGCTATTCTGTTAATGTCAACCAGTCCCGCAATGGATACGACATATTCCTTTTTGTTACTCTGTTAATGTCAATCAGTCCCGCAATGGATACGACATACTCTGCTATTTGCTATTCTGTTAATGTCAATCAGTCCCGCAATGGATACGACATACTCTGTTGTTTGCTATTCTGTCAATGTCAATCAGTCCCGCAATGGATACGACATATTTTGTTAAACTCAATTCTCAGTTCGTGTTGCATTCATAACACAAATGTTGCATGGCATACATAACATTTGCAAATGTATTTTTACGCCCAAAATCAGTGCTAATGTCGATATTTAAGTATCTTCGTCGCGTCAAGCCAAAGACTCCGTCTCTTGACTCTCCAAACGAAGAAACTTAAATAGGGGCAGCTGTTATACCCTCATTTTGGACCTAAAAATACTCACTCAAATTCCTCTGCTATTTTCTAATGCTTTCAAATTCACCGTATTTTCTACTGTGCTTCAGTTGCATACATTACTGTTTCAGTCTTTTAAATTTTTGCATAAAATCATACAAAAGGGTATTTTGGTCATTTCCTACAAAGGAACCCATTTTCAGTCCCTACAATTTGTCCCTGAGTCTTTTCAACTGTTTTCATGAACCATTAATCAAAATTTGCACAAAATTCATCTTAATTTGCATCTGAGTCAGTCTGAGTCGTTTTTGCCCTAGGGGCATTTTAGTCTTTTCACATTATTTGAATTTTGGGCAGAGAGGTATTTTAAAATACCCCATGTTTGGTAGTTTGTTCGTTTTAGTCCATTTTGCCGTTTTTAATTGTTTCACTTTACGTTGCATTTCAAATTACATTTTTTTAGCCAATTTTATTCTTTTTACATTTTTGTCCTCAAAACTTTCAAAAATTACAATTCAGTCCTTATATTTTTAATTTGCCTTTCAGTCCCAAATATTTTTAAAATTGCATTTTTTAAGTCTCTATTGCAGTTTGGTCCCATATTTTGTCCAAATTGCAGATGGGTCCCTAAGTCCATTTTTTTCAGTCAAATGCCACGCCAGCAAGCTTATGTCCACATGTCACTACCTCACTGGTCAGGATACACACTTGGCAGCCTATAAAAGGACGGTTACTGTACAGTTCAAAAGGGATCCACTCATTGCAATCCACATCACCACAAACAGAACTCAATTTCTCTCTCCAATGCAGTTAGATCAAACTCAGAATTCAGAAGAAAAACTCAAGAACACCAACAAACCCTAACAATCTACAGAACCAAAATTCAGTGCGAGAATCAATGGAATTCGTTGAAGTTCTCAGTGATTCGCATTAAATCATCATCATCGAACCAGCTTTGCTCGCAATTCAAGGCGCGAGCCCGCCATTGATGAACGGCGAGCTTCAGCGGCGATCACGAGCGTAAGAGGAAGAAGAAGAAGAAATTCCAGGCGAATCCGGGTCAGTGAAGGGAAAGAAGAGAGAAATTACCGGTTAAATTCGAGTTCAAGCCAAGAATCAGCAAAACCGAACCCCAATTCAAGGATTTCCGAAGGATCTGGCTCAAAATCTCCAAAAAACTCAGGTAAATTTCTCAAACCCTACCTTCATATCATAATCACAAGTGAAGGAACAGATCAACGTAAATCCTTGGATATTTGAACGATTCTGATTCAACAAAAACGGTTATGAAACCCTAAAAAACAAAAAATGCAAGAAACGCCAAAGATTCACAACGAGTGTGAATCATGATGAATCCGTAAGGATTCACATAGTTTCAAACACAAAAAGTTAAAAGATGACTGAATCAGAACCGTGAAAGAACAAACCGCAGGATTCACGTTGATTCTTGTTTGTTTGAAGGCATTAGCGTGATTTCAATGTTTAGGATCATAGGGAGAGAAGATTAAGCATGCTTTGGCATGATTCTGGGCGAGATTGAGCATTAGGGTTTCATACGGCGAAGAGAGAACGGCGGAGGAAAGAAGAGAAGAAAGAGAAAATGTTATGCAAAATGAAAGAAAACGGGTGTGAAAACCCTTTTATATGTGCTTGGGTCGGGTTGACCCAAAACCCGACCCACTCTCTTCTATTCCTGGCCGTTTGATCAAGATCCTGATGGATCTGGATCAATCCAACGCTCCTGGAGCGTTAGCTTGATCCGGATCCATCAGATCCGTGGGTTTGGGTCATGAACCGTGGGCTTTAGGCTTTCTTATGCTTTCTTGATTTTTCATGCTATTTGCACCGTTATTCTTGTTATTTGAACCCCTATGCATGCTAAAATTTCTTGCAAAATTCCTGGAAAATTACAGTGTGTTCTTGATGTATTTTTTAATGTTTTAGTGATATTTCCACACATGTAAAGCTGATAAAAATATATGCGCTAATTTTTGCTATGGTTTTGAGTACTAGGTGTGTTTGTGAGAGTTTCTTGCATAATTTTAGATCCAATTGTTGCTATACAATGTTAGTATTTGATACATGATTTTGTGATGTGTTTGGTTCTGAATTCATTGCTGGTTCTTGCTTCTTGTAAGCTTAATTGATTATTCCCAACCCTTTTTATTATTACCAACTTAGTGTTAATTTCTGCTACTTTTGCAAATTTAGTTGTTAATTTCCCAATCTTTGCAAGTTTAGTATTAGTTACTCGTCTTACAAGCTCAAACGTTAAGTTTCCAATTTCATGCAAGTTTAGAAGTAATTTCTTGTTTTGCAAGTTCATTAGTTAGTTTCTTGTTTTGCAAGTAAATGTGAATTTTTGTTTGAAAATAAAGTGTGAAATATGCATAAAATGTGTACGTGCTAAATATGAATGCATGGCTTGTAATTTCCTCATAATTCTTGAGATATTTCCCTTAAAAGTGTTGTTTGGTGAGGATTATAGGTCATGGGATTTGGTTTAAGTTTTAGGCTTTTGTTTTGTGTAGTTTGCACTATTTTTGGCACTTGTTTCTTTTGCAATTTGCTTAATACTCTTTGCTATGATCATTTCATCTCCTACGCATTGCTACTCATGCTATCATTTCTCATTTCATTACTAACCATTTTGTTCTACGTCTCATACACATTGCAAGCATTGCCTCACTCTCATTTGTTTTTCTTCCTTTAGTCACCCTTATGCAATTTTCCATTTGATTCATGTAATATTTTAGGTTTAGCTTACCTTTCTTTAATTTCATGCAAGACTATAGAATGTAAAATAGGACCCGATGTAAAAGACTATGGACTATAATGATGTACACCGACACATGCACCGACACACGCACACACGTTGCATGTTCATCGCTAGGTGTATGTTTAGGATACGCAATACTTAGAGAAAATCAATCTTTTGAAAAACAAACAACTTCCACCACTTCAAATCTTTTTCAAACAAACCTTGGAGTCAAAACTCCAAAAGATTTTCCCTTTGTTTTCTTAATCAAAAATCAAAAATGAACACTAATTCTCAACTTTAACCGTTTTTGTAAATAAATTGGACCAACCTCATTTGTTTCCAATTCTAATGCCTACACGGCTTCTTTCCCTTCTTCAAAATCTCTTTTTTCAAAGCTAAAAAAGAACAAAACTCACAAAAATATTTTGGAAGAGAACTACATGGAATTTTGATCCCTTAAAAGGGTATGTAGGCAAGAGACTCACATCTCTCCAAGTCCAATAAAATAAAACCCAACTTTCTCCCTCTCATTCTTAAAACCAATCTCTTTTACAAGTAGCAATAAAAGCAACGCATAAACGTAAAGCGTAGTAAAACGGTTCCTATAGGATACTATAGTCATCGCGGGTGCCTAACACCTTCCCGTGATGAAATTAGCCCCGAACTTAGGATTTCTAAGGTTTTCTCGATTTTACCTTCCCCAAAAAAATAGAGACATCAATGATCGAAAGGTTCGAATCCAATTAATGATTTGACACCCGAAAATCGCGATGACAAACCTCAACTGAGAACCCAAAGCCTCTTGCAAACTCTTCTAAAATCTAGAAGTGAATCTTGGATCTCTATCTGATACGATGCTCGAAGGAACACCATGCAGCTTCACTATGTCTCGGATGTAAATCTCTGCCAACTGAGCTACAGGAAAAGTAATATTAATCGGTAGAAAATGGGCCGACTTCGTCAATCTATCAACAATAACCCAAATTGCGTCGTTCACTCTAGGAGTACTCGGCAAGCTCGTCACAAAGTCCATGGATATACTATCCCATTTCCACTCTGGTACATCCAAAGATACCATCATACCAGCCGGTTTCTGATGTTCAATCTTCGACTTCTGACAAACTAAACAGGAATACACAAACTGTGCCACATCTCGTTTCAATCCAGACCACCAAAACAACTTCTTCAAATCATGATACATCTTCGTAGCTCCCGGATGAATACTCAAGCTACTTCTGTGGCTCTCTTCTAGAATCATCTTCTTCATTTCATCGTTGTCAGGAATGCAAATTCTACCTCGAAACCTCAACACTCCTTGATCATCGACTTTAAAGTCACTATCTTCAGCCTGATTACTAGCAACCAACAAGTCCACAAACCTAACATCTTCTTTCTGCGCCTCTTTAATACTCTTCAAGAAATCACTATCAATCCTCAACATTCCCAGCTTTACACTCTGAGGTGTCCTTTCACAAACTAAGCTCAAATCTCTAAACTGTTCCAGCAATTCAAACTCTTTCACCATCAAAGCAGACATATGCAAAGTCTTCCTACTCAAGGCATCTGCAACCACATTAGCCTTGCCCGGATGATAATTCAAACCAAAGTCATAATCTTTCAATAGTTCAAGCCACCTTCATTGTCTCATATTTAATTCCTTCTGATCAAACAAATACTTCAAGTTCTTGTGATCACTAAACACTTCAAACCTCGAACCATACAAGTAATGTCTCCATATCTTCAATACAAACACCACAGCCGCCAATTCTAAATCATGCGTCGGGTAATTCTTCTCATGAACTCTCAACTGTCTTGAAGCATAAGCAACCACTTTACCATCTTGCATAAGCACACCACCAGAACCCAACTTGGACGCATCACAATACACCACAAAAGGTTCATCGTACTTCAGCAAAATCAAAACTGGAGCCGTCGTCAAACGCTTCTTCAACTCATTAAAACCATTCTCACAATGGACATCCCATACAAAAGCTTTACCTTTACACGTCAACTGCGTTAGCGGAAGAGCTAACTTGGAAAACCCTTCTATAAACCTTCTATAGTAACCAGCTAAACCCAATAAGCTTCTAATTTCAGTAACCGATTTGGGAGTCTCCCATTGTGATACCGCTTCAACTTTAGACGGGTCAACTGCAATACCATCACCAGAAATAACAGGCCAAGAAAACTTACTTCCTTTAACCAGAACTCACACTTAGACAACTTGGCATAATGTTTCTTCTCCTTCAACACTTGCAAGACAGTCTTCAAATGATCAGCATGTTCTTCTTCAGTCTTGGAGTAAATCAAAATATCGTCAATGAACACCACTACAAACCGATCCAAAAATGCATGGAAGATGCGATTCATATACTCCATAAACACTCCAGGGGCATTGGTAACTCCAAAAGGCATAACCTTGTACTCATAATGACCATAACGCGTTCTGAAAGCTGTCTTCTGCATATCTTCATCTTTCACTTTAATCTGGTGATAACCTGACCTCAAATCAATCTTGCTGAAAACACGTGCACCCACTAACTGATCCATCAAATCATCAATCCTCGGAAGTGGATACCTATTCTTGATAGTTACCTTGTTCAACTGTCGATAATCAATACATAGTCTCATACTACCATATTTCTTCTTTACTAGCAACACTGGCGCTCCCCAAGGTGAAACACTTGGTCTAACAAATTTCTTTTCGAGCAAGTCCTCTAACTATTTCTTCAACTCAGCTAATTCGGAAGCCGACATACGATAAGGTGCCATTGACACCGGCTTCGTTCCAGGAACAAGATCAATAGAAAACTCAACCTCTCTCTCTGGAGGCACGTCAAGAATTTCATCTCGAAAAACATCAGGAAAATTGCATACCACTTGTAGCTTATCGATCACCGCCTAATTCTCAATAGATAAAGAAGCCATCAAGGAAAACATCAATAAGCCATCAGGTTCTAGTTGCTTCAGCTGCTTAGTAGATAAGAACTCTGCACCACTTTCCTCTTCAACCGAAGAAAAATGTACCGTCTTGCTAAAACAATTAATAAGCACGTGGTTGTATTCTAACCAATTCATACCCAGAATTACATTCATACCGCTTAAAGGTAGACAAACTAAATCCATCTCAAAATCGCGACCAAACATAGACAAAGGACATCTCAAACACACTAGGGAAGTAGTCACCGAACCCTTAGCTGGAGTTTCGACAACCATCTCCCCGCTCATATCAGATACAACAAGATTTAACTTAGCAGCACAATCAAGAGCAATAAAACAATGTGTAGCACCAGTATCAATAATAGCGATTAAAGGTTTATCATTAATATAACAAGTACCTCTGATCAAACGATCATCATTCTCAGTCTGTGTGCCAGTCAATGCGAATACCCTTCCAGTAGTCTTAGCTTTCTTCGGTTGCTTGCATTGCGAACCAATATGTCCTTGCTCATTACAGTTAAAGCACACAACATCATCAAACTTGCAGTCATTAGTAGTATGCCCTTTTTGACCACAACGGTAGCATCTCTTCACATCAGCAGTACACACGTTACTCTTGTGGCCTTTCTCTCCACAAGTAAAACAAGTGATCTCAGCAGGAGCATTCTTCTTCTGAGGTCTCCTCTCATCATTAACTCTTTGCTTTCCCTTATCTCTAGGGGCTTCATAAGGTTTAGGACGACTCTGCTGGTCCTTAGCTTTCCTATCATTCACTACCTTGTAGTGAGCCTTGGTATCCTCCTCATATATTCTGCAACTACTCACCAACTTAGAAAAGTTACGGATCTTTTGGTAACCAATGGCTCGCTTGATATCAGCACGCAAACCATTCTCAAACTTGATGCACTTTGAAAATTCAGCAGTCTCGGGGGTATAGTGTGGATAAAATTTAGCCAACTCCACAAATTTCGCCGCATACTCAGTCACTGACATGTTCCCTTGCTTAAGCTCCAGAAACTCAATCTCCTTCTTTCCACGAACATCTTCTGAAAAGTATCTATCAAGGAATTCCCTCTTGAATATAGCCCATGTAACCTCAGCTCCGTCTTGTTCCAGAATGGGCAGAAGACTAACCCACCAATCATCAGCCTCCTCAGCAAGCATGTGCGTACCAAAATGCACCTTCTGCACCTCCGTGCACTGCATAACTCGGAACACCCTCTCAATCTCCTTGAGCCATGTCTGGGCTCCATCTGGATCATATCTCCCCTTGAAGGTAGGAGGATGATTCCTCAAGAAGGTCTCTAGCATACGGACCTCAGCATTCGCACCAGCATTCGTATTCGGCTGCTGTCCTACAGCTTGGGCAACAGCTTCCATAGCAGCAGCAATTGCAGCATCGTTTCTTCCAGCCATCTTAGTTCTCTACAAAGCAAACATAAGTTAGAATAATACTATTATAGTATTCTAACTCTAAGACAACGTCACTCGACTCTCTATTTGGCCGGACGGACCAACTTGCTCTGGTACCAATTGTAACACCCCAATTTCCCGACTTAAAAATTTCATTAAATAAATGCATATATCAGAGTACATCACAAAGGAGTGTCACATTCTCAACAATAAAATCTTTAAACAAAATGAATATTAGTTTATCCTTCGCAAAATATTCAATCATAGCAGCGGAAATCATAATCCAAAATCCTTCAAAAAGGTCTTGGCTCTAGGCCATCACAAACGTCTCATAAGTTCATCGAAAATCTCAAATATTAAAATAGTTCAAACATGATACATAAGGGAATAGACTCATAAAAGGACCCCATCCCGTTACATATCAGAGCATCCCTACGACATCACACAAGGACTCCTCACAACAGCGCATCTAAGCTTGGTTACCTACACTTGCCCACAAGGCGGCAATTCCAATAGAAGGGGTGAGATTCACAACAGAAATATTAACATATAAATCAACATTTATGATTAACAACATAAACTCATCACATACATCACATATTGAAATACAAGGATATCATTATCGTCATAAACATCTCAAATAGCACATCATCGTCTCAAAACATCATCTCATAATATGTCAACAATTTGACTCAACTAAATGTAACTCTAACATCTTGACATCATGCATGTGGTACCATATATAAGCATTAATATGCTTCACCGTCGTTTGAGCAAATGCTCCACCGTCGCTTTGAGCAAATGCTCCACCGTCGCTTTGAGCAAAAGCTCCACCGTCTCATAATATGCAAATGCATGGACTCGACTCTTTACATCTTAAACAATTTAGCATAACTTCTCAAACATCATTAACAACTCAAGGCTGACACATGCAATTTATGACAAATACATGGCAGAAGTTCAACACATTAAATACATAATCACAGCTCTTAACATCATTTAAACATCACTTAACATCATGTTCATAATCATTTAAACATAAACAATACATCGCATTACCATCAACACAAGAGAACTTCATTAAATCTTCATTACAGAATGCATCTTAGGTCATAAGACATCTCTAACATTACCCAAAGGTCTATTCTCAAAGTTCCAATGCGAAACAGATCGCAAAACGAACAACAGCCCAGAATTGCACTAACTCGCCACGGCGAGTGATTTGCTCGCTAAGGCGGGCTCTCTCAGGAAGCTACTCGCCAAAGGCGAGTTGGGGGCGAGGCACAGGCGAGCAAACTGGGTGCTCTCGGCCTTTTTGACATTTTTGCCTAAACTCTTCGTTTTAAGGTTCCCTAAGTCCAATTCGATCCTAACAACTTCACAGGTCTTTCTTATAAATATTAAGGCACTTAAAACCATCTAAAGTTTGGCAAAAACTCAACTTCCAAAAGTTACTCGCCACAGCGAGCTAGTTGGCTCGCCTTGCGAGCAGAAGGGCGTTGCTTGCCACAGCGAGCTGTGCAGCTCGCCTCGCGAGCGATGCAGGGCTTACTCGCCACGGCGAGTGAATTACTCGCCACAGGCAAGCGATGACAGGTCCACTACGGGTTTGCCCCAATTCTCACCCACTCATCTCAATTCTCTCATGTTAAGCCTCTAATTCATCAGCAATGTTATTCTAGTGATTAATCTAGGTTCTGTAACGCGTTTCTAAAGCAATTCACCGCAATCTCACATCAAATTCATCAAAATTCATTAAAACCCTAATTCAAAAACTCTCTCAAACTCTTCCCAAACCTTAGTCAATCATCAACAGATGAATTATACGTTATTAGAACTGAAGTTAGGCTCACCCTTACTTGGGAATATTGCAGAATCGCAGCCTAGCCTCTTCTCCTCTCTCAAGCCGTTTTCTCCCTTTTCACCAAAAGTCTGTAACGCGTTCTGACTTCTCTCTTGACCTAGTTTCCTTAAATACCGCTTCCCAACTTATCTTATTCCATCTCAACCCTCACAAATCTTCCTATTTATAAATATAACCCCATCTCTAAAAATAATATATTTTTATAACAAATCTCTATTTTTCATATAAATATATATAAACACCACATATCTTATTTTATTAAACAATAAAATAATCATCACGTCACAACATCATCTATACGTCACATAATCACCAAAAATCATATAATATATAATAATATACTATATTCTCTAATAAAATAATTAAATAAATAAAGAGGGCCTTACACCAACATGACAAACAGTATACTTCATTTGATTCAAAACAAAAGTTGGTTGTACCCAATGAAGTTTATTTCAAAAAATTATCACCTTGAATCTCATAAAACAAAAACCACAAAAACAAAATTGATTCCAAACAACAAAAGGTCATAACCTAATTTCCTAGCCTCAATCTAAACCAACCCAGCAAGGGCGTTTTAGGAATGAAGGAGGGAGTAGAAGAAATGAGGGAGGGAGTATAACTCTAGATTCATAACGAAATCTAGTTTAATTAAAAACTTCAACGAAAGAGTATATGGAATTAAACAAATTCAACAAAGGAGTTAATGGAATGAGGGAGGGAGTAGAGGGGTTTTAAGAGAAGATTAAAACTTGAGGAAGTGTGACAGAAGGACAAAGAGTGTTTGGGGAGGAAAGTGTGGAGTTTGATGTAGTGATTGTTGGTGTTGTTGTTATGGATATGTGTTTGAATTAAAAAATAAAATAAAATCTAGTGCTCATAACAATTAATTAATAAAAAAAATTAGTTAGAGTTTTTCATGATTTTATTTTTTCTAGGAAAGTTTATGAATATGGTGATGAAGATGATGAAGAAGAATAAGAAGAAAAAGAAGAAAGAGGAAGAAGAATAGTAAAAGGAAAATACCAATTGGTGATAGTGCACTATTTTGATTTTGATCCCTCTCCGAATTTTGTTTTTTGCTTTTGGTCCCTCCCACTGACTCATCGTCTACTTTGTCAAATCAGTGTTGTCTGTCACGTCACGTCACCCTCAGTAAGCCACCTATGTGTTTTTGTAACGGATAAAAAGGGCAATGGCCAAAACAAAACGTTTAAACCTTACAGGGTTATTTTGCAACAAAAAAGATACAGGGACGAAAAACAAAAAACACACGAACTTACAGTGACGATTTAACTATTTAGGCTTTGAAAAAACTTAAAGCACCGGTTAAAGAATAAAGTGAGATTCCCGTTTGTTATGGATTAAAATAAAAGTGATTCTGAGTTAGAGATTATTTTAGAGATTTTACGAAAAATCAGAATCTATTTTACGTTTGTTTACCGTAATAAAAATCCCTTTTTTTAAACAAATAATTTAGTTTGTTTAGATACATCTATATAAAAGGGATTTTTTGTTATAAAATTTGTTCAATCTTTTGAATCATATTTTCTCTCTTCAAATGAGAAGTTGTTTTTAGATTATTTTTAGATTTTGATTTTTTTAAAAAATCTGTAACAAACAGATACAATACTCTTAAAAATGATTAGTTTTTTAAAATAAATAATTTTTTTCTTAAAAAAACTATAACTAACGAACTTTAAAGGATTGCAGAGTGTAATTTTGCCGATATCTTGCTTTTTTCCTACCATTTTTTTGTTGTTGTCTTTTTAACTTATCCTTTTGTCCATCGTGCATGTGTCCGAATACTAATAGTTGGCCCTTAAAACGAACAAAATCCCCTTTCCACATTTAAATTAGAATATTAAATATAATAATTTGTTAAAATAACCCAAATAGTTTTTATGAGTTTTATAGAAATATGCACCTAGAGTATCTTTAAAATAAATAAATAAATATGCACCTAGAGTATCTTTTGCACAATTTTAAGACTTAATTGCAGTTTTAAACCTCTAACTTTCACAAAGTTGCGATTTTGGCCCCCTAAAAAAAACTACAAAACGGCCCCTAAGTTTTGCATCTATGGCAGTTTTGGCCTCCAATGTCAATTTTGACTTGGTCTACGCTGACATAGCACCTTAAGTGAGGTGCCACGTGTTTTTTTTTTGTTTTTTTTTGCCTTAGGGGGCCAAAACTGCTACAAATGCAAAACTTAGGGGGCCGTTTTGTAGTTTTTTTCTTAAGGAGGAAAAATTGCAACTTTGTGAAAGTTAGGGGGTTAAAACTGCAATTAAGCCCACTTTTAATCATCACATGTTACATATTCCTCACAAAAAATAAATGTATATATCCTAAATATGTATATGAGAGTTATTAATTTACATTTGTTTTTTTTAGTATGTCGATGAAGTAACAAACACAATTTGAATAAAACATGCAATTACGAAATCTTACGTTTGAATTTGAGTGAAGTCGTCTAGTTTAGCAATATCAACCTTTATAGTTAAGTTATGTCTTACAAACGTATTTATCACAGTTAACAAAAGTGCTCATATTTCAATTAATCTAGAATGCGAATTCAAATTTTTATCGTCAAAACTCGTGTTATGATTAATTTAACTTCTTTTCTCGATCAAAGATATCAAACTTTTAATTGATCAAGGACATCATTTTCAAAAACATTCTTAGCAAATATGAGTTGGTTTTCATATGATAACAACCTATTGAGATATCAACTTGAAAAAGGCTTGATTTTCCTACCTTGTTAATAGAGAATCTTAGAAGGATATAAAAACACGTGTTAAGATAAAAAGAATTTGGAGTGGATTAAAGGAATTAGAAAAGGGGGAAGAAAGTTGGTATGGTGGTAAAGAAAAAGCAAAGCATAAAATAATGCTCTTCATGAAAAATTGACAATGACACATGAAGAATCATCGAGAAACTCTCTAAGAAACATGTACTAGACTAGATAATTGAAATTAAAACTAAACAAAGGAACATAAACGTAATAAAGTGTTTGTTGGCAAAGGAAAAAGAAGAAAAATTCAAAAGGAAAAGAATAACATTTTGCAATCATTTTGTGCTGAAACCGACCCATGAATGTATCTTCCCATAAATTGGAAGCTAAATTTGGTACTCCCTCAGACCTTTTTTATAATAAAAAAAAAACACTAATTCACACTTACTCCCTCCATTTCAAAATATAAATAAAATTGATTTTTTTAGGTTCATTTATTTAATGATAAATGTGGTCTATTATGAACCACATTCATCATTAAATGAATGAACATAAAAAGTTAATTTTGTTTATATTTAAAAACGGTAGGAATATTAAAAAAACTAATACTTAGTGATTTAAAGTATAATTTTTTGTGTTCTTCTTGGAATAAGTTTCATGAAAAGATGTAAAAATAATTCTCATTAGTTAAAAATTATGGAAAAAATAAAAAAGGAAACAAATTGAATGCAACATACATTTAATTTTACATTAGAAAAGATGATTTGTTTGAAAAAAACACAATATTTACATAAATGTTGGTCTTTTTGACTTATATTTTGAAACAAAGAAAATGAGATTTTTATTTTTTTTTAATAAAAAAAGATGGAGTGAGTAGAAAATTGTCCTTTGATATGGGATATGTGTAGATTATAAAAGTTGAGATTCTTAAGGCACTATGGCGTAATGCATATCTCGTTAATGCATGTTGAAACAAAATAAAAACAAAATGAAATTAAGTATAGATATATTACTTTTTTTTTTTTTGCATGGAAAAAAAAAATATAAGCGTAGATACAACATAACTACGACTGTAGTACAATTTTTTTTTTTATACTAGTAAGTATTTACTTTGGTCTCAGAATTTATTTTTTTATGAACTTCATATGATGTTATAAGGAACTTTTCAGATCATATATTAGGTATTAAACACTTACATCCTCCCGTCACTAATATAAACAAAAAATTATCTTTTAAATACATTCAATAAATGATATATGTGATATATAATAAAGATCACATACATCATTAATTAAATGTATTTAAAAAAATATTTTTTTTTATATTAATGACTGGAAGGTATACGTAATACGTTTCTAATTTTAGTTGAACTAATTCTTAAGTCAAATCCTCAAAAGACGAGGGGTTTTGTTTGTAATTTTCAAATGAAACATAATTTTTAACTAGTATCTTAAATTACGATTTCTCATTTGCAATTTTACTTAGAAATTTGGACTCATTACATCTATGATTTTGTCTGCACATGCTGCAATCACATATATTATTAATTGAATGTATCTAAAAAGTGGACTTTTGCTTATATTAGTGATCGCAGGGTGTATATTTTTTTAATAAGCTAAACTAACCTCCTTAAATTAGGATAAGAGAGAATCGAACCTGAGACCTTGAGAAAGAACTTACTTCCAAGTCCCAAGCCAATACCACTAAGCCAACTCAAGTGGGTTTCATCCTCTTATATTTATACTTTCTTTGTTTCAAATTTTCTATCTTTGCTATTGAAAAAATTGTTTTAATCTATTCTTTCTTTAACAAGCCTCAAAACATTCATATTTCTTATATACTTGAAACTTCTTATAATTTTGAATATATTTTAACTTTGAACATAGCTCATAATTTCTTACTTTTCTTGTATATGTTGTACATTTGAAAATTTATTTCTTATGTAAGAAATTATACTTTTAACTTGTCCCCCTTACACGTAATTTTTGGCTCCGTCCCCGTGTCACACAATATAGGTGTTTATTGGACAAAATAAAATTGTGATTCATAACAAAGATTATAAAAAAGCTGAAATAAATTGTTAATATACAAGTCACCACGAGTTTAACTCAGTTGCTAGAAACATTATATAATGTATATAAGGGATGAAGCTTGAATCTCATACACCCCACTTATTTATCTTAAGAGGTGAATTTATAGCCATTAAAGTACTTGAATAATGCAAATCTATATGTAGTATGTAATTTCGATAGAATGGTTGTCAATTATTAGAAAAACCTAAGTTCCACATCATATAGATAAGACTTTTAACAAGAGTTTAGAAAGAGAAGACACTCCTCACCTTATAAGTCGGTTTTACAAGGATGAGGTAAACCTCAATTTCAACATCAATCAATAGCAATCAATTATATTTAGACAACAGTTGGTGTAACCATGTTAGGGTACTCTTCTTTTTGTGGGGTGATAATCATTGCATATTTGAACACTAATTATTGCTTCAAAAATAAATGATTATCCATTGTACAACTTTGTTTTTGGCTCACTTTTAAATTTCATCCTTGACTCGTAGATGTTTGTGTAAGGTGAAAGATGAGTTCCTCAAGTAAAAAAAAAAAAAAAAAAAGATGAAAGAGGAGCACGGGAATTCTGTTTTGTTTACTTGATCTGAAGAGTACGTAGTGGAACACAATTCTAAGGAGTTGTCAATGTTTTAAATTTAAGGAACACTAGCAATTTCCATTACTGTTGAAATTTGCCAATTTCTGTTGTAATACACAAGTGCTAAAAACACACTATTTTATCATTTTTATCAATCTTAAACACACTACTTATGTTGGTTTGTTGGTGTTGGTTTGAGATCTTAGAATATGATTTTTAATGTCAATATTAAATCAAAATATGTTTGGCCTCGCTTCAAATTTTATGAAAAGGTTAAGCCCTACTTAAAGCTAGGCCAAAGGCTACCTAAATATCACATTGTCCGAATTAAGCTAAGAAATAAGAATCAATATTCGAAAGAAGTTATTGTTTGTATAATGGTTGGCCCCAAAGTATTCCTATATTCTATAGGGCAAGTAAAATTGACCACGTTGCATGTGAAAATATCAAAGACAATAATCATTTATATCGTTTACTTAAACCTTGGGACCAATATTGGACCACAAATTTCACCATACATAATCCACAATATTGATACCCCCACCAAATTTAGAAATTGCAAAGATATATTTGTTTTAAAAAGGGACAGTTTTGTATAGATTTTTTATTTTGACAAAAAATATATAGAGTTAAGCAAAGCACCATAATTTGTTTTCCGTCACTGTTTTGGCTCTTTACATCTCACACAAATCCACTCACATTACCAAACAAAACTGAAGCATCCTTGTGTTGCAGATTATATGGTGGAATCTCTGAAAGCTGCATTCCATATCATACGAACTGTGTTGTGTAAATATGACTGTGTGTTGATTATATGGCCTACACGTTAGCATATGAATGTCGATTTCAAAAACAACGATAGTAGTGCTAGGTATCTCAACGGATGAATGGATTTTACTGATAGTAGTGCTAGTTATACATTAATTTGACATGTCCGAAATTTATATAATGGATAATAGAAATTATTTTAATTTCCCTCATTAATTTGACATGTACAAAATTTATATAATGGATAATAGAAGTTATTTTAATTTCCATGGGAGGGACGTGGTAACCCCTCAGGAGAGTGGGATTTTAATTTCCTTACTTCTAACTTACCGTCTACCTTTACTTTGCAGGTTCTTGTTATCCCTGCACTTAAAGACGCTGATGGACTTGACAATATTGGTTGGGGAGGAACCAACAGTAGGGATTTCACAATTCAAAGTGCCTATGATTCTCAAAATTCTAGAGCTCAACCCATCCAAGGAGATTGAAAGGCCTTGTGGAGTTGGAAAGGACCACATATAATTCAAACTTTTATGTGGATGGCGGCTCGTGAGCGGTAGCTCACTAATTACCGTAGGAGTAAATGGGGTGTTGGAGCTTCTCTCATATGCTCTGGATGTGACAAAGATGATGAGACCACTATTCATGTGTTAAGGGATTGCCCATTAGCAACCCAAATATGGATAATGTTAGTCCATTCGAATCAAAACTCTAATTTTTTTTTCTTCTTTTGATTGCATGGACGACTGGATCTTCAAGAATATCAATCATCAATTGCATGGTATTCAGAATAAAAAATGGAGCACAATTTTTTGGTGGCTTGCTGGCAGATATGGATATGGAGGAACAAAACCATTTTTTAGGATGGCTTTCAACGTCCAACTGACCACACTTATATGATTCTCAAGATAGTTGAAGATATAGACAAATACATCCAACATCCTCTTAATGTTCACCAATGTAACACTATTTTCGTTGGTTGGAAAAGACCTCAGGAGGGGTGGGTTAAACTTAACTGTGATGGAGCATACAAAGATTCGCCAGGTCTTGCTGGTTATGGTGGACTCTTTCGAAACTCAGATGGTAGATGGATTAAAGGCTAGCTGCAAAAAATTGGAACCTGTGACGCTCTCTGTGCTAAAATGTAGGGAATGTATTTGGGAGTGCAGCTTGTTTGGAGACAAGGTTTCCACAATCTTCAAGTGGAAAGTGACTCAAAAACTTTGGTTGACATGATCACAAGGAAAGTTAAAATTAATGCGAACCCACCCACCTTCATACGTCGTATACAAGACCTTTTAAAGTTGAAATGGTAGGTGCATTTCAATCATACCTGGCGGGAGGAAAATAGAAGTGCTGGTTGGATGGCTAATTTTAGCTTCTCTTTGGACTCTTTTAACATTCATGTTATGGAGACTCCTTCTAATGGGATCTTAAGTCTCATTTTTTATGACATTTTCTGGGACTTGCATGCCTAGGAATATTCGTGTAACTCATTAGTGTTTTTTTTTTTTTGTTTTTAGGCATAAGCCCTCTTTTTCTAAAAAAAAAAAGTTATTTTAATTTATTTTGGGAACCAAGTGACCTGAATATATATTTATTTTTTTAGGAAACCTTTTTTTTTTTAAACAGATGCAAGGTGCATAATTTCATTAGATAAAACCAAAAATAAAAGTACAAAAAAGAAAAAGGGAACTATATCAAACTTTTCAAAAGGTGCTAAATCGAAAGTTGGGCATTCCCAATCTATTCATAGTATACTCCCCTCTAATGAAATCAGGAATATAATCTGACCAAAACACCTCAAAAGAAGACATAGAAAGACCAAGATTTGCAAGGCTGTCAGCACAAGCATTTCCTTCTGTATATATGTGAGACGCCACAAACCTCATACTTCTCAATCTGGCCATACAGTTCTGCCATCTGTTTCTTAATTCCCAAGGAACCGCCATGTTTGATTTGAAAGCCAGGATAACCAATTGGGAGTTTGATTCGAGCCAGAGATTAAGAAAACCTTTGTTGTAAGCAATTTCAATTGCAGTCATAGCAGCTACCAATTCAGCATAGAGAGCATTCTTAGGACCTAAAAGCTGAAAGAAGCATCCCATACATATACTCTCAGAATTTCGAAAGATACCTCCTAAAAAAGCTTTAATAGGGTTCTTTGTTGATGCACCATCAATGTTTGCTTTTATCCAAGATGTCAAAGGTGGTGACCATATAACTTCCTTTATGGTGGGAGCTCTAGGCGGCCTGATATTAACTTTACAAGCTTTCAAGAAACGAAACTCCTGCATATTTCCTCTGTATGACGTTTTAGAGTTGTTTCCAGCAATAGAAGTCTGTGCAATAATGAGACTAATGGTTGATTTCCAATGTACCTGTTTATCTTGATATCTTCTATTATTTCTATTCAGCCATATAGTATTGATGATATTTATCATGCACGCTTTAAGAACAAGATTACATTGAGGTGACCAATTTCTATTCAATAGTAACCAAAAGTCACCTATTTTTATTTTTTTTAGGAAACCTGAATATATGTTGTTTTCATTCTTGTTGAGATTTATCTATACTTGCGTGAGTGCATCATATAGTAGTATAACTAATTTTAATAAGACTTGTGTAAAGTTGCGATTAATTCACACCGTAACACAATCTATAATGCAACATCCGCAAAACCTTTAATGTGACTGTGATGTTGACCATGGCCGTTATTTAAAATCATGGTTATGGTCATTTTCACTATTGAGTTATACTGTTTGACTTTTAAGTGACTAATGTACCTTCTTGTATACCTGGATAAATTTGTTGCTGATTTTATTGATAACATTCCGATTTACTAAAAAAAACGAGAAGTATCAGGAACATCTTAAAGGTAGTAAAAAAAACAAAGGCTTAAATATGGTTTTCGTCCCTGTAATTTGAGCCAGTTTTGATTTTCGTCCCTGCAAAAAGAAAAATTGAAAAAGATCCCTGCAAATTTTTTTTTGTTTGATTGGCCCCACCAAAACGTTGAAGTGGCATGGTTTTTGCCATGTGGCAGTTGCTGATTGTGCAACTTTTGACACGTGGCGCTTGTTGAAGCAAAAATCTTTTTGATAAATGTTTTAATGATAGCAAACCTCATGGAATAAATGATATGTTTTATGAATGGTGATCTACTTATGTTTGCACTTGAGTTTTTGTTAAAAGAACAGGAATCACATAAGTGGATGAGCTAGAAGCCACTCACGTCAATAAGTGCATTATATCTACTCAACAATGAAAGAATGAGTATATCATCAGTTGAAACACCAATATCATATCTCCATGAAGATTCATAGCTCAAAAATCATGATGGAAGAACTTGAATCATGATGGAAGAACTTACATCACAAGCTATACAAGAATGTGCTTGAAGTTATGTGACAAAACTCACATTGAGTGTTATGTTATATGATTTGAAGATCTTCCATGGGTAAACAAGATAAAAGAAAATATGCATACAAGATAGGAAAATTCTCAGAACCTCCTCAAAGTATCACACTTCCAAAGCTTCTAAAGATAATAAGTTTAAAGTTCAGAATGTTCATATGAATGGAGTTCATAATGATCATGAACATTAACCCAGAATATTTCCAGAGGTAGTTAAAGGATTACTTCATGGATAAACAAGAATATTTAAAGTCATCAACTACAAGCAATGATGCAAAGAAATATTCGTTTGGACTTCAAAGAAAGAATCATCTTGTTTATCAAAATAAATGATTTCTCCTTTATATGCTTCAAGTAGTTTTTGAAGGGAATCAAGAAACAACTTTGATAAGGTTTAAAGTGTTGAAGAACATCAATATGATTAAAGACATCAAAATGTTCAGCATAAAGTACAACCGCCTAAAAAAGGAAGGAACCAACATTTTGAAGTTCATATGTATGAACCCAGAAGGAGTTCAGAAGGTTGCTCAAAAGGTTCATTAGAGCAAACCCATAAATCAATGTGTACACCAAGAACATGCAAGAACATATGTGACATGAACACATCTTATGCAGACAATGATTTTGACTTTGGATCAAGAAATCATTAAAGGCATCTATGGTGATTAAAGGATTAATGGACTTTGATAGTTCTTGGTATCTGTGCATTCTTGAGTGATTAACCAAGACACAAACAAAATTTTAATCATACCAAGATACAAGAAATCAAAGGACAATTGAATTCATGAACTAATTCTAAAGTTCAGAATGTTGCTCAGTGGGTTGATCAGAACGTTCTGATAAGAGTTCAAAGGTTGTTCATAAGCAAACCTAGAATTATCAAGAACATGAAGAACATGCAAGTAGAAGTGATATGAATAAATGTCCAGAAAAGTAAGTTTGCATGGATCAATCAAAGCAATAAAGGCATTTATAAAGTTAAATGTCAAAAAGGATATTCAATGTTCATCAAGACTATGAACATTGAATTACTAGGAATATTTCAATGTGAATATCATCTTAGATGTTGCAATTACTGCACTTCAGTTATGTTTTCACTATTAGGATTGATTACATCAAAAGTAAGTCTTACAAATCATCCTAAAGTAAGAACAAATGAAACATTCTGAAGGTCAGAATGTTCATCTTTGCACATGCTTCAAGGTGTGAACAGTGTAGTTGGTGAAAGGATAAAAAACAAAGCAAAAGGAGATCTTGTTCCAATCAATTAGAGATGGACACGTCCTCTGATCAGTATCAAGAAGAAATCTCCTAGAAGCATGGGCCTGAAGTTGCAAATCCACTATCTCTCTCCTGCACACAAAGTCCAAGACAGATTTGGTAACTTTATCTCACTTTATCCAACAACTTTTGATGCATATGGAGAAGTAACTTTTTAAGGATAAAACCTGAACAAATCTTATGTCACGCATTGGACAAACCCAGAAACTCATCAGACATTCATCATTGATGAACCAGATGAAGAACATCATGAATATCAACATTCTGATGAAGAACACAACAACATTCTGATGTTCATCCTGGGAACGCAACAACATTCTGATGGTCAGAATGTTCACCCATATTTTCAAGTAAAAGTTTGTGGGGCCCAGGACATGTGGCATAACACCATTGGACACCCTACAACGGCTATATGAGCCCAAAAACTATATAAATAGAGATCAAAGGCTCAACATTACTTGCACCATTGCAAAGCATACAAGAAAACATTTGAAAGATGTTTGAAGCTTTAGCATTCGAATTGGTCATCACTGAGATTTCAAATTGTCTCTTGTAGTGTAAATCAATTCTTTCTTATCTTGTTAAAGATAAGTTCTCCTTTCATTCTTCTCTGAATTGATCATCACCAAGATCTCAAAATGTCTCTTTGTAGTGTAAATCAATTCTTTTTGTTATCTCTTTAAAGATAAATTTTTCCTCCATTCTTCTTTTGTGTGTTTCTGCAAACACTCAATCTTCAAACATCTTGTAAAGTCTCATCTAGCTTTAGGGGTACTAAAGTGGTAGTTTGAGCAGAAGGTGTAAAAGTATTAGTGGTTAACTTAGCAAGAAGAAAAGAAAGTCTCATCTAACTTTAGAGGTACTAAAGTGTTAGTTTGAGCAAAGTTTGTAAAAGTCTAAGTGGGTAATGTAACGCCCATTTTTGATTATTTAGTTATTTGATTTATTTGAGAAATTGCTATATATTTTTATATATATTATGTGATGTTAAGTGAAGATTTAAGATGTTTTTATGTGACGTGGCAACATATTTTATTGTTTAATAAAATAAGATTTGAAAATAAAATAAAATATTTAGTTGTGGGTTAGTTTTGGATTTTGGAGAATTATATGGGAGAAAGAGTAAATAAGATAAGATTTGTTGGGAGTATATAAAGGGAAAATTAGGTCAAGAGAGTCTGTATACGCGTTACTGAGTTTTGGAGAAAAAGGAGAAAACGGCTGCGTGAAGGGAGAAGAGCATTAGGGCTGCGATTTTTCAGCTTTAACCAGGTAAGGGTGAGCCTAGCACTTAATTATATTGATCTGTAATGCATCTAATCAGGATTAACAACATAGGATTGGGTTTTGAGAGAATTGGAAATAGGTTAAAATTGAAGAAAAACCATGAATTAGGCTGTGACACTGTGAAACAGAGTTAGGAATTGAGTACAGAACGTAGATTAACCTTAATGATGATGTTTCTGAGAGTGTAGATGATTTAGATGATGAATTTGGGAAACTTTTGTGTGATTTTCGCAGAACCCGTAGCAGTCTGTTCATCGCTCGCCTAGGCGAGCTATGCAACTCGCCGCGGCGAGTAGACCTAGTTTACTCGCGAGGCGAGCAACCCAGCTCGCCATAGCGAGCAGTACCCTAGAGCTCGCGAGGCGAGCATTCCAACTCGCCATAGCGAGCAGGACATTAGTTACTCGCGAGGCGAGCATTCCCACTCGCCATAGCGAGTTATGTCAGAACCCAGAATCCATTCTGTTTGCGACCTGCAGTCGCATATAACCTTGAGAGATGACCTTTGGGTAGCTTCTGGGACTTCTACTGATGTTTATTATGATCTGTGATGATGATACATGATGATTGAGATTGTTTATTATGATTTACATGAAGCTTATGTGTGATATATGAATTAATTAAGTCATGAATGTTTGATTTACTTGCGATGCTTGCACTATGATTGCTATCTGTATGATGTACTTGCTGTCATGTTGCTATTTACTTTTGTATAGTTGCTGCATGTTTCAGTCCTTGATGATTAAGATGTTTTGCGACGTTTAAGATGTTAACTTATTTAAGTTAAAAGTGTTGAGTCTCATGCATACTCATTCTATGATGGGGGCTTATGCCCTGGAGTTTTTACTCACCAGCGACGAGGGCTTATGCCCTGGAGCTTTGCTCACCAGCGACGAAGGCTTATGCCTTGGAGTATATTTATGCTCAATAGCGACGAGGGCTCATGCCCTGGATTGGTACCACATGCATATAAGACGTAGGGTTGCATAGTCAAGTGATGATGTCGAGTCGTGTCGTCTAAGATGTTTTACTAAGATGTTTATGATGTTGATTATGACGCTGCTAAGTGATGTGTGTTTATGTTGATGTTCTAAATGCTAGATGTTTATCTGTGATAAGATGGATTATGTTTGGTTGTTGAATTGTGATTATTTAATTACATGTTTAATGTAATTATTTGTGAATCTCACCCCTTCTGCTGGAATTGCCGCCTCGTGGGCAAGTGCAGGTAACCAAGATTAGGTGCAGACGTGTGAGGATTTCTGCAGTCGAGTCTAGGTGCTCTGATACGTAACGGGATGGGGAAACTTTGCTTATATTTTCTCTGTTCCTTGCGTATTATGCTTTTGATATGATTATGTTATTTTGAAGGTTTTATTAAGACGTTGTTGAGGCCTGTGTGCCGAAGACTTTTCTTTATGAGATGATTTCATGATTTTCCGCTGCAATAATTGAGTAATATTTTACGAATATTTTTATGAAGATTTAATGATTATTTATTCATTAACATGAGATGTTTTAGAAATGTGACGCCCTGTTTATGTGCTTACTCTGATGCATGATTGTCTTTTTAAAGAAATTTTTATGTTGGGAAAACGGGGTGTTACAGGTAACTTAGCAAGAAGGTGCAAGTCTGCTGAGGCTTAGAGAATGCAAAGTTGTAATTGTTCAGGTGAGCAAAGATTGTAAGGTGCAGGATTTGAGAGGTTATCTCAAGCATCATAGTGGAAACTCTCACAAGATTGTGAGGAGTGGACTAACCCACATTGGGGGAACCACTATCAATCTCTGTGTGTTCTTTCTCTCTTCCCTATACTCTTTAATTACAGTATACACAACACACACTAGCACACTTACTTTATTTATCAGTTTTTGTGTATGAACTTCAGAACGTTCTGAAGTCAGAATACTAACTTAACTATTCAAAGTAAACAACTTGAGAATCACTTTTAAGTTTCAGGATAATTTTCAAAAGGGTCACAATTCAATCCCTCCTTCCTTGTGACTATTTTATTCACTTCAACGCTGACGTGGCATGCCACATAATATTAATTTTATTTTTTTTAAAAAAATTATGAAAATTGTTTTTAAAATTAAAAAATATGAAAATAAAGTTTAAAAATATAAAAAAATAATTGTCGAAAATTTAATTTTAATAGTTTTTTTTCAGAAATGTCTTTTTAGATTTTTTTATGATTTTTAAATTTATTTTCAGATTTTTTTAATTTAAAAAATAATTTGCAGAATTACAAAATTATTTTTTATTTTTTAATTACGTGGACTGGCACGTCAGCGCCGCGTGGCAAAAGTTGCACAATCAGCAACTGCCCCGTGGCGAAACCCATGCCATATCATAAAAAATGTGGGGTTAGGGACCTTTTTCAAACAATTTTTTTTTTGTAGGGATGTTTTTAAATTTTTTTATGCAGGGATGAAAATCAAAATTGATCCAAATTACAGAGACGAAAATCATATTTAAGCCAAAAACAAAAGAAGCAAAGGATGAGTTTGAACTGTGTTTTAGTTTTTCTTTTTTAAATACTTTTAATTTAAAAGAGTTTCGATTGATAAAACAATGAATCCCTATTTCGTTAGAATACAAAGTTGCATGAAAATTGAAAAAAAAAAAAGGATATGAAAGTGAAAGGTTAATGGGAAGAAAATCAACAAAAACAAATTTTATACTAATTTACTATAAACCTGATAGTCAGTCCAATATCTTTGATGGAAAAGAGAATCGACAAAAAGAAATTATATACTAATTTACATCATCATCAATATAGAATACCTAAACTGTTTAAGATAAGTAGTTGAATCTTATTAAAAAAAAAAGATACGTAGTTGAATTTCCTCCAATTTATTTTAAACATTTTTATCAAAAGAAATGCGTGGCATCCAAATTCAAGGCTACCTACAAGATGTTGGCCTACACTATACACTCTCGTTATTCTGTTGTCGGTTTGGTAAGAAATAAAGCAAAAGTCAATTCAGGTACCTGTCCCTAGTAATACCCACAAAATAAAAGAAATGAAATAAATAATAATAGTGTTTCCAATGTTTAAAAGAAAATTATAAATGCAACAAATGATAATTATCAATTTTTCTACGTAAAAAAAAAAAGAAATAATAATTATTAACTAGTATGTAGTTTTTTTTAAGTATTTATGGTATGCAGTTGAAGTGTCAAACACAAACATTGACACTTGAGTTCAGCGGCAATGCTCGTATAATTTTTACGAGAGGGCCAAATATTAATGAAAAATAAAATATATTTTCAAAACTAAGAAAATAATTTTTACTTAATTATAATGAAACGACAATGAAGAAAATAAAAGTTAAACGATAATTATTTATAAAAGTTGAACTTTATGGAGTTATACGAAATTAAATTTTTTATAATTGACCCTTATTAAACTAAATATATTATCAATATTTATGCAATATCATCTCCTTTAAATCAACAAAATTGTTTATAGTAGCTAAATAATATATTAATGGTGTAGCAAAATATGAACATGTACCACTTATTCAAGTTATTTTTCTTCTTCTGGGTTAGCATTGGCTATGAAGCCAATGCCCCCTGCTTGAGTTAGTTCTTTAAGAAATACTATATAACTATTATATCATTTATTTAAGAAATAATATATATATATATATATATATATATATAATAAGACATATAATTATATCAACATACTTCTCTTTCCAAAAAATATATTTTGCTCCCGCGCAAAATAAATAAGTGCAAAATATTTGTTTTGGTTTATACGCTTTTGAAGATGGTTTTGCTCTTGCCGGTAACAACTACAAGTGTGGAACGTGTTTTTTCGGTTAGGAAAATTGTGGAATCAACTATATAACAAAATGAGTGATTAGTGACTTAATGACTGACTTATATATAGAAAGTTCTTTTAGCAGTTAACAATGATATTATTTTAGCTCATTTTCAACAAATGAATATGTGACAATTTTCGTTATAATTGTACTAAATCAAACAATATTATTTTTTTACTTTTTTTTCTAAATCAAACAATGTTATTTTTTACTTTTAATATGGTTTGTATTATTGTTTCTTCTTTAAAATTTTAGCCACACATATGCCGAATCTCTAGATCCACTCCTACCGATATGTTGATTTTTTTTTTTTAATTTCTACTCATCCTCCAATCATAATTTTATATTTAATTATTCTAAAATAAGTTTAAATTTTAAATTAGGTTTTTTTAAAATGTAAGAGTACCCAATAAAATTTCAATGTACATATTAGTTCTCCTTATAATATTACAATAGTAGTACAGTTGATTATTCAATATTCATTGCACATATGCATACTACTTTTTTTACCATTGAAAATTCAAAACTGTCCGTGATTCCAAATATGTATCAAAACTCATCATGACAACAAATTTGTCGCTATAAATATGCTACTATAGTATCACTCTTCTTATTATCCTTTTGACTAGCTCACTTTCTAGTCTCTTCCACATTTTATGGACTTTATCGTTTGCAAATAAAACAAAAAATAAATAACAAAGCCTTCAATTTCTTATATCTTGCTTTTGTTAATTGCTGAAAATGGAAGGAGGAGTACCTGAAGCTGATGTCTCTGCTTTCAGAGAATGTTTGTCTCTATCATGGAAAAACCCTTATGTTCTTCGTCTTGCTTTCTCTGCTGGAATTGGTGGTTTTCTCTTTGGATATGATACTGGTAATTAATAATATAGAACAAAATTCATTTCTATATTACTAGCTTTTTTTTTGGATAAAATATCTATATAACTAGCTAAAGTTTAAATTAACCACTTTGCTCTGTTTTACTTTTATTTACTTGAATTAATTATCTTCTAAACAATAAAAAGTGTTTCCTTCGTTTACAAGTCCTAGTTTAATTGGCGAAATTCTAAAATTGTTAGACCGGACGTCATGTTTGAGTTCAAACCCTATCATCTCCATTTATGTATGTGAGTTTATAATGGTTTTGTCATTTTGTCTATTTAAGAAAAGTGTTTCCTTCAACAACAAAAAAAGTGCTAGAGTTGGTGATTAACTAATGATGGGAAATTGGGTATGTGCAGGAGTCATATCTGGAGCTCTTTTGTATATAAGAGATGATTTCAAGGCTGTGGATAGACAAACTTGGCTGCAGGTAATGTTCATAAAAAGTTTCTTATATAATTGTTTTTAAGATTCATTGAATATCTAATATATTTGATATATATTATAGGATAAATATATTAAGTATTCTACAAATTTAAAAAATTGTGTTTTTACTTATAAATGGGATCAAAGAGAGTTTTTTTGTCCTTCGGTATAATCCTATCCAACTCGAGAAATTATTATATATTACGCACCAAAAATATTATTATTACATCTGAAAAATTCTTTGACAGTACCCCTTTATAACCATTTACCTTGCCATTGTTGCCAATAAATAACTAACACAAGCACCTTGTGATAGTTTTTTCCATTTGAAGTTGTTTCTTTTGGAAAACATAACCTGGTCAGTTTAGTATATTATATATGGTGATGAAAAGCAAAGAAGAAAATTTATGGAAATAGTTTAAGATATTTTCCATTCATAATTTTCGTTATGCCTCTATTTTTTTTATTAAAATTCAAATCATTTACATAATTCAATAAGTTTGTGGAGATATAGCCCTTTATAAAAAAAAGATTGATTAAACTTTTTCATCCACCTCTTGGTTTATAAATTGTTATGTCAAAATCTCGGCATTATATATAGCACGTGTATAGTATATTAAAGTAAAACATAATGTATTGAAACGTCAAAACTACAAGTACACGGTATTCTTTTTTTTTGAAGCAAGTGCACGGTATATGTTTGCATTAGAAGTTACCTTGAAAATACAGACCAAAAAATAAAAAATAAAATAAAAAGAATCACCATGAAAATAATAATTTGATAGGTTAATAAAATAAAATATTCATAATACACAACTTTTGATTGTATGCTTTTGTAAGGTTGGTGAATTTTATTTTTGACAAATGGTTGGTGAATTTTATTCTCATAATAAGGGTGTGGTCCCGAACTGTCTACACCTTGAATTTTTTTACCAATAGTTGTGTGGTCATAGATAGTTCTGATTTCAATTCTTATTTCTCAAACCTCCTATGTAGATTTTATTTTACAATTTTCAATTCTTATTTCTTAAAATGTTACCAGCATAACTTATGGAGTGGCAAAGATGGGTACACAAATGCGACATAACATGAGCAAGAACATTATAACTTTTTTGCTAAGTTTTATTTTCGAAAGGGAGAAATAATATGAGGTTTATGTTACATAACTCACTACTTTGTTGATCATAAGCAAAAGAAAAAATATACAAGTTTTGACACTATTTTATTTTATTTTATTTTGGTGTTAGTTTTGACACATTTATATTGGAGGAATAGGATTAATAAGGTCAAACAATAATCACTTCTAATTTATTATCTTCCAATATATACTTTTTTTGTTGTGTATAATTTTCCCTATTACAGAATTAAATACAAATATACTAGCTGCCCTACTAAATCTTTTTGAATGGTAAAACCAGGGCCGACCCAACAGATTACGAGGCCTAAATTTTTTTTTTTTTTTTGTGACCTTTAAAAATATATTTTTTAAACAAATTGTTTAGAAAAAATTAATTATTGAGTATATCAAAATTTGAATTCATGACCAAGAGTAATTAAGGCATTTTTGGTAACCAAAAGTTATGCAAATGTCTATAATTCATCTAGCATATAATATATTTATAACAAAATTAATTTTTTTAGAAGCCTTTTTTCAACCCAAAAATTTGAGGCCTAAAACCCTTGCTTGGTTGCTTGGCCCTAAGGCCGGCCGTGGGTAAAACTAATCTCATAATAGTTGATTCATGGATCTATAAGATATAATACTACTATTATTATTATTATGCATATGACCCTTTGACTTCTATATAGAAGGGAAACAACATTTCATGCTAGGAAACATAATATATACTACAATAGTTAAAGTGATTAATTTCTTCCTACTCACGTTATAAAAATTTTCCACACTTATTCAATCAAATCAAATAAAAAATCATAATGTAATTTCTTATTCATGTGTTTTCCTAAACAAATATTAGTTCCCAAATTATCATAATCTTGACAAATATTTATATACTGAAATGTGATTACATGTTAATGTCAAATTCTTAGTTTAAATTATTAATTAAGTGAAAGGTAAATATATAAGATAAGGGTACAATTTTATGCTAATTTCATTATCGCTACAACTATATTATAATGATACTTAATTGATGGTGATAAAACAGGAAGCCATAGTGAGCACAGCACTTGCTGGAGCAATCATAGGTGCATCAGTTGGTGGATGGATTAACGATAGATTTGGAAGGAAAAAAGCAATAATTATTGCAGATACACTCTTTTTCATTGGCTCAGTTATTATGGCTGCTGCAATCAATCCAGCTATTCTCATTGTTGGTAGAGTCTTTGTTGGTCTTGGTGTTGGAATGGCTTCAATGGCTTCCCCTTTATACATCTCAGAAGCATCTCCAACTAGAGTTAGAGGAGCACTTGTTAGTCTCAATGGATTTCTCATCACTGGTGGACAGTTCCTTTCCTATGTTATCAACTTGGCATTCACAAATGTGAGAAAACTACTTCCTCTAGATAGTTACTTCAATTAACATATTGTGACTAGCGAATCAGGGTTGCGATCACCTCATGATTCTTTTTCTTGGGAGAATCATTTGGGTTGTGCCTAACTCAACTTTCTAAAACCGATATGTATGTCGTCAGTGTCCTGACATATAAACACACTTGCACGTACATTTCATCGAATATGAGACTCTCAACTCACTTTTTACACTAAGAACTACATATCTGTAGTGTGATTCGGATGACCTAATAGAAGGTGACCAATTGATAAAAACATTTTCATGACATATTTTTGAATGCTTAACTCTTAATAGTGATGAGTAAATACAATCGACGTGACCTTTATCGCAGTTGCATAAACCTTGATTGCTTGGTATCATTTGTTCAGGCACCAGGAACATGGAGGTGGATGTTAGGTGTTGCAGCAGTACCAGCTTTAACACAAATTGTATTGATGCTTATGCTCCCAGAATCACCTCGTTGGTTGTTCAGAAAGGTTAGTTCTCCTAAAATTGTCACGTTTTGAAAAGGGTCCATTCATAGCTCTAAATTTCGGGTCGTATATGCAATAGTTTAGAAATTTCTGTAACGACACCACAAAGACAATTTAGAACCATGAGTCTTTGCAAAATGAGTAGCTTTACTTAACTTCCATTTGGATTATATATATGTTAACCGAAAAACAGGGAAAAGAAGAAGAAGCTAAAGAAATTTTGAGGAAGATATACCCTCCACAAGATGTTGAAGATGAAATCATTGCACTAAAAGAATCAGTTGAAATGGAAACCAAAGACGATTCATCTTCCAACAAAGTCAGCATTATCAAACTTTTGAAAACCAAAACAGTAAGAAGAGGTTTATATGCAGGAGTGGGACTACAAATCTTCCAACAATTCGTCGGAATCAACACAGTAATGTACTACAGTCCAACCATTGTTCAACTAGCTGGTTTTGCATCAAACAAAACGGCACTTCTTCTGTCACTTGTCACAGCCGGAATTAACGCATTCGGTTCAATTTTGAGCATATATTTTATTGATAAGACCGGAAGAAAGAAGCTTTTGTTGTTTAGTTTGTCTGGTGTTATCGTCTCTCTTGTTGTCTTGACTGTTGTGTTCCATCAAACTACAACTCATTCTCCTATGGTTAGTGATATTGAAACTTCTTATAAGTTCAATAATACTTGCCCTGATTATAGAACAGCTTTGGATGCTGGTAAATGGGATTGCATGAAATGCCTAAAGGCTTCTCCTGAATGTGGATTTTGCGCTTCTGCTGGTAATAAGGTACGTATCGCTCGCGTACGACCTATTATTAGTATTTTTGTTCCAATGTAATGTCTAATAACAATACTGATTATTGTGCAGCTATTACCTGGGGCATGTTTAATATCCAATGACACAACAGAAGATCAATGCCAAAAAGAGCAAAGACAATGGTACACAAGAGGATGTCCAAGCAAAAACGGTTGGCTAGCACTAATTGGTCTTTCACTATACATCCTATTCTTCTCACCAGGAATGGGAACAGTTCCATGGGTTGTAAACTCTGAAATATACCCATTAAGATACAGAGGAATATGTGGAGGAATAGCATCAACATCAAATTGGGTTTCAAATCTCATTGTTGCACAATCTTTTCTATCATTGACTGATGCTATTGGAACTTCATACACATTCATGATATTCATTTTCATCACTGTTGCTGCCATTGTTTTTGTCATTGTTTTTGTGCCAGAAACAAAGGGACTTCCTATTGAAGAGATTGAAAACATGTTGGAAAGAAGAACATTGAATTTTAAGTTTTGGCAGACGAATTCTGACTCTGGTCAAGCATTGACTCAAAAGAATGTATCATTTTGAGTTAATTATATAATAGCATCAAATGAGTTAGATGTGGCATGCTAGATTAGGATTATAGATTTAGTAGTACTTTATCTTTAAAAATTTATGATTTGGGTTTGCATGTATATGTATATTATTTAATGTGATGGAATAAACCATATCTTTCTGCTAATTACCAGATAAATAAATAAATAAATTTCTTTAGTGTGTAAGGTTATTGCTTTTGCTTTTCTTTTTTTGAAGGGGTTATTGCTTTTGCTTGTGCACAAAATTTGAGCAAAAATAAATGGTTAATGTTCTTGCTTTTAACTGTCTTAATTAAATTATTTTTCAAATTCATATCTAAATCATAATTATGGGAAAATTGAAAAATAAACTACCTATTTTATCAAAAAAAATTTTGCTACAACTTATTTTTTCAAATTTAAATTTTTAAAAAATACAAAAGAAATATTAAAATTAAAATGTAAATAAATTATATAATGTAGATATTATAAAAAAAAACTAATTAAATTAAAGTATATGATTAAATATATATATATATATATATATATATAGAGAGAGAGAGAGAGAGACACACACACAAAGAAAGACAATAAAAAGCGGATAGATGGACATGTGAGTGTCGCTAGTGGTTAATAATGTTTTTTTTATTTACCGTTAAAAAAACTTCAATTTCAAAGAGGAACATGTTCCTCAAAGTCTCTGTGGGACACGCCAACCTTTAGGTTCAATTCGCCCCCATCGGTTATGTCAACCGGATGCAGAAGGGATATACTGGCGAATTCCCTTCAGGATACGATGAAATCCTTGACGTGACTTGCACATTCACACCAAGTGTAACGACAATGGTAGTTTACAGAATAAAGTTTTGTCAATTTCCCTCGTGCACTAGAGAAAAGAAAAAATAATTTAATATAATTTTCTTCAGAATTTAGACTCACAAGAATGTGATGTTCTATCTCTTTTTCTCAGTATTTTTTCTGCCTCCAAAGTGTCTCTATTTATAGAGAAACTTATGTTCTTTGGTGAAGAGAAACAACCATTTGAAAGAGTTTGTTCATGAATGGTTACATTGCTTCAATTGTCAAGCAATACACCTTTTCTCAAAAAGGTCTCTATTTAACCATTGCATACTTTCCAAATATATTTTGGAAATTTCTCTCACAATCCCCCACCATTTTCAAAATATATCTAAATGCATTATTCCAGAAATATCATGGTTTTAGATAAAGGTATCTCACGATTTGAACCTTTACTCAGTGAGTTAAGTTTTCACTCATCCCCAAATAGAAAAGTACGCAAGCTTTGAACCAACTATTCATTAGAACAAATGTTCATAACTCACATGAAATCTCGGTACAATTGATCGAATTGTAGAAATGACATGCTTATTAAGGTTTTGCGTCCGTTATCCCTTTCATGATTGAACTCAATGAAGTGGCCCCACTTCATTCTCATATAGGTAGACTATATCAGAAATGCCCCATAAGTATGCATTTCAGCAAATATATGCTATATGTCCATTAAGAGGAAAATCTCATCCTACAATTTTTCTTCTTATGGCCTAAGTACTTTTATCCCTTTGGATGTATCCATTATCAAGTACTTCAATCATTCTAATAGCGTACTTTCACCATTGTAATAATATGCAAACTGAAGACTACTTAGTTTAATATGTTTTTGATGATGTTTCTTAGCTTAGATTAGCTTAGTTTATTTTGTCTGATGATTGTCCTTTTAGCTAGCATGTTAAAGCACCCTAAAGTCTATGTGTTTCGGTCTTGTTGCTTTGTGTCTTTTGAAAAAGTGTCAAAAATCATTTTTGCTCAGTTGAATCGACTAAAAAACAGTTTGAATCGACTCACCTAAGTCTCTGACTTTAGGTGAATCGATTCACACTCTCTTGAATCGATTCATACTTGAATCGTCTCATTTATAAATTAAAACATCTCATAAAGCTCTTTGATCTGAACTTGAATCGATTCATAAGTAGTTTGAATCGATTCATCTTCATCATGGGTTCACTTGAATCGATTCATGGTTGCATTGAATCGTTTCATTCTGCCTGCTTCTCTGCTTTGTTTTTAGCTGTCTGAATCGATTCAAACATTTAATGAATTGTGTAACACCCCGTTTTCCCAACATAAAAATTTCTTAAAAACATTTATCAGAGTATGCAACACAACAACGGGATATCACATAAAAACTTAATCCGAAACAGTTAAATAACAATTTAACCAACATACTTCAAAATATTGCAGCGGAAAAGAATACTTATAATTCATAAAATCTTTGGCACGCAGGCCCCATAAAAATATCTCAAAAGAGTTAGTTCCATTATTGCAAAATATCATAAAGATTCACGTAAAAGAATGAAGCATGCATATAATACAACCCCATCCCGTTACGTATCAGAGCGACCTAGATGACACAGTGAGGTAAGACCACTCACGAAGCAACAGCAACTACGCACGATCACCTGCACTTGCCCACAAGGCGGCAATTCCAGCAGAAGGGGTGAGATTTCATAACAAAATAATATTAATCAACATAATTTAGAATAACAATTAACATCAAAACATCAATAGCATTCTTGCATAATTTAATAACAATTAGCACGTAAACACATAATCAACTTCACGTAATCAAATATTCAATCTTTATCAACAACATGACATCATAAATATGACCAGGTGACAATGCTCTTAGACTCCTTATACGCATGTGGTACCAAACTTCATCATAAGTATTAATATACTTTTAAAACGTGCGGAGGACAAAGCTCCTAATAAACGTGCGGAGGACAAAGCTCCTATCATGGTGAGGACTAAGCTCAATGTATGCTACGGATGGACTCAATTCAAAACAACATTTATCCTTAATCATCTTATCAACATGCATCCAAGAAATTGGAGCTAACAACAACTTATCATCATATACATATATATATCATACGTTTTCAGTTTAATAACATCAGCAGCATAATTCAAATAACAAGAGCAGAATGATATCATTATATCAATTACAATTCAAGGCAACATAAACTTTATCATATTTGCATAAGGTATAATACTTTAATTCTTACTCAAAATTCAAACATAAACTACTCAGCTCTGTACACTTAATTCTCAACAATACTATCAGGTCTTAGTAGCTCTAAGGGGGGTCCTCTCCTAATCCAACGTACGAAATAGGTCGCACAACTCTCAAACACCCCATTCTGGTAGTGCTCGCAAGGCGGGGAAAAGCGCTCGCTATGGCGAGCTGCCAGAAGCAACTCGCGAGGCGAGAAAAAGCACTCGCTGTGGCGAGCTGCCAGAAGCAACTCGCGAGGCGAGAAACAGCACTCGCCGTGGCGAGCGATGAAGCTCATCACTCGCGAGGCGAGGATCACTGCTCGCCGTGGCGAGCGATGAATTTCACCGCGGCCAGAACTGCTATTTTCTCAAAATCTCACAAATTCTCATGGTTCTAAGCCTTCTACTGATTCCAGAATTCATCCTAAACATATTCTAAGGTCTAGGAACACTTTCTACACGAATTAAACCTAAACTAACCGTTAGATCATCAATTCTAAGGTTTTGACCTAGTTTTCTCATTCTCTCAATTCAATCCTAATCCTTGTTAATTGTTCATCAGAACGATGCTAACCAATATTACAGAGTTATTAGTCCCACCCTTACCTGGAGTTGATGAAATCGCAGGTCTCTCTTTCTCTTCTCCCTTCACGCGTGCGTTTTCTTTCTTTCTGTTTCCAAAGTCTGAAAGCGTTACTGACTTCCTAACCCTAGTTGCCTTATTTATACTGCCAACAAATCTTATCTTATTTACTCTTTCTCCCACATAACTCTCTAAAATCCAAAACTAACCCACAACTAAATATTTTATTTTCTTTTCAAATCTTATTTTATTTAACAATAAAATAAGTCTCTTAACCTTATCCTTAGCACAACAAAACACATCAAAACATACCAAAACATATCAAAACATATCAAGACATATCAAAACATATCAAAACATATCAAAACATTTATATATTATATAAATATAATATAATCACCTAAACTCGATTTAAATAAATACTAAAACGAACGTGGGCGTTACAACTCTCCCCCACTTAAAAGATTTTCGTCCTCGAAAATTACCTCAAGCAAATAACTCTGGATAAGACTCCAGCATCTTACTCTCAAGCTCCCAAGTCAAGCTTTCACCAGTTGCTCCCGACCAAACGACTCTAACGAGAGGTATATCCTTGCCTCTCAACGTCTTCACTTTCCGATCATCAATCCTTACTGGTAAAGTCTCCACCGTAAGGTTGTCTCTAACTTGCACATCATCGCTCTGGATCACATGAGATGGATCCGGAACATACTTCCGAAGCTGCGACACATGGAAAACATCATGTAAATTCGAAAGATGCGGTGGTAACCCAACTCGGTACGCCACCGTTCCAACCCTCTTTGATATCTGATACGGGCCAATAAATCTCGGAGTCAACTTCTTTGACTTCAACGCACGTCCAACACCAGTCATAGGTGTGACCCTTAAAAACACGTGGTCTCCTTCCTGAAACTCAAGATCTTTCCTTCGCTTATCATGGTAACTCTTTTGTCGACTCTGCGACGCTTTCATTTTCTCTTGAATCATCTTAACCTTCTCAGTAGTTTGCTGAACAATCTCTGGCCCTAAAACCACTCTTTCACCTGACTCAAACCAACACAACGGAGTTCTGCACCTCCGACCGTACAAAGCCTCAAAAGGTGCCATTCCAATACTAGAATGATAACTATTATTGTATGTGAACTCGATTAAGGGAAGATGACTATCCCAAGTTCCTCCTTGCTCAAGAACACAAACTCTCAACAAATCCTCTAGCGACTGAATTGTCCTTTCCGACTGACCATCTGTCTGCGGATGATACGCCGAACTCAATCTCAACTTAGAACCCAAAGCCTCTTGCAAACTTTTCCAAAATCTAGAAGTAAATCTTGGATCTCTATCTGATACTATGCTCGAAGGAACACCATGCAACCTCACGATCTCCTTGATATAAATCTCTGCCAACTGGGCAACAGGAAAACTAATATTAATCGGTAGAAAATGAGCCGACTTCGTCAATCTGTCAACTATCACCCAAATGGCGTCATTCCCTCTTGGAGTATTCGGCAAGCTAGTCACAAAATCCATGGATATACTATCCCATTTCCACTCCGGCACATCTAAAGACACCATCATGCCAGCCGGTTTCTGATGCTCAATTTTTGACTTCTGGCAAACTAAACAAGCATACACAAACTGTGCCACATCACGTTTCAATCCAGACCACCAAAACAACTTCTTCAAATCATGATACATCTTCGTAGCTCCCGGGTGAATACTCAAGCTACTTCTGTGACTCTCTTCAAGAATCATCTTCTTAATCTCTTCATTGTCAGGAATGCAAATCCTACCTCGGAATCTCAACACTCCCTGATCGTCGACTTGAAAATCACTATCTTCAGTCTGATTACCCGCAACCATTAAATCCACAAACTTGACATCTTCTTTATGCGCCTCTCTTATATTCATCAAGAAGTCACTATCAATCTTCAGCATCCCTAGCTTCACACTCTGAGGCGTCCTTTCACAAACCAAACTCAAATCTCTAAATTGCTCAAGTAATTCGAATTCCTTAACCATCATAGCAGACATATGCAAAGTCTTCCTACTCAAGGCATCTGCTACCACATTCGCTTTACCCGGATGATAATTCAACCCAAAGTCGAAGTCCTTCAAAAGTTCTAGCCATCTTCTCTGCCTCATATTCAATTCCTTCTGATCGAAAAGATACTTCAAGCTCTTGTGATCACTGAACACTTCGAATCTCGCACCATATAAGTAGTGTCTCTACATCTTCAATACAAAAACCACAGCTGCTAATTCCAAATCATGCGTCGGGTAATTCTTCTCATGAATCCTCAACTGTCTTGAAGCATAAGCTACCACTTTACCTTCTTGCATAAGCACACCTCCTAAACCCAAATTGGACGCATCACAATACACTACAAATGGCGCATCTGGCTTCGGCAAAATCAAAACTGGAGCAGTCGTCAAACGCTTCTTCAACTTGTTGAAACTGTTCTCACAATGCACATCCTAAACAAAAGCTCTACCTTTACAAGTCAACTGGGTCAACGGGAGAGCCAACTTGGAGAATCCTTCAATAAACCTTCTATAATACCCAGCTAAACCCAAAAAGCTCCTGATCTCAGTAACTGACTTCGGAGTCTCCCATTGCGATACGGCTTCAATCTTAGACGGATCTACTGCAATACCATCACCAGAGATAACATGACCAAGGAAACTCACTTCTTTCAACCAGAACTCACACTTAGACAATTTGGCACAAAGCTTCTTTTCTTTCAACACTTGCAAGACAATCTTCAGATGTTCCGCATGCTCTTCCTCAGTCTTGGAGTAAATCAGAATATCATCAATAAACACAACTACAAACTGATCCAAAAATGCATGGAAGATGCGATTCATATACTCCATAAATACTCCCGGTGCATTAGTAACTCCAAAAGGCATAACCTTGTACTCATAATGGCCATAACGCGTTCTGAAAGCTGTCTTCTGCATATCTTCATCTTTTACTTTAATCTGGTGATAACCCGACCTCAAGTCAATCTTGCTGAAAACACGTGCACCCACTAACTGATCCATCAAATCGTCAATTCTCGGTAGTGGATACCTATTCTTGATAGTTACCTTGTTCAACTGCCGATAATCAATACATAGCCTCATACTACCATCCTTCTTCTTTACTAGTAACACTGGCGCTCCCCAAGGTGACACACTTGGTCTAACGAATTTCTTCTCGAGTAAATCTTCCAACTGTTTCTTCAATTCAGCTAATTCGGAAGCAGACATACGATAAGGTGCCATCGACACCGGCTTAGTTCTAGGAACAAGATCAATAGAAAACTCGACTTCCTTCTCTGGAGGCACATCAGGAATTTCATCTGGGAAAACTTCAGGAAAGTCGCATACCACTTGTAATTTATCGATTACTGCTTGATTCTCTAAAGATAAAGAAGCCATCAACGAAAACATCAACATACCATCACGTTCTAGTTGCTTCAGCTGTTTAGTAGATAAGAACTCAGCACCACTTTCCTCTTCCGTGGACGAGAAATGCACCGTCTAGCGAAAACAATTGATAAGAACGTGGTTGTACTCTAACCAATTCATACCCAGAATTACATCCATACCGCTTAAAGGTAGACAAACTAGATCCATCTCAAAATCGCGACCAAACATAGACAAAGGACAACTCAAGCATACGAGAGAGGTAGTCACCGAACCCTTAGCTGGAGTTTCGACAACCATCTCTCCATTCATATCAGACATAGCAAGACTCAAAGCAGAAACACAGTCTAAAGCAATAAAGCAATGTGTAGCACCAGTATCAATAATAGCAACTAAAGGAGTATTATTAATATAGCAAGTACCTCTGATCAAACGATCATCACTGTCTGTCTGAGTACCAGTCAGGGCAAAAACTCGACCCGTAGTAGGCACCCTCTTCGGCTGCTTGCACTGGGAACCAATATGACCCTCTTCGTTGCAATTGAAGCACACGATATCATTACGCTTGCAATCAGCTACTAAATGACCCTTCTTGCCACACCGGACACACTTCTTGATCTCTTTTGGACAAGCATTGCTCTTGTGGCCTTTCACACCACAGTTGAAACACACGATCTCAGCAGGGGTACCCTTCTTCGCAGTCTGCCTATCCACGACTGTAACACCCCGTTTTCCCCAACATCAAAATTTCTTAAACAATTATCAGAGTATGCAAACACAACAACGGAGTATTACATAAAACATAATCCATAACAGTTAAATAATAATTTAACCAATTTACTTCAAAACTTTGCAGCGGAAAATATTACTAAAAATTCATAAACGTTTGGCACGCAGGCCCCATAAAAATATCTCAAGGAGTTAGTTCCATTATTTGCAAAATAACATAAATAGTCACGTAAAAGAATGAAGCATGCATAAAGACAACCCCATCCCGTTACGTATCAGAGCGACCTAGACGACACAGTGAGGCAAGGCCACTCACGAGCAACTGCACACTAAGCACGATCACCTGCACTTGCCCACAAGGCGGCAATTCCAGCAGAAGGGGTGAGATTTCATAACAAAGTAATATTAATCAACACAATTTAGAATAACAATTAACATCAATAGCATTCTTGCATAAATTAATAACAATTAGCACATAACCACATAATCAACTTCAACATCATCTTTAGGCAAGTAGCATAGATAGATAACACTTATCACGTAATCATATATTCAAACCTTCATCAATAACATGACATCATAAATATGACCATGCGACAATGCTCTTAGACTCCTTATATGCATGTGGTACCAAACTTCATCATAAGTATTAATATACTTTTAAACGTGCGGAGGACAAAGCTCCTAAATAACGTGCGGAGGACAAAGCTCCTATCATGGTGAGGACTAAGCTCAATGTATGCTATGCATGGACTCAATTCAAAACAACACTTATCCTTAATCATCTTATCAACATGCATCCAAGAATTTGGAGCTAAACAACAACTTATCATTGCATATATAACATATACATTTATCATAACGGGCAGTTTAATAACATCAGCAGTATAATTCAAATAACAACAGCAGAATGATATCACTATATCAATTACAATTCAAAGCAACATAAACTTTATCATATTTGCATAAGGTATAATACTTTAATTCTTACTCAATATCATGAATATATCTTATTCAACTATACGGATTACTCTCAACATTACCATTAGGTCTCACTAACCCTTAGGGATCCCCTCTCAAAGTCTTGTGCGAAACAGATCGCAATAGCATAGGGAATGTGACATTCTGTCACAGCACATGTCGCCGTGGCGGGCTCAGATGCTGGCCTGGCGAGAGATTACAGGTCTTTGTCGCCCTGGCGGAGGAAATCCTGCCTGGCGGGGAAATTACAGGTCTGTCGCCATGGCGAGCAGAATCTCGCCTGGCGGGCGATGAACAGTTTGTCGCCATGGCGGGATATGTCCTGCCCGGCGGAACGGTGTCAGAACAGGTTACGAGTTTACGAACTTTTTCACCCCAAATCCTATTTTTCACCATATTAGACCCCAAATTCGACTGAAATAACAACATTAATCCTATTCTAGGTTCTGTAATCCATTCCTACATCAAATAAACAAATTCTACCGTTCAATTAATCAATTCTAGGGATTTGACCTAGTTTTCTCATTCTCCCAACTCAATCCTAATCCTTGCTAACTATCATCAGAACTATGCTAATTAACATTATCAAGTCATTAGTCTCACCCTTACCTGGATAGAAGAAATCGCAGCTCTCTCTCTCCTTCTCTTCTCTTCACGCGTTGCTCCCTTTTTCTCCCAAAAGTCTGATACGTTACTGACTTCCTAACCCTAGTTGCCTTATTTATACTGCCAACAAATCTTATCTTATTTACTCTTTCTCCCACATAACTCTCTAAAATCCAAAACTAACCCATAACTAAATATTTTATTTTCTTTTCAAATCTTATTTTATTTAACAATAAAATAAGTCCCTTAATCTTATCCTTAAAATTAAATCTTACCACAAAATCATCCAAAATATATTAAAACACATCAAAACATATCAAAACACATATATATTATATAAATATAATATAATCACCTAAACTCGATTCAAATAAATACTAAAACGAACGTGGGCGTTACAACGACCATCCTCTGTTTCCCTTTATCAGCGGGAGCACTGTACGGCTTAGGACGACTCTGCTGACCCTTGGCTTTCCTCTCGTTCACTACCTTGTAGTGAGCCTTCGTATCTTCCTCATATATCCTGCAGCTATTCACTAGATCCGGAAAAACTCTGATCTGTTGGTACCCAATCGCCCTCTTAATGTCGGGCCTCAAACCGTTCTCGAACTTGATGCACTTTGAAAACTCTGCAGTCTCAGCAGCATAGTGTGGATAGAACTTTGCCAACTCCACAAACTTGGCAGCATACTCGGTCACTGACATATTTCCCTGCTTCAGCTCAAGGAATTCGATCACTTTCTTCCCGCGAACATCTTCCGGAAAGTACCTCCTCAGAAACTCTCTTCTGAACACGGCCCAAGTCACAACAGCCCCATCTTGCTCGAGGCTAGGTAACACGCTGACCCACCAATCATCAGCTTCCTCTGACAGCTGATGTGTACCAAATCGCACCTGCTGGACTTCGGTGCACTGCATTACCCTGAAAATCCTTTCTATTTCCTTAAGCCACGCCTGGGCTCCATCGGGGTCATACCTTCCCTTGAAAGTTGGAGGATGATTCCTCATGAAAGTCTCCAACATCCTCGTCTCAGCATTCGCACCAGCATTTGCATTAGGTTGTCCCACAACTTGGGCAACAGCTTGAAGTGCAGCAGCTAACGCGGTATCGTTCCTTCCAACCATTCTGATATTCTACAACAGCAGTAGCAGCAACATAAGATTAGTAATACAAATATTACTAAGACTCAACAAGACTCTCTAATTGGCCGGACAGACCGACTTGCTCTGATACCAATTGTAACACCCCGTTTTCCCAACATAAAAATTTCTTAAAAACATTTATCAGAGTATGCAACACAACAACGGGATATCACATAAAAACTTAATCCGAAACAGTTAAATAACAATTTAACCAACATACTTCAAAATATTGCAGCGGAAAAGAATACTTATAATTCATAAAATCTTTGGCACGCAGGCCCCATAAAAATATCTCAAAAGAGTTAGTTCCATTATTGCAAAATATCATAACGATTTACGTAAAAGAATGAAGCATGCATATAATACAACCCCATCCCGTTACGTATCAGAGCGACCTAGATGACACAGTGAGGTAAGACCACTCACGAAGCAACAGCAACTACGCACGATCACCTGCACTTGCCCACAAGGCGGCAATTCCAGCAGAAGGGGTGAGATTTCATAACAAAATAATATTAATCAACATAATTTAGAATAACAATTAACATCAAAACATCAATAGCATTCTTGCATAATTTAATAACAATTAGCACGTAAACACATAATCAACTTCACGTAATCAAATATTCAATCTTTATCAACAACATGACATCATAAATATGACCATGCGACAATGCTCTTAGACTCCTTATATGCATGTGGTACCAAACTTCATCATAAGTATTAATATACTTTTAAAACGTGCGGAGGACAAAGCTCCTAATAAACGTGCGGAGGACAAAGCTCCTATCATGGTGAGGACTAAGCTCAATGTATGCTATGCATGGACTCAATTCAAAACAACATTTATCCTTAATCATCTTATCAACATGCATCCAAGAAATTGGAGCTAACAACAATTTATCATCATATACATATATATATCATACGTTTTCAGTTTAATAACATCAGCAGCATAATTCAAATAACAAGAGCAGAATGATATCATTATATCAATTACAATTCAAGGCAACATAAACTTTATCATATTTGCATAAGGTATAATACTTTAATTCTTACTCAAAATTCAAACATAAACTACTCAGCTCTGTACACTTAATTCTCAACAATACTATCAGGTCTCAGTAGCTCTAAGGGGGGTCCTCTCCTAATCCAACGTACGAAACAGGTCGCACAACTCTCAAACACCCCATTCTGGTAGTGCTCGCGAGGCGGGGAAAAGCGCTCGCTATGGCGAGCTGCCAGAAGCAACTCGCGAGGCGAGAAAAAGCACTCGCTGTGGCGAGCTGCCAGAAGCAACTCGCGAGGCGAGAAACAGCACTCGCTGTGGCGAGCGATGAAGCTCATCACTCGCGAGGCGAGGATCACTGCTCGCCGTGGCGAGCGATGAATTTCACCGCGGCCAGAACTGCTATTTTCTCAAAATCTCACAAATTCTCATGGTTCTAAGCCTTCTACTGATTCCAGAATTCATCCTAAACATATTCTAAGGTCTAGGAACACTTTCTACACGAATTAAACCTAAACTAACCGTTAGATCATCAATTCTAAGGTTTTGACCTAGTTTTCTCATTCTCTCAATTCAATCATAATCCTTGTTAATTGTTCATCAGAACTATGCTAACCAATATTACAGAGTTATTAGTCCCACCCTTACCTGGAGTTGATGAAATCGCAGGTCTCTCTTTCTCTTCTCCCTTCACGCGTGCGTTTTCTTTCTTTCTGTTTCCAAAGTCTGAAAGCGTTACTGACTTCCTAACCCTAGTTGCCTTATTTATACTGCCAACAAATCTTATCTTATTTACTCTTTCTCCCACATAACTCTCTAAAATCCAAAACTAACCCACAACTAAATATTTTATTTTCTTTTCAAATCTTATTTTATTTAACAATAAAATAAGTCTCTTAACCTTATCCTTAGCATAACAAAACACATCAAAACATACCAAAACATATCAAAACATATCAAGACATATCAAAACATATCAAAACATATCAAAACATTTATATATTATATAAATATAATATAATCACCTAAACTCGATTTAAATAAATACTAAAACGAACGTGGGCGTTACAAATTGATTCACAAATTATTGCATCATTTGCATCTATTCTCTCTAGACTTCAAAAACTCATTCCTCATACATTCTTCAAGATTAAAGACTTTTTCTTAGAATCACTTTGTCTTTGAGTGTGTAGATTCTCTAGGCTGCTAGTAGGGATTGTAAGTTGGTTCTCTAAAGAAGATTGATTGAGCTTAATCAAGACTTCAAAGTGAATTGCAGGATCTCATTCCACCTCCAAAGGGCTTGGGGGTTCTTTCTAATTGTTCTTGATATCGAAGGGGGTTTGTTTACCGGACATAGCATTGAAGACTCGATGAAGAGATCGAAGGAGTGCACGGGTAATTCAAGGATCCGAAGATTCAAGGAGCACCAAATTCAAGGGTTACTTGAAGTTTGGGGGAGCTTTGTTTTACATAGGAGTTGAAGAATTATCGCTTTAATTTGATGGAACTCTTGTAAAATTTGTATCAACTTTTCATACATAGTGGATGACCTTGGTGAAGGCGTACTTCAGCATGAACAGTAGACGTAGCCCTTAGCGAGGACGAACAAGGGTGAACTACTATAAAAATATCGGTGTTCTCTCTCTCTCTCTCTCTCTCTCTCTCTACTTTTAATTGCACTTGATTATTTGATTAATTGCTAAGTGAATTGCTAGTTTTGATCGAAGTAGTGTTTTCCCTAACGAATAATCTAAATCCATTTGATTTAGGTTAAAACTATTTTACTTAGATCAATTAATTGCAATACCTATTCAATTAATCAAATTCATGTGCATTGTGTTTTCAATTGGTAATTAGGTTTATTGTTATATAGGTCTGGTTTGAAATTGTATATTGCTTTGTACCTTGTGCTTGGATTATTAACTATTGATTGTGTAAAAAGTTTTGTATCGTGAATCTCTCAATTCTAAGATAAAATCTAATTCCACATATATTTGATTTTTATTAATTCATTGATTGTGATTATTCAAGCTAAATTCCAATAGTCAATTTCATTAAAATCAAATTTTATCAAATCTCTAGAAAGTTTTTCAAAAACGCTATTCACCCCCCCCCCTCCTCCTCTAGCTTGAAACCATCTAACTCTTATGTCATTACACATTTGCTATTAAAATATTTTACATGCATTTTAATTTAAACTTCAAATTTTCTTTTATATCTTGCCAAGATATATCATATATTGAATGCATTAAATATACGTAGCAACCTAAAACATGATCATAAAAGAATGTCATAACCAATTTTAACTTCATATGGTGAGTTTTGTAACAACCAGTTTTTCGCTAGGAGTATTTTATTTATTTATTTATTATATGTGTTTGTCTTGGGATTAGTTGATTTTTAGATGAGAAGGGTATTTTGATCATTTTAAGGACTGAGGGTGTTTTGGTAATTTGTGCGGTGAGGGTAATTTAGTAATTTTAGAATGTAGATTATTTTAGTGTTTTAGTGTGATTGGTTATTTTTACTAAGTTAGTAGTAACTTGCGGTAATTATTTTAAAGTGGTACATAAGCGATGTTTTAGTGATTTATGTGTGTGGTAACTTTTTTAGAATTAAGTGGTAGTGATTGGAGGCCCATTATAAATTGTAGAAACTTATCCCATTATTGGAGTATATAAACAACTCATGAGAGGAAATTAGGGTTAGAACATTTTATACATCACAACACAAAGTGGCTAGAAAATAGAGAGAGAGAGAAGGAGAATAGAAGAGAAAGGAAGAACAAGAGAAGAGAAGAGGGAAGCAAGAGCCATGATTCATTGGAGAGGGTGAAGATTCTTAGAGAATTGCTTTAGCTTAAGGAATCCAAGGTAAAAGGGATAGATTCACTCTATTAGATGGCTTATAATCAAGTTTTAGGTTATGGGTCATAATTATTTTGATTGAATTGTGGTGATTGATGATTATATGTTTGGATTTTCATGCTTAACTTTGAGTGGTGAATTTGGGAATATGAAATTTGTTAGAAACTCGTTGATTATGCTTAAATTCCATTGTATGTTAAGTGGTTCACTTTGAGATTTTAGCTTAAATTGGTGAAAATGACGATGTTGTTGATAATTAATGATGAATTCATGATTCATATGATATGAATGTTGTTGGATATATGTTTGTGTTTAGAATTCATGAAATTGGTTATGAGGAATATGATTTTTGGTTAAGTTGTTGTATGATTTTTGTGAAAATGGGTCAAAAGAGGTGAATTATGATTTAGATGATCTTGGATAGATTCTTGGAGGTGTTAAGATGAATTGAATTGAGTTGGATTTCTGTTTTTGGATGTTGTGTTTTGGAGAGGAATCGTTTGGGAGAAAATCGGGTTTTTGAGTAAAAGTCGTTTTATGCACTTTTGTGAAATAAGTCATTTTGGGGTGGTCTGAATTAAGTTGTTTTGAGATAGAAAACATGGTTTTACAGTAGAACTTGAGTGGTTTAAGTGATTGGAACGCGTTGGTAAAAACAGGATTGAAAACGGTTCGATAACCAGAATTTTACGCGCGAAATGGCAAAAAAACCAAAAATCAGAAAGTGATGTCCTAATGAACAAAAAATGACTGTCCACATTTTTTATATTGGTCTTTTATACACAACAAAAATGACTGTTGATGCAGCTACATGTGGAGCTCTAATGAACAAAAATTACACAACAACATATGCTTTGATCGAGGATATGGCACAAAACCATTATCAGTGGATCAATACCGCTTCTTCACCCTCTGAAAAGGAGGCAGGTATGAATGGAATATCTTCCTTCGATCATCTATTTGTTAAGGTGGATGCACTCACCCGAAAATTTGATAAAATGAGTATTAGCGCTATCTCACCTGCTTCTATTTTACCTCCTTGCAAAATCTGTGGTATATTTGGTCATGCTAGCATTGAATGCCAACTAGGTGGTGCTGATGAAAGTATTGAGCAAGTAAACTTTGTTCAAAACAACCAAGGGATAAGGCAAAGCCAAAACTTTTATAAAACACCTAAAAATCCCTTTGGACAAACAACACCACCCAGTTATGCGATTAGCCAAGGAGTCTCTTAAAAGTTCGGCTTGGGATTTTTATTGGAAAATTATTTTGTAAATCAATCCGAGCAGCTCCAAGAGCTTAAAAATCAAACCGAACTTTTGAAAGACTCTTTTGCCAAACTTACATCAAGGATGGATTCCATTTCTTCTCACAACAGACTCTTAGAAACCCAAATCTCCCAAGTAGCCCAAAAAGTTAGCCAACCTAGAACTAACAAGATGACTGCTTTTACACTCAAGAATGGTAAGCAACTAGAGGACCCCGTAGGAAAAGCCAAACCAAGTGAGGTTGAGAAAGAGGATGATGAACCCCGGGGTGAGGAAACTAGGGTAGGTAGCGACAAGCCAACTACACCTCCCCCTTATATACCAAAAATCCCTTTCCCACAAAGGTTTGCCAACTCTAAGCTAGATGAGTAGTTTAAAAAATTTATTGAAATGATGAATAAGCTCTACGTTAATGTCCCTTTCACTGAAGTTCTGACTCAAATGCCTACCTATGCTAAGTTTCTAAAAGAAATTCTTTCAAATAAAAGGAAATTAGAGGAGTATGAGACAGTTAACCTTACAAAAGAATGTAGTGTTATCATCCAAAATAAATTACCACCCAAGCTTAAAGACCCGGGGAGTTTTTCCATACCTTGCATCATAGGGTCCGAAATAATAAAAAAGGCAATGTGTGATTTGGGAGCTAGTGTTAGTCTAATGCCATTATCCCTTTATGAGAGGATGGGTATAGGGGAACTAAAACCAACAAGAATGACCCTACAACTAGAAGACCGATCCGTTAAGTACCTGTAACACCCTAGTTTTATTTGATTATTTTTAGTTGATTTTTAATATGTTTTATGTGTTTTATATGATTTATGTGATTATTGGTGTTTGCTATTTTATTATAATTATTTTTATTATTTAATAGAGTTAAGTAAGCAAATAGAAATTATTAGTAATTTGGGTGTTATTGAGAATTAAGAGAATTTAAGGGAGTTAAAGGAAAAAATGGGAGTTATGTTTTGGAGAATAGGAAAGAGTAGGCAGAAAAACATTTTTACGTATCAGTAAGAAAAGTAGAGAAAAAAAGAGTTTTTGGGAGAAAGTGGAGAGAAGCCAAGATCAAGGGAGGAGAGCCAATTTGCTGTAGTTTTTGATTCTTCTTAATTCAGGTAAGGGTGAGGCTAACCTTCAACTAATAATATATGTTTAATTTCTGAAAATTGGATTAAAAGGTTGTGTTTTTGAGTTAGGGTTAGAAGTTATGATATTTTGCAAAAATGTTGATGATTTTGTTGTTAATTGCATGTTTCTGTGTTGCTTTGAGTACTATGTTGAATATAGAACCTGTAAACATTGTAGTAATTCATTTTGGGTGATCGGGGAATCAAAATTGGGTTTTTGGATGAAAAGAGTTAGAAAATTCTTGAACTTTTAAACTGCTAGATGAAGTTTCGCTTGAAGCGAGATGCTTTTCGCTTAAGCGAGCGACCCATAATGCTGTCCAGATGAAGCTTCGCTTGAAGCAAGATGCAAGCGAACTCCAAGCGAGATACTCCCAGACTTACGTCTTTTAGGTCGCTTGAAGCGAACCACGAGCGAACTTTGAGCGAGCGAGAACCAACCATTCTGTGAAGATTTCGCTTGAAGCGAGATGGCCTTCGCTTGAAGCGAGATAGGCCCTGTAAGACAATTTTCTGAATTTTGCTTCATGCATTAGGACTTTTATATGAGCTTCCTAAAATGTTTTATTGATTTATTTTACCTTGTTTATGAAGATAAATGTTGTGATTGAATGTAGAATCATGTGAATAAATGTATATACATATATAATGTTATGTTGAACGTGGAGGATTGTTGCGTCACATTAGACAAAGTTGGGGAGTGTGTCATAATTAAATTAGGCACAGTTGTTGTTGTTGTTGTCGTTGTCGTTGCTGTTGTTGTTGGGTTGTATGCTGATATACACCACGAGTCTTTCATACTCATGCATCGTTGGGGGCTCATGCCCTGGAATGTTAATCATTCAACTGTTGAGGGCTCATGCCCTGGAATGCTAGTAATTCACTCGTTGGGGGTTTATGCCCTGGGATGCTTTAACCATCCAAACTGTTGAGGGCTCATGCCCTGGAATGCTTTGTCATTCAAATGCGTTAAAATGGTACCACATGCATATTGCATTAGTTGTTGTCGTCGGTGCATTGTCGGAGTCGTTGTTGGTGAGTCGTCGGAGTTGTAGTGGTTGTTGGTTGGGTTCATGGTGTTGTAGTTGATGATGTTGTTGTATTTTAAATATGAATTGATGTAGATTGTTGTTGCAATTGTTGATGCCATGTGATATAAATATGTGCTAATGATGCTATTTGTTGAGTTATTGTTGTTTGTGAATCTCACCCCTTCTGCTTGAAAATGTTGCTCTTTGTATGGGTAACTTGCAGGTAATGAAGGATAGGTTGGTGTATGGCTCAAGTATGAATCTCACCCCTTTATGTATCACATTTTAAAATAATGGTGTAGAGATTTCTTATGTCGAATAATATTATACTATTGAGGCCTTTGTGCCAAGATTTTGTTGAAGAAGAATATTATGTTGAAAAGAATTTCCGCTGCAATTATTATGAGATTGAAAGTTGTTGAAATTAAATAGTTTTATTTTCTATTTAATAATTTTTGAAAAGTAGTGTAATACTCCGTTGTTGATTTACTCTGATTAAATTATATTAATATTACGTTGTGGGAGAACAGGGTGTTACAATTGGTATCAGAGCAGGTCGGTCCGTCCGGCCAATTAGTAGAGTCGTGTCGAGCCTAGTAGTGTTGCGTGACAGCTTTACACTGTCTTTTGTTGTCCTGTTTTGTTGTTCTGATTGATGTTGGCGATGTAGAACTTTGAGATGGCTGGAAGGAATGATGCTGCTCTTGCTGCTGCTTTGCAAGCAATGGCTCAAGTTGTGGGACAACAAAATAATGGTGGTGGTGGTGAAGGAGTTCAGATGTTAGAGACTTTTTTGAGGAATCATCCACCAACTTTCAAGGGAAGGTATGACCCCGATGGAGCTCAGACTTTGTTGAAGGAGGTCGAGAGGATCTTCCGGGTGATGCAATGCAGTGATGTTCAGATGGTGCGCTTTGGCACGCACATGTTGGCTGAAGAAGCTGACGACTGGTGGGTGAGTACTCAACCGATTCTACAGAATGAAGGTGCTGTGATTACTTGGGCTGTGTTTCGGAGAGAGTTCCTGAGAAGGTACTTCCTAGAAGATGTTCGCGGGAAGAAAGAAATTGAGTTCCTTGAGCTGAAGCAAGGAGACATGTCCATAACTGAGTATGCTGCCAAGTTTGTGGAGCTTGCCAAGTTCTATCCACACTATGCTGCTGAGACTGCTGAGTTCTCTAAATGTATCAAGTTTGAGAATGGTCTGCGTGCTGATATTAAGCGGGCCATTGGTTATCAGAAGATAAGAGATTTTTCTGAATTGGTGAGCAGCTGTAGAATTTATGAGGAGGATACGAAAGCTCATTACAAGGTGATGAGTGAGTGCAGAGGTAAGGGACAACAAAGTCGCCCGAAGCCGTATAGTGCTCCAGCTGACAAGGGTAAGCAGAGGATGAATGATGAGAGGAGACCTGCGCGTAGAGATGTTCCGGCTGATGTTGTTTGTTATAAGTGTGGTGTTAAAGGCCACAAGAGTAATGCTTGCAACCGTGATGAGAAGAAGTGTTTCCGGTGCGGAAAGAAGGGCCATACTGTCGCTGAATGCAAGCGTGGTGACATTGTTTGCTTCAATTGTGATGAGGAGGGTCATCTTAGCTCTCAGTGTACGAAGCCTAAGAAGACTCAGGCAAGTGGAAGGGTTTTTGCATTGACCAGTACCCAGACCGATAATGAGGATCGACTTATCAAAGGTACTTGTTTCTTTAATGGTACTCCTTTAATTGCTATTATCGATACTGGAGCTACTCATTGTTTCATTGCAATTAATTGTGCACGTAAGTTGGGTTTGATTATGTCTGACATGAAAGGAGAAATGGTTGTTGAAACTCCAGCTAAGGGTTCAGTAACTACTTCTCTTGTTTGTTTGAGTTGTCTGTTGTCTATGTTTGGTAGAGATTTCGAGGTTGATCTCGTTTGTTTACCGTTGGTCGGAATGGACGTAATTTTGGGAATGAATTGGTTAGAATACAATCATGTCCTTATTAATTGTTTTAGCAAGACGGTACGTTTTTCCTCCGAGGAAGAAGAGAGCGGAGCAGAGTTCCTATCTACTAAGCAAATGAAGCAGTTAGAACGCGATGGAATTTTGATGTTCTCCTTAATGGCGTATTTGTCGGTGGAGAATTAAGCTGTGATTGATAGGTTTCCAATTGTGAATGAATTCCCTGAAGTATTTCCTGATGAGATTCCTGATGTGCCACCAGAAAGGGAGGTTGAATTTTCAATTGACCTTGTTCCAAGAACGAAGCCGGTGTCGATGGCACCTTGTCGTATGTCAGCTTCTGAGTTAGCTGAATTGAAGAAGCAGTTGGAAGATTTGCTTGATAAGAAGTTTGTAAGACCGAGTGTTTCACCTTGGGGAGCGCCGGTATTATTGGTTAAGAAGAAGGATGGTAGTATGCGGTTGTGTATAGATTACCGTCAGTTGAATAAAGTGACGATAAAGAATAGGTATCCACTTCCGAGGATTGATGACTTGATGGATCAGTTAGTGGGTGCTCGTGTGTTTAGTAAGATTGATTTGAGGTCAGGTTACCATCAGATTAAGGTGAAAGATGAAGATATGCAAAAGACGGCGTTTAGGACACGATATGGACACTATGAATATAAAGTGATGTCTTTCGGTGTTACTAATGCGCCTGGTGTGTTTATGGGGTATATGAACAGAATTCTTCATGCTTATCTGGATGAATTTGTGGTTGTGTTTATTGATGATATTTTAATTTATTCCAAGAATGAAGAGGAGCATGCAGAACATCTGAAGATTGTGTTGCAGGTGTTGAAAGAGAAGAAGTTGTATGCCAAGTTGTCCAAATGTGAGTTATGGTTAAGCGAAGTAAGTTTTCTTGGCCATATTATTTCTGGTAATGGTATTGCTGTAGATCCATCAAAATTTGATGTTGTATCGCAATGGGAGACTCCAAGGTCAGTCACAAAGATTAGAAGTTTCCTGGGTTTGGCAGGTTACTACCGCAGATTTATCGAAGGTTTTTCGAAGTTGCCACTTCCTTTGACTTAGTTAACCTGTAAAGGTAAGCCTTTTGTGTGGAGTACTCAGTGTGAGAGTATTTTCAATGAGTTGAAGCAACGGTTGACGACAGCTCCAATTTTGATTTAGCCGAAGTCGGATGAACCTTTTGTTGTGTATTGTGATGCGTCCAAGTTGGGTTTAGGAGGTGTTCTTATGCAAGATGGGAAAGTAGTAGCTTATGCTTCTAGTCAGTTGAGGGTACATGAAAAGAATTATCCTACCCACGATTTATAGTTGGCGGCTGTGGTATTTGTGTTGAAGATTTGGAGGCATTATTTGTATGGTTCTAAGTTTCAGGTGTTTAGTGACCACAAGAGTTTGAAGTATTTGTTTGATCAGAAGGAATTGAATATGAGGCAGAGGAGGTGGCTTGAATTATTGAAAGATTATGATTTTAGCTTGAATTTCCACCCCAGTAAAGCTAACGTGGTTGCAGATGCTTTAAGCAGGAAGACGTTGCACATGTCCACTATGATGGTAAAGGAGTTTGAGTTGCTTGAACAATTTAGAGATTTGAGCCTTGTTTGTGAGTTGTCACCTCAGAGTGTGCAGTTGGGCATGCTAAAGATTAATAGTGATTTCTTGAACCGTATCAAGGAAGCGCAGAAAGTTGATGTTAAGTTTGTTGATTTGATGGTTGCTAGTAATCAAACAGCAGATGATGACTTTAAGGTTGATGACCAAGGTGTGTTGAGGTTCAGAGGAAGAATTTGTATTCCTGACGATGATGGGTTGAAAAAGTTAATTTTAGAAGAAAGTCACAGGAGTAGCTTGAGTATTCATCCGGGAGCTACAAAGATGTATCACGACCTGAAGAAATTGTTTTGGTGGTCCGGTTTGAAGCGTGATGTTGCACAGTTTGTGTATGCATGTTTAACTTGTCAGAAATCCAAAGTGGAACATCAGAAACCTGTAGGGTTGTTGACACCACTAGATGTGCCGGAATGGAAATGGGATAACATCTCCATGGACTTTGTGACTAGTTTGCCGAACACGCCGAGAGGGCATGATGCCATATGGGTGGTTGTTGATAGATTGACGAAGTCGGCACACTTCATTCCGATTAATATTAGTTATCTGGTGGCTCAGTTGGCAGAGATCTATATCCGTGATATTGTGAAATTGCATGGTGTTCCGTCGAGTATTGTGTCGGATAGAGATCTGAGGTTCACTTCAAGGTTTTGGAAGAGTTTGCAAGAGGCCTTGTGTTCAAAGTTGAGATTGAGTTCGGCTTATCATCCGCAAACAGATGGTCAGTCGGAGAGAACGATTCAGTCGTTAGAGGATTTGTTGAGAGTGTGTGTACTTGAGCAAGGTGGAGCTCCGGATAGTCATCTACCATTGATAGAGTTCACGTACAATAATAGTTACCATTCGAGTATTGGTATGGCACCGTTCGAAGCTTTATATGGTCGGAGGTGTAGAACTCCTTTATGTTGGTTCGAATCGGGAGAAAGTGCGGTGTTGGGTCCGGATTTGGTTCAAGAAACTACGGAGAAGGTCAAAATGATAAGAGAAAAGATGAAAGCGAAGCAGGATTGTTAGAAGAGTTATCATGAAAAGCGTAGAAAGGACCTTGAGTTCCAAGAGGGAGACCATGTGTTCCTAAGAGTCACTCCTATGACCGGTGTAGGTCGTGCGTTGAAGTCGAAGAAGTTAACTCCGAAGTTTATTGGACCGTATCAGATATCAGAGAGGGTCGGAACAATGGCTTATCGAGTGGGTTTGCCACCACCTCTTTCAAACTTGCATGATGTGTTTCATGTGTCGCAGCATCGGAAGTATGTAGCAGATCCGTCGCATGTTATTCCAAGAGATGATGTGCAAGTTAGAGACAACCTTACGGTTGAGACTTTACCGTTGAGGATTGAAGATCGTAAGGTGAAACAGTTGAGAGGCAAGGAGATACCTCTAGTGAAGGTTGTTTGGAGTGGTGTAACTGGTGAAAGTTTGACTTGGGAGTTGGAGAGTAAGATGCAAGAATCCTACCCTGAGTTGTTTGTTTGAGGTAATATTTCGAGGACGAAATTCTTTAAGTTGGGGAGAGTTGTAACGCCCTAGTTTTATTTGATTATTTTTAGTTGATTTTTAATATGTTTTATGTGTTTTATATGATTTATGTGATTATTGGTGTTTGCTATTTTATTATAATTATTTTTATTATTTAATAGAGTTAAGTAAGAAAATAGAAATTATTAGTAATTTGGGTGTTATTGAGAATTAAGAGAATTTAAGGGAGTTAAAGGAAAAAATGGGAGTTATGTTTTGGAGAATAGGAAAGAGTAGGCAGAAAAACATTTTTACGTATCAGTAAGAAAAGTAGAGAAAAGAATAGTTTTTGGGAGAAAGTGGAGAGAAGCCAAGATCAAGGGAGGAGAGCCAATTTGCTGTAGTTTTTGATTCTTCTTAATTCAGGTAAGGGTGAGGCTAACCTTCAACTAATAATATATGTTTAATTTCTGAAAATTGGATTAAAAGGTTGTGTTTTTGAGTTAGGGTTAGAAGTTATGATATTTTGCAAAAATGTTGATGATTTTGTTGTTAATTGCATGTTTCTGTGTTGCTTTGAGTACTATGTTGCATATAGAACCTGTAAACATTGTAGTAATTCATTTTGGCTGATCGGGGGATCAAAATTGTGTTTTTGGATGAAAAGAGTTAGAAAATTCGTGAACTTTTAAACTGCCAGATGAAGTTTTGCTTGAAGCGAGATGCTTTTCGCTTAAGCGAGCGACCCATAATGCTGTCCAGATGAAGCTTCGCTTGAAGCGAGATGCAAGCGAACTCCAAGCGAGATACTCCCAGACTTACGTCTTTTAGGTCGCTTGAAGCGAACCACGAGCGAACTTTGAGCGAGCGAGAACCAACCATTCTGTGAAAATTTCGCTTGAAGCGAGATGGCCTTCGCTTGAAGCGAGATAGGCCCTGTAAGACAATTTTCTGAATTTTGCTTCGTGCATTAGGACTTTTATATGAGCTTCCTAAAATGTTTTATTGATTTATTTTACCTTGTTTATGAAGATAAATGTTGTGATTGAATGTAGAATCATGTGAATAAATGTATATACATATATAATGTTATGTTGAACGTGGAGGATTGTTGCGTCAAATTAGACAAAGTTGGGGAGTGTGTCATAATTAAATTAGGCACAGTTGTTGTTGTTGTTGTTGTCGTTGTCGTTGCTGTTGTTGTTGGGTTGTATGCTGATATACACCACGAGTCTTTCATACTCATGCATCGTTGGGGGCTCATGCCCTGGAATGTTAATCATTCAACTGTTGAGGGCTCATGCCCTGGAATGCTAGTCATTCACTCGTTGGGGGCTTATGCCCTGGGATGCTTTAACCATCCAAACCGTTGAGGGCTCATGCCCTGGAATGCTTTGTCATTCAAACGCGTTAAAATGGTACCACATGCATATTGCATTAGTTGTTGTCATCGGTGCATTGTCGGAGTCGTTGTTGGTGAGTCGTCGGAGTTGTAGTGGTTGTTGGTTGGGTTCATGGTGTTGTAGTTGATGATGTTGTTGTATTTTAAATATGAATTGATGTAGATTGTTGTTGCAATTGTTGATGCCATGTGATATAAATATGTGCTAATGATGCTATTTGTTGAGTTATTGTTGTTTTAATTCAAATTGATGAATTATATATATATTATTGTTGTTTGTGAATCTCACCCCTTCTGCTTGAAAATGTTGCTCTTCGTATGGGTAACTTGCAGGTAATGAAGGATAGGTTGGTGTATGGCTCAAGTGTCTTAGGGCTCTGATATGTAACAGGATGGGGGAAACGTTGTTTTGTTCTTTTCATTCCTTTATGTATCACATTTTAAAATAATGTTGTTGAGATTTATTATGTCGAATAATATTATACTGTTGAGGCCTTTGTGCCAAGATTTTGTTGAAGAAGAATATTATGTTGAAAAGAATTTCCGCTGCAATTATTATGAGATTGAAAGTTGTTGAAATTAAATAGTTTTATTTTCTATTTAATAATTTTTGAAAAGTAGTGTAATACTCCGTTGTTGATTTACTCTGATTAAATTATATTAATATTACGTTGTGGGAGAACGGGGTGTTACAGTACCCAGCTGGAATTATAGAGGATGTCCTGGTCAAAGTAGGAGAGATTTACATCCCCGTTGATTTTGTTGTGATGGAAATGGAAGAAGACACCCAATACCAATTCTTTTGGGAAGGCCCTTCCTTGCTACTACAGGAGCCATAATTGATGTTAAGCAAGGTAAATTGGCTTTTAATGTTGGTAAAGATACTGTTGAATTTGAACTTGCTAACCTAATGAAGAAACCTTCCATCAAGGACTCTTGCTGTATGGTAGATATAATCGATCGTTGTGTGAAAGAATGCTCTTTAGCATCAGCTACACACGATGGTCTAGAAATGTGTTTGGTGAACAATGCAGGTACAAAGCTAGAGGGAGATGCCCAAGCCTATGAAAAATTATTGGATGAAAATCCTCCCATAATAGGCTTGAGTGTAGAAGGATTGATTAAGGAGGAAGTTGCCTCTCTTCTAAAAGAGGCACCAAAAGTGGATCCTAAACCACTCCCGTCAAATTTGAGGTATGAATTCTTGGGCCCTAACTATACCTACCCTGTTATTATAAATGCAAACTTAAATAAGGGGGAAACTGAAAAATTACTTAAAATCCTAAAGAAATATCTTAAAGCTTTAGGGTATACTATTGAGGATATTAAGGGAATAAACCCCTCATTGTGCATGCAAAGGATACTACTTGAAGAGGACTATAAACCCTCCATTGAACATCAAAGAAGATTAAATCCTAACATGAAAGAAGTTGTGAAAAAAGAAGTTTTAAAACTCTTAGAAGCAGGTGTTATTTATCCAATTTCTGATTCTAAATGGTTTAGTCTGGTTCAAGTAGTACCTACAAAGGGTGGCCTCACAGTTATTAAAAATGATAAAAATGAATCCATTGCCACTAGAACTGTCAAGGGGTGGAGAATGTGCATAGATAATAGGAAGCTTAACAAAGCAACCCGTAAGGATCACTTTTCACTCCCCTTTATAGATCAAATGCTAGACAGGTTAGCTAAACATTCACATTTTTGTTATTTGGATGGTTATTCCGGATTTTTCCAAATACCCATCCATCCTAATGATTAAGAGAAAACAACTTTTACATGTCCTTTTGGCACTTTTGCCTATAGAAGGATGCCTTTTGGTCTTTGCAATGCTCCAACTACTTTCCAAAGATGCATGATGTCTATTTTTTCTGATTTTGTTGAAAATATAATGGAGGTTTTTATGGATGACTTTTCTGTGCATGGATCCAGTTTTAATAATTGCTTAGCTAACCTGGAGAAAGTTTTAGAAAGATGTGAGAAAGTGAATCTAGTTTTGAATTGGGAAAAGTGTCACTTTTTGGTAAGAGAAGGAATTGTCCTGGGACACTTAGTCTCTAAACACGGTATAGAGGTGAATAAAGCAAAAATTGAAATCATTGAAAAAATGCTACCCCTACCTCTGTAACACTCTAATTTCTATTTTATCATTTTTGATTGTTTTTAAATATTTTATTTAATTTTAGATGATTTATGTGGTGTTGGATATTTGGTTATTTGATTAATGTTATTTATATGATATTGGGAGGTTATTTATTTATTTAATAAAATGAGAAGGAATAATATTTATTTAGAATTATGGGGGTTGTTGAGAATTAATAGTAATTAGTGGGAGTTAAATGAAATGAAAGGGAGTTAAGGAAAGAATAGAAAGAGAAAGGGAAATAAAAAGTCAGTATAGCATTTTTCACGTATCAGAAAGAAAAACAAGAGTTTTGGGAGAAAAGGGAGAAAACCTAGAAGAGGCTAAGAACAAAAGGGGGAATTAGCCAAGAGAATTGAATTGCTGTAGCTTGTTGTTGTTCATCTAATCAGGTAAGGGTGAGGCTAGCTTTCAATTAGTAATATATATATATATGAATTCTGAAATTGGATTAAATTGTTGTTCTTGAGTTAGGGTTAGAAAAGCATGATAGAATTGCAAAGATGTTGTGAATTATGTTGTTGGATGCATGTTTCTGAGTTGTTTTGGTTGTTGTGTTGCAAATAGAACCTGTAAACATTTTTGTAATTCAATTTGGGGTTTGGGTGATTGAAAATAGGGTTTTTGGAGTGAAAACTTGTCTGTTTTCGTAGGTTTGTCCACATTCCATCGTAGTACGATTTTTCCAGTAGCAAAAATGACTTTTTCAGCACATTCCATCGTAGTACGATGCCTTGAAATCGTAGTACGATTTTCAGTTAAACAGCATCCCCTGTTTCGTGTTCTTGCGTCTTTTTCACCCATTTCTGTTCCGAACTGACTTTTGGTGTAAACATGAAAGTTGTAGATAATTGAGTTTTCTTTCTAATGGCTTTGGTTTGACTTGAAAATGATGTTTAGATTTTGAGTTATGATGGAAATAGTCCAAGTGGGTCTTGAGGAAAACTTTAAGAAAACTTAACATAACTTATTCCAAGTTAGTCCAAAACCTATGGTTGGTTCCCAAACTTCAAACTTAAGTATTAGAGATTTAGTTGAGGTGTTTTATGAGTATTTGGCTTATGTCTTATTGATCAAACTTGATTTGCTTTTGAAGGATGTTTTGGACTTTGATATGAATGTAATTGATTAATGTATATGTTGCTATTGTTGTTGATATGTTGGAATATATATGTTTATTTATGTAAAATTATATACGGTGTATCGTTGTTCCCGTTGTTGATGTTGTTGAGTCGTGTTGTCCAAGTTGGGGAGTGTGTCATAAGTATAAGGCACAGATGTTGATGTCGTAGTAGATGTTGTTGTCGTTGTTGTTGGGTTGTATGCGGATATACACCATTGAGTTGTTGATGTTGTATGTTGATATACACAAGTGGAGTTCATTGCATAATGCATAAAAGCGGGAGGGCTTTTGCCCTGGAACGCCTTGTCGTTCAAAGCGGGAGGACTTATGTCCTGGAACACCTTGTTGTTCAAAGCGGTGAGGGCTTTTGCCCTGGAACGCCTTTTCGTTCAAAGCGGGAGGACTCATGTCCTGGAACACTTTGTTGTTAAAAGCGGTGAGGGCTCTGCCCTGTATTTTGGTACCACATGCATATTGCATTAGTTGTTGTTGTCGTTGCATCGTTGTAGTCATTGAGTTGGTCGAGTTGATGTTGTCATTGGTTGAGTAGTTGTTGATGTTGATGAGTCGTTGAGGTTGAGGTGGTTGTTGAGTTGTTGTCGATGATGTGGTTGATTGCTTAATATAAATTAAAGGTTGCAAATCTAATGTGAAATGAAGTAGTTGTTGATGATAATGTTGATGCTTTTGGTGTTGTTGTTGTAAATCAATTATAATTGATGTAGTTGTTGTTGATGAATGTTAATGCCATGTATATATGGATTTAATAATGTTTGTTGCTATGATTGTTGTTGTTTTAATTCAAGTTGATGAATTATATATATATTATTTTTTATTGTGAATCTCACCCCTTCTGTTGGAATTGTCGCCTTGTGGGCAAGTGCAGATTTCCAAGGCTAGTAGGATGTTGGCTCAAGTGTCTTAGGGCTCTGATACGTAACGGGATGGGGAAAATGTTGTTTTGTTTCTTTCATTCCTTTATGTATCAAATTTTGAACTTGTTGGATTTTAAGTTGAGGAATAATATTTTATTATGTTGAGGCCTTTGTGCCAAGAATTCTGTTGAAGTTGAATGATGATGATTTTGAAAGAAATATTTCCGCTGCAGATTTTTATAAGAATGATTTTGTTGGCATTTAAATAGTTTTATATTCTATTTAATAAATTTTGAAAAGCAGATGTAATACTCCGTTGATGTTGACTCTGATTATATTGTCATTATTATGTTGTTTTGGAAACGGGGTGTTACAACCTCGGTCAAAGAAGTAAGAAGTTTCCTAGGACATGCGGGACTCTACCGCCGCTTCATAAAATATTTTTCTATGATTACTAAGCCACTAACCAGTTTGCTTCTTAAAGATGAAGATTTTGTTTTCGATGATTTGTGCCTCAAGGCATTTTGCAGGTTAAAATAATCTTTGATCACTGCCCCAAAAATACAACCGCCATATTGGAGTTTGCCTTTTGAGATAATGTGTGATGCAAGTGACTATGCGGTAGGAGCAGTGCTTGGCCAAAGAAAGGAGAAAAAGATGCATGCGGTCTATTATGCAAGTAAGACCCTAGATGGGGCACATGTAAATTATGCCACAACAGAAAAAAAAAATTGCTAGCAGTTGTTTATGCTATTGACAAATTCGGGCAATACTTGGTAGGATAAAAAATCATTGTATACATAGATCATTCGGAAATAAAATATTTTTTAAATAAAAAGGATGCCAAACCGAGATTGATCCGTTGGATTTTACTCCTCCAAGAATTTGACCTTGAAATAAAAGATAAGAAAGGTACCAAAAATGTTGTAGCTGATCACCTGTCCCGTCTTAGGGAAACCAATGAGGACGAGTTTCCTTTAGATATTCCTTCTCGGATGATAACTCTTCTCATTGGCACAAACTAACGCACCTTGGTATGCAGATTTTGTTAATTTTCTTGCAGCAGGAGTACTACCTCCAGATTTGAGCTACCACCAAAAGAAGAGTTCTTCTTGACCTAAAACATTACTATTGGGATGAACCCTATCTCTTTAAAAGGGGCTCAGATGGAATTTTCAGAAGGTGCATTCCTAAAAACGAGGTAAGTGATATTATAAATCATTGTCACTCTTCCTCTTATGGTGGCCAAACCAGCACTCAAAAGACTTCTTTCAAAATTCTTCAATCTGGTTTCTGGTGGCCATCACTCATGCGACCAATGTCAATGTGTAACAACCTGATTTTCGTTATTTAGTTTTTTAATTAATTTATGTGTATTTATGTATGCTTGCATGTGATTATTTGCCATTTGATGTATTTTCTCTAGTTTAGTGATTGGGAGGGTATTTTGGTCTTTTGGCGAGTAAGGGTAAAATAGTAATTTTGGCCGAGAATTAATCGTAACGTTTTTAGTGAGAACCGAATATTTAGTGAGTTATTAGTTAGTTGTAATAACTAGAATTAGTGTTGGTAGTTTCTAAATATTTTATTGTTAGTGAGATAGAAAACTAATAGGTGGCGTAATTAGAATTGAGTCCAATTATTATTTCATGGGTTAGGCCCAATGGGTATGGATATATTTCTACCTTAGAACGAGAACTAGGGTTTAGAAACTTTGTTCATTCACAAACAAAGAGGCAAGAGGCAAGAGGCTAAGAGAGGGAGAAGAAGAGAAACTTGTAGAGGGGAAGAACTTGGGAGCTAAATTGAAGCCTAGGATTTGAGCTTAGAAGATTAGAGGTAAGGGGGCTAGACTTTAATCATAATCTCTTTTTCTACCCCTTTCTCTTAAGTGATTATTCAATTAAGTGATTTTGAAAATAAGTGCTTATGTGAAATTGGATGAATGAATTCATGTCTAATTGTTGATGATATGTTTGTACATGTGAATTGAATGATTAAGTGTTGTTGATATTGAATTCATGTATCAAAAATCATATGTATGAATATGTTGTGTTTTTGTGAAAAATGTTGAATAATGAAGTTGTGGTTTGATGAACTTGGAATGAATTTATGAGTAATTGTGTTGATGATGTTGAAAACATGTTGTTGATGAATTGATATGATGAATATGCCATTGGTGAATTGATGATGAAGGTTGTTGTTGTTGTTGAACAATTTTGAAAGTTTGGTGAAATTTTGAATTGAGACAAAATAATGTTTAATTCATGAGTTTTGAGCATTTTGGTGTATGTGTTTATGTACATGACCTATAAACTTCATTTGGGACGAGTTTTGAGTGTGGGAGGATCAAAATTCGAGAGTTTGGGAAAAAGGGTTTTGAAATTCGAAGTTTTTTTTTCTGAATTGTAGAGCGTTCGCTTAAGCGAGCTCTAAGTGAACCTCAAGCGAGCGTGCCCAGGTGCTTCTAGACACAGTTCGCTTGAGCGAGCTGCGAGCGAAGCTCTGAGCGAACAGAAATGTTGCTTCTGGACAGAGTTCGCTTGAGCAAACTGCAAGCGAGCTCCAAGCGAACACGCCCAGAAGCTACTGAGACTTGGGGTATTGATTTCATGGGACCTTTTCCCTCTTCTTTTGGTAATCAATACATATTAGTGGCAGTTGACTATGTTTCTTAATGGATTGAGGCAATCGCCTCACCTACCAATGATGCACAAGTTGTCATTAAGCTGTTTAAGAAAATAATTTTTCCAAGGTTTAGGGTACCAAGGGTTGTTATAAGCGATGGAGGGTCTCACTTCATCTCTAAACATTTTGAAAAACTTTTACAAAGGTTTGGAGTGAGACACAAAATCGCAACACCCTACCACCCACAAACAAGTGGCCAAGTTGAAGTTTCAAATAGGCAAATTAAAGCTATCCTTTAGAAAACTGTTTCGGCTTCTAGAAAAGATTGGTCAATTAAACTTGATGATGCTCTTTGGGCTTATCGAACGACATACAAGACTCCCATTGGAATGACTTCTTTTAAACTAATTTATGGAAAGTCTTGTCACCTTCCGGTAGAATTAGAGCATAAGGCTTTTTAGGCAATTAGGGACCTCAACTTGGACCCAAAATAAGCCGGTGAAAAAAGAAAACTTCAATTACATGAGTTAGAAGAACTTAGGATAGATGCTTATGAGAATGCCCCGCATTTACAAAGAAAGAACAAAAAAAAGGCATGACAAGCATATCATAAAAAGGGACTTCAAGAGCGGTGATCTTGTACTACTTTTTAACTCTAGATTAAGGATTTTTCCAGGAAAACTAAGATCTAGGTGGTCCGGCCCGTTTCAAGTCCGCAAGGTCTACCCTTATAGGGCAATTGAGATTTTTTCTGAAAAAACCCGACCATTCACGGTTAATGGCCAAAGGCTAAAAATTTACAATATAGAGGAAGAGCTTGAAATAAAAGCCACCTTGGCTCTTAATGATCCACCTTGAGGAACAAGCTCCTCACTTTCCTCAAGCTAATGACTTTAAACGAGCGCTTCGTGGGAGGCAACCCACGAGTTTAATTGTTTTTATTTTGTTTGTTTGTTTTAATTTGTTTTATAGGTATTTGTCCAAATATGATGCGGAAAAGCGGAAAAAAATTGGAGCACGTTGACCAGAAGGTTGGCACGGCCCATGCCTGTTGTGGCACGGCCGTGCCTGTATCCAGTACCCAAAAAAGAACAAATTGGCAGAGTGGAGGCACGGCCCGTGCCGGTAGAGGCACGACCGTGTGCAGGAATATTGGCCAAAAAGCCAATTTTTCTTCTCGTTTACAAATTGCGAGCTTTCCTCTTCCTTTCTCTTCTCTTCTCTTCTCTTTTCTTCTTTTCTTTTTCAAATCATTAAGGACAATGCTTCTCCCAAGTATGGGGGAGCCATAATAAAGTTTCTTGTCTAGTGTCAATTATTGTAGTGTTTCCAAACTCCCTTGAAATTTAATTCTTTTGTTATGTTTTGTTGCGAAAGGCATGATTAAGCAGCTTGTTTTTATTGTAAGTTATGGCATAAATTTTTGTTAAAGCTCCTTCAATTGGTTGTTTCTTGTACATGAAAGTAATTTCTTGTGTTTTAAGTGTTCTTGTTATACCCACGTCTTGTTTTATTGTGAAACTTCTCTATGAGAAAAGCACAAGTTGCAGCCTTTGAGTAAGTGTATAAGTAGGTATTTTAAGGAGCACAGGTAAATTTACCCTTAAAAGTTTTCAGAGTAAAAGTAGTATAAGTTAGTGTGGGGGAATATAAAGCCAATTTAATTCTAAGGGTGCATCATTGAATCTAGATTGGGGAAGGGCGTAGGCCCTCCGACTTCCTACATGAAGGTGATGTTATCCTGAAAAACTTAAGGGGGCAGAACAAATATAATAATAAGGGGCACCATTGAATCTAGATTGGGGAAGGGGGTAGGCCCTCTGACTTCCTACGTGAAGGTGGTTGTCTCCAAAAACCAATAAAAATTCTACAAAAACCCCAAAGATGTGCAAAACGGCAAAAGATCCAATGATAAAAAACACTCCCATCTATCTTATATGAAATGAAGAAAGAATTTTTCTAAGTTGGTTTAGTCTTAAGGTTAGAACTTGTTTCCTCATAATATCTATCTTATATAGGAGCAAGAAAAAGGCTGAACAACACACACACACACACACTCACTTATGACTTGTTTGTTGGGTTAAATAAAGTTCATAAGAAATAATTGAAGTTGTGATTAGTGTACGTTTAGAATAAGGTCTTGGAGGAGGCAACTGTTTTAATTGATTTGTCATATAATAATCTTGTTTTTGCTGCTAATGTTTATGCCTTTCTCTTGAGGACAAGCAAAGATTCAAGTATGGGGGAGTTTGATGAGTCAATAATTAGTCATTTTATGGGTTGATTTTAATCTATTTTATTTAGATTCTAATCGTTTTTATTTAAAATATGGAACTAATTTACTACAATTGCATATTATTCTATTTCAGGAACGAATTTGTGAAAAGAGTGATTCTTGCGGAAAAAGAAAGGGGTTTAAGCTTGATTCAAGGAGAAAAGGATCTAAAATAATATTTGGAGCTGAAAATATAAATATCCGGTGTAGAAATATCCAAGCAAAGAAAGTTTCAAGTCCACTGCCAACGCCAAAAGCTTGGCACGGCCCGTGCCACCACATGCACAACTGTGCGCGATGCAGGACTCCCTTTTGCTGCTTTTTCCAGAAGGATGGCATGGCCCGTGCCACCACAGGCACGGCCGTGCCATGTTCCCAGCTGCCTTTTTAGTGATTTATTTGACCTAAAGCCCATGAATTTTCTTGTATAACACTCCAATGATACATTGCTTAGGTTTTAAGTCAGTAATTAGCTATAAATAGAGCAGCTAGCAGACATATCAAATCATCTTTTCATTCTTGAAATAATAGTGACAATTGTTCTTTCAATAAAAGTTCTTTGTTTTATTTTATTTATTTATTTATGTTCTTCTTCTTCTTCTTTTCCATGTCTACTATTATCATGAGTGAGTAGACTTCTCTTGTCTTGGGATTGTTGGATAAGTCTAATGACATAATCCTAATCAAGCCAAACATAAAAACCTGATTTTATGTAACCCTATTTTCTAATCTAATTTCACCGTTTTTATAATGAATTAACGAATACCAAATCCGAAACGAGAGTGGAGGATAAATATTTGTTAATTCATCATCACAAATATTAAGCGATGGATCGAGAGATGAAGTTTTAATATTGGAACAAGTGAAATTAGACAAGGATTGCGAAACATGAGTATAGTCTACAAAACCTTGAGACATATAAAGTTTTGAGCTTCAAGGATTCCAATAACAATCAACCATGAGAATAAGCGTGGTTGTTAGAGGAACACACTCACTGAGACCGAGAGGAGATTTGATAGGCAAAAAGAAACTTGTCTTTAGAAAATAGGTATAACATTAAGTTATAGGTTTAGGGTTTGGTTTGTGAATGGTTTGTCATTATGATGGACAAATAATCTCGAGGCTCTCTTTATTATTATTATTATTATTATTATTATTATTATTATTATTATTATTATTATTATTATTATTATTATTTTCTTTAATCAATCAATTCTCTACTTTTGAACTTTCCTTCTAACCATTGTTTAAAAGTAAATTAAATTCAAACTCCATGTCGAAACGATACTCTTTTTACTACGTCAGTAAACCGTGCACTTGCGGATTTGCACCATCAGGAATTTCTTATCTCACCCAACTTTCTTGTATGCCCTGCTAATTGTCCATATCCCTCTTAACATTCTCTAATATGAATATTAATAGCATGCTTCAAATAACAGAATCTAAATCACGACAATATATAACTCATGGACACCCTCTTTCTCCCATTTCCGAAGTTACAATTTGTTAACCTATAATGCTAAAAACAAATACAAATACAAATCTTCTCACATTGTACCATTTCCTAAGTGAAATTGCTGGAATCCATCGATCTACATACGTTTCTAACAAGTAAACAAGAGGTTAGTTCACATTTACTCAAACATTTAGTATTTCATTTGTAATTTTTTTAACGGATACTCCTTGTGTTTGAATTTTACAATATGAAACGCTTAACAAATTTCGACTTCTTAAATCAAAAATAGGCTCGGGGATGTTAATTTTTTTATTACATCTCATAATTTTGTTCAACATTTTGAATCAATTATGAATTTATGGAAATCAATTATGAATTGATATCCTACGTGATTTACTTTCTCAAATTAGACAAAGTAAATCAATCATGAGAACCATATAAAATTAATTAAAATTGTCATCATATTTTTTGTATTTGGATGATTTGATATTGTTTGAGCTTTGGAACCGATTTCTGGTGAAGCTTCAACATTTCAATCATTCATAAAGACATAAACATGTTGATCTATTATATATATATATATATATATATATATATATATATATATATATATGAATGATATGATATGTATAACTTTGCTACGATATGAATATATGTGGTATATCGTTGAATCTGTCATTTGATAAGTTAAGTGATTGTTGTACATTTGAGTGATTGAAGCATCACTACTTTAATTATTCATATTGAATAAACCATTTCTAAAGCTTTTGATGGTCGTTGTCGCATCTCTAAATTGATGCTTAAGGATAAATTCATATCTAACAAAGATGTTCCACTCACACACCGATTAAGGATCAGGGAGCTATAACATTAGAAATAAAAGTGATAAATTCTTACTTCGAAAGATTTTAAGTTAAATCAGTTTGTTATCAAGAAGCTCGATGCTATAGCTTTATATATTACAAGTAAATAATATCATAATCTCACATTGTCTAAACCACAAGAACAAGTTTAGCTCATGGTGAGTTGAACCTCAGAGGTGGAGATGAAAATAAACATAAATGAAAATGACAACCCACTTTTAGCTAGAATTGTTATTATTATTATTATTATTATTATTATTATTATTTTTATATGTTTATGTGTGCTAATTTGCCTTTGTGTGTTATTGTGTGGGGATCAGTGGTTTTTTAGCCCAGAAGGGTATTTTGGTCATTTTGGAGGCTAATGGTATTTTGGTCTTTTGGCAAGTGAGGGTAAATTAGTAATTTCATTGGAAAGATTATTTTAGTGTTTTAGAGAGAATCATTATTTTTACTAAGTTACTAGTGAATTGGGGTAATTAATTATAGACAGTGATTATCAGACGTTTTAATGGTTTAAGTGAGTAGTACCCTTTGAGAATTAGTTAGTATAGTTGTTGAGCCCATTATGACAATTAGAAACTTAGCTTAATTAGATGGTGGTATATAAACATAACATTTATGAGAAAATTAGGTTTTCCAATTCATTCATTCACTTCACAAAATATTTTGAGAGAGGTAGAGAGAGAAAATAAATCAAGGCTTGGATAAAGGGAAAAATGTAAAGGCTAGAGAGAGAGCTTGGGGTTTGAAGAACTAGGCGCTAAATTGAGGCTTAAGCTAGTGGATTCAAGACCTAGTGGTAAGGGGTATGTTACATAAACACGAGCAAGAAATTCATCATATAAACTCATCTTAATAAGATGGATGTCATAATGAGTGTTGTTTTTCCGTCTTGATGAACAGGTGAAATTGAAACGATAATATTTCCTTAAGTCGACGATTGCTTATGATGATGTTTGTTGGTGATTATGATAATTCTTGTTGATGATTATGATGATGATGTTGATGAAAATACATGTGTATACATATTGATGGTGAATTCTTACATGCAAAATGAAGGTGATTTTTATGATGACCTCATGTGTGAAAAGTGATGAAAAATGATGATGACTTGTTGAATGAAGGTATGCATTAATTGAGTCATATGTTCATGCATCATAAGTGTCAAGTAGGATATTTATATCAAGTGAAGATGATTAGGATACTTTGTATCTAGTGACGATGATTTAGAATACTTTTGTATTCAATGACGATGATTAGAATACTTTGTATTCAAGTGACGACGATTATGATACCCTTGTATCTTGAGGCGACGACCTTGATGATGACTTGATACCACATGCATACAGAGTCGTGTCTAGGGACATAACATACATTGATAATTAATGAATGTGTTTTGTTTGCTATGTGCTTGATGATTATGTACATCTTTCGTTGATTTGGTGAATTTGGTGAATTGTGAATTTGATGAATACATGATGATATGAATGTGTGCTTGTTGCAATGTTATACTTGATGTTCAATAATTGTGGGGTTGTTGTGAATGATTTACTATTGAGTTTTATTAATCATGTGAAGTTAATGACGTTGTTTACTTTCATTTGATTATACTGTTAATTGTGGAATCTAACCCCCAGTGGTCGTTTGGTTGACTGACTGCCTTATCCTTATGAATGGGTAGACGGTGTGTAGGAATAGTTTGTTTTGCTTGGTGAGTTGCTTGAGGATAGCATGGATGTTACCTCGTCTATCGCTTTTGATGTCTTAGTCTTTAGGCTCTGATTAGGGGTCCGAGTTGATGTCCTTTATTTATTTTGACTGTTTGAGATTTGATACCATGTATTGATGATGATATGTATGGCATGATGACATGGCAACTTGAGGATTTATTTTATTATTGATGAATTGTTGAGATGATTGGTTCTGTTGATTTATTGAAGAAGTAACATCTAAATTCTTTATATGATTGTATCATTTGGGTTTTATCGCTTTTATAGTTTAGGGTGCTACAATGTAGTATCAGAGTCATGTCGGTCTTGTTGACCAAACCATTAGCTAGAGCACTCATATGACAATAAAATTCATTTTCAATTATTAAATAGTGTGATATTATCCAACACCTCTTATGAAAATGTGGTTTGTGTGGAGTGTTTAGTAAGATCGATTTAAGATCTGGATATCACCAGATACGAGTGAAGGCGAAGGATATTTCCAAGACTGCATTCCGAATGAGATATGGACACTATGAATATTATATGATGCCATTTGAGGTGACTAATGCGTCTGTTGTCTTCATGGAATATATGAATAGAATCTTCCATCCTTATTTGGTTCAGTTTGGGGTGGTGTTTATAAACGATATCTTGGTGTATTTAAAGTCAGAGGAGGAGCATGCAGAGCATCTGAGGGTTGTGTTGCACACTTTGCTAAGTTGTCGAAGTGTGAGTTTTGGTTGCGTGAAGTGAGTGTTCTTGGTCATGTGATGTCGAAGGGCGGTATAACGTGGATCCGTCTAACGTTGATGGAATGTTGCAGTGGGAGACTCTGAAGTCTGTTTTTGAGATCATAAGTTTTCTTGGTTTGACGGGTTATTACCGGAGGTTTATTGAAGTATTTTCTGAAATTCCGGCACATAGGTATAACAGATATCGAACACGATGTTATGAAAATTCAAATGTCTCGAACGATGTAAGAAATGACAAATGATTAATTTAAAGATGCACTGACATGATATAAAAGACACAAATAATTAATTTAAAGATGCACTGACAAATGATTAATTTAAAGATGCACTGACTTGAAATAAAATACACAAATAATTTGTTGACCCAGCTTGGTGTAACTTCACATACATCTAGGGCTACCAAGCCAGAAATGAAATTCACTATAGTAGTATCAATTCGAAGCATCCATAAAAGCTATCACCAGCCTACTAACTTCTCACTTAATCACTACCTGCATAATTTCTACCTAAGACTCTCACTAGTCTTAGATATGAGATATCCCCCTCCCACTTCCTCTTAGTCACAGATCCAGTGACCGTCCTTAAAATAAAATGAATAAAAATGGCAACACTCTCCTAGACAATGAATCAACTCATGCTTAAAATCTTTGAGAGATTCAGAGTATTACAACTCAATAACAAAGTCCAACTCAAATATCAAATGATATAAGAGTGGCTCACAAATAACAATGACAAACTAAAACCCTAAAAAGACTTCTTTTTCAATTGCAGCTTCAGTTAGTATTTAGGTCTTTTGTCTTTGTTTATATAGCCTGAATGCAGAATAGGCATGATGCGCAAGTTCGGGTAAGGATAAGCTGATATCTCGATATTTCAGCACAAGATATTTGAAGCAGATAGGATGTTTCCTTAAATGTTGCAACAACGTTCTTAAGGACTAATTTAAGAACAAACCACCTTCCTCTGCTTCTAGAACCACGCTATCTTGGTAAACTCTTCCCGTGATACAAATCTTTAGATATTATATGAAAATCTTAACGATTAAAAGTGAATCTCCAAGAAGCGGATCAAGGCACGCTATGATGTCGTACCAACATGTTAAGACATTGTGTCTGACATCTTTGCTATAACTAAAGTTTTAACAAAATGCAGCCAACACATGTCTAAAAACCTAACATTTTCTAAGTTGGATTTACCGTTGAGGCAGTTGACTCGAAAGGGACGATCGTTTGTTTGTGATACTAAGTGTGAAGAGAGTTTTGAAAGAGTTGAAGAAGCGGTTGACTTCAGCGCCAATTTTGATTTTGTCGAATCTAAAGGAATCGTTTGTTGTGTATTGTGATGCTTTTAACATGGTTTTGGGTGTTGTGTTGATGCAGAATCATCAGGTTGTGGCTTATGCGTCGAGGCAGTCGAAATTGCATGAGAAGAATTATCCGACTCATGATTTGGAATTGGTGGCAGTTGTATTTGTGTTGAAGATTTGGCGGTATTATTTGAATTGTTCTAAGTTTGAAGTGTCTAGTGATCATGAGAGTTTGAAGTATATGTTTGACCAGAAGGAGTTAAATATGAGGCAGATAAGGTGGTTGGAATTTCTTAAGGATTACAATTTTCAGTTAAGTTATCATCCAGGAAAGGCGAATGTGGTGGCATATGCTTTGAGTAGGAAGTCTTTGCATATGTTTGCTTTGATGGTTAAAGAGTTGGAGTTGGTTGAGCAATTTCGGGATTTATGTTTGGTAAGTGAGTTAACGTCGAGTGGTGTGAAGTTGGGAATATTGAAGTTAACCAATAATATTTTGGAAGAGATTAAGAACGATTAGAAGGAAGACTTGAAACTCGTGGATCATACGGTGTAGGTTAATCAAGGTAAAGGAGTGGACTTCAGATTGGATGAGAATGGTGTTTTAATGTTTCATGATCAAGTTTGTGTACCGGATGTACCTGAACTTCAGAAGCGAATTTCGGACGAAGGTCACATGAGCGGTTTGAGTATTCATCCAGGAGCGACAAAGATGTATCAGGATTTGAAGAGGTTTTTTCGTGGTCAGGAATGAAGAAGGATATAGTTGAGTTTGTGTATACTTGTTTGGATTGTCAGAAGTCTAAGATTGAACATCAGAAGTCGTCGGGTTTGATGCAACCGTTGTTTGTGCCGGAGTGGAAGTGGGATATCATCTCTATGTATTTTGTTGGAGCGTTGCCGAAGACCGTTAAGGGAAGTGATTCTGTTTGGGTGATTGTTGATCGGTTGACGAAGTCAGCACATTTTATTCATATTAAGACCAGTATGATTGTGGCGAAGTTGACAGAGATCTACATTGAGCAGGTTCTCAGATTGCATGGTATTCCATCGAGCATTGTGTCAGATAGAGATCCGAGATTTACTTCTAAGTTTTGGGAAAGTTTGCAAGGGGCTTTGGGAACTAAATTGAGGTTGAGTTCTTCTTATCATCCTTAGACTGATGGTCAGACGGAGAGGACTATTCAATCTTTGGAAAATCTGTTGAGAGTTTGTGTTTTGGAACAAGGTGTAAGTTGGGTTGAATGTTTGTCGTTGATTGAGTTTGATTACAACAACAACTTTCATTCTAGTATTGTTATGGAACCTTTTGAAGCTTTGTATGGTAGGAGGTGTAGAACACCGTTGTGCTGGTATGAATTAGGAGAGAGTGCTTTGTTAGGATCGGACGTTGTGAAACAGACTACGAAAAAGGTTAAAATGATCTAGGAAAAGATGAAGACGTCTCAGAGTAGCCAGAAGAGTTATCATGATAAGATGAGAAAGGATATTGAGTTTCAAGTTGGTGATCATGTGTTTTTGAGGGTGAATCCTGTAACCGGTGTTAGACGTGTTTTGAAATGTCGGAACTTGACACTTCATTTTGTTGGACCGTTGGAGATTGTTGAGAAGGTTGGAGCTGTAGCGTATCAGATTGCGTTACCACTGTCGTTGTCAAATCTTCATGATAGTTTTCATGTATCTCAGTTGAGGAAGTATGTCTATGACCCGTCTCATGTGGTTCAAGTGGATGACTTGGCCAGTTAGGATTGAAGACCGGGAAGTGAAATATAACACCCCGTTTCCCCAACATAAAAATTTCTCAAAATAATAATCAGAGTTTCACAACTTAAACGGAATGCTACATTTCTTAAAAATCACAATGGAATAAATAATAATTTATCCTTCAAAATATTTCAATAAAATCTTAAATCACTTCGCAGCGGAATTTATTTCAAAAATCTTAAAAACAACTTTGGCACGAAGGCCTCAACGTAAAATCTCATCAAATTCTTTAATATCATGTTCATAAAATCTCATAGTTAAATACATAAAGAATAGAAAACATAAGGAAAGTTCCCCATCCCGTTACGTATCAGAGCACCTAGACACATGAGGAGTCCACTCACATCAACAGCTAGTCTTGGAAATCTGCACTTGCCCACAAGGCGGCAATTCCAACAGAAGGGGTGAGATTTCACAAACATTAAACTTAAGCATATAATTCATCAATTTACAACTAACAACTTAAAACATCAACTAATCACATAATCTTCAACAAGTACAATCATAAAGCAACTCATCATAGTTCATCATATTCATCAACATATATAATCTCAAACAACTCATCATAATCATGTATAGAAACATCATCAAAATTCATCATATAGAAAACATCATCAAAATTCATCATATAGAAAACATCATCAAAATTCATCATATAGGAAACATCATCGCATCATCAAGTTCATCATGTTAAACAACAAATGCATTCATAATTATTTCATCAAGACTCTTCTTCAACAACTCAACATCTTAGACAACTTAGACAACTCGACACGACTATGCAACTTCTTAACATCTTGATATCTTAACAACTTATATGCATGTGGTACCATCCGGGGCATAAGCCCCCATCGCTAAAGGTCAAATAGGACCTGTCAGGCATTAAGCCCCCATCGCTAAAGGTCAAATAGGACCTGTCAGGCATTAAGCCCCCATCGCTGACTATGCTATGCAACAACACGACTCAATACAACGACACGACTCAATGCAACGACACGACTTAAATACAACGACACCATCTCAATACCACAACAACAACTTCATAATTCAATATTAAATCAACCATAAAAGATTCATTAATCATAAACAACTTCATCATATAACTCATGCACAATCAATTAAAGAAAGAATTGCATATCAAATTACAAGTACTGAAATGATAATTCAATTACCAGCGAATCACATATTCATATCAAAACTCAAATCATAATCAAAACAATTCAAAACAGCACAAGTAAACAACTTAGAAAATCTGGAACAGCCTAATCTCATGGTTCTAACCTTAAAACTAATTCCGATTATCAATCTTATGAATTATCTAAGGTCTGTGCATCAATTTTGCATCACTTAAACCGTTAAACATCATTAAACCATTAAATTCTCTCATAACCCTAATTCTCAAAAACTCTCAAAACTAATCCCTAACATGTTAGATGTAATTTCAGAGATCATACACTTAATTTTAATGAGAGTTAGTCTCACCCTTACCTTAATTCAGAGAACAAAAGTGGTGAAAACACCCAAGTATACTGCTGCAGTGCGCGACAGTTTTCTCTTAACTCCGACCTTGTTTCGACGATCCGAACGGTGAAAAGGTAGACCCAGGTGTTGTGAACCTTGTGTCCAAAATTCGTCACGATCCAACGGTTAACGAGTGAGAAATCGCTATTTTACTGTGGCAGATTTCAGAAAAAACGGGAATTGCTTTCTCTCTTCTCTTTGGTGGCTACTTTTCTCACAAAAAACTGTTTTTACCTTAAAACTATTCTAACCTAGCTTCTCCTATTTATATATCTCTTCTCCTCTATCTTATTTACTCTTATCACCAAAAACTACTTTCTTCCCTAATATCTTAATAATAATAATAATACACCAAATAACAAATATATTTCTATACTAGATAACATATATATATCCACACAAAATAACATATATATTTCTACATAAAATAACAAATATATTTTCAAACCAAATAACAAATATATTTTTATAACAAATATATCTCTACATAACAAACATATTTCTATAACAAATATATCTCTACATAACAAACCTATTTCTATAACAAATATATCTTTACACCACACAACAAATATATTTCTATAACAAATAACATAATATTTCTACACAAAATAACAAATATATTTTTACACCAAATAACACATATTAGCATATTTCATCAAAATATATATTATAAATCAAATAATAATACACTAAAAATACAGTAAATTAATAAAATATTAAATATTAAAAGTAGGGCGTTACAACTCTCCCCCACTTAGAATATTTTCTTCCTCGAAAATGTACCTTTAGTCAGACAATCTTAATTCAGTGTTCACTACAAAACAAACAACAATTAAGACAATACAATGACGGTATTCTAACTGTTAGACGACACTACTTGACTCAACTACTTGGCCGGACGGACCGACCTGCTCTGATACCAACTGTAACACCCCGTTTTCCCAACATAAAAATTTCTCAAAATAATAATCAGAGTTTCACAACTTAAAAGGAATGCTACATTTCTTAAAAATCACAATGGAATAAATAATAAAGCGTAGAAGTAAATCTAGAAAAACGGTTCCTATAGAGTACTATAGTCGTTATGGGTGCCTAACACCTTCCCGTAGCAAAATTTGCCCCCGAACTTAGAATTTCTAAGGGTTTTCTCAATTTTCCCCTTCCCCAAAAAAATAGAGATATCAATGATTGAAAGGTTCAAGCCTAATCAGTGACTTGACACCCGAAAATCGCGATAACAGAAATGGCGACTTCACTGGGGATCAGATTTTGCGGGCTACGCCTAGTTTTTCATGCTTTACGCTTTACGCTTTATTTTATTGCTATATGTAAATATTTTCATGCAACGTGTGGGGTGAGAATATCAAAAGTCCTACACCCGGGCTGAGTGAACTTAGGAATAGGTGGAGATATAGTCGACAATCCAATCCGGGGGTTGCCTCGTGTATTGGGTTACGCGATCAATCTCACATAGCTGAGGCATTTTGGAAGTGATGTTGTCGGCGTGTGTTGTCATGCTTAGGCACTTTACTTTCAATTGACCGGTGATGCTATGGACCGTAGTTACCAAACCCATCTTTGGCCTTTTTAGGACGTAGTGCGGTGGCTAAACCGGGCGTTGTCTCGAGTTTTTTAGTCGTCACGCGATACTACACTCAAACTAGACCTTCTTACGAATAATCATGGAACGGGTGTCGACTCGTGCTACCATGATATGCGTAAGAGAGGTTTCAATTTGGGAACCTCATTAGAACCATGGTTACTACTATCAAAGCCCTAGTTTCACCGGACACCGTGTCCACCCGCGGCTCCGTAACTGTGAACCTTAACCCACCATGTTTTCCCTATTACTAAAAATCATGCATACATGCATAAACCTTTTTCATGCATTTATCGAAAGGTCTAGACAAATTAAAAACCTTGTGAACATTGTAAACATTACAGGTATGAAGAAGACTAAGTCTTACAAGTTTAAGGAAGTCGATTTAGCTAGCTTAAGGGAGTTGGCACTCAAGGTTAAGAATCCGACCGGGTTTTGTCTCCGATACAGTGGTTTGCTTGCTGTTCTCCGGACTAATGTGGAAGAGAAGTTGGTGCACACTCTGGTGCAATTCTATGATCCGATTTTCCGTTGCTTCACTTTCCCGGATTTTCAGTTAGTTCCTACACTCGAGGCTTATTCTAGCTTGTTGTGTTTACCTATAGCCGAGGGGGCACCTTTCACGGGTCCCGGATCTCCTCTTGCTCCTTTGGTGATTGCTAAGGATCTTTGTCTCAAGACTTCCGATGTGTCCAAACATCTTATTACCAAGTCTCATATCCAGGGTTTCACTTCGAAGTACTTACTTGAGCGGGCTAATCTCGAATCCACTTGTCAAGACACTCTCGAGGCTATTCTTGCACTACTTATCTACGGTCTTGTTCTCTTCCCGAATATCGACAACTTCGTGGACATGAATGTTATTGAGATCTTTCATTCCAAGAACCCGGTTCCTACTCTGCTAGCTGACACGTATCACGCAATCCATGATCGGACTCTCAAACGTTGTGGATATATTCTTTGCTGCGTGCCTTGTAACACCCCGTTTTCCCAACATAAAAATTCCTTAAACAATTATCAGAGTATGCAAACACAACAACGGGATATTACATAAAACATAATCCAAAACAATTAAATAATAATTTATTTAACCAATTTACTTCAAAACTTTGCAGCGGAATTATTACTAAAAATTCATAAACGTTTGGCACGCAGGCCCCATAAAAATATCTCAAATGTTAGCAAGGAACATCAAATACACGTAAAGAATGAAGCATGCATAAGACAACCCCATCCCGTTACGTATCAGAGCGACCTAGACAACACTGTGAGGTAAGGCCACTCACGAACCACCTGAACACTAAGCACGATCACCTGCACTTGCCCACAAGGCGGCAATTCCAGCAGAAGGGGTGAGAATTCATAACAAAATAATATTAATCAACATAATTTAGAATAACAATTAACATCAACACATCAGTAGCATTCTTGCATAACAATTAGCACGTAATCACATATTCAACTTCATATCATCTTTAAGCAAGTAGCATAGATATACAACACTTATCACGTAATCATATATTCATTCTTTATCAACAACATGACATCATAAATATGACCATGCGACAATGCTCTTAGACTCCTTATATGCATGTGGTACCAAACTTCATCATAAGTATTAATATACTTTTAAAACGTGCGGAGGACAAAGCTCCTAATAAACGTGCGGAGGACAAAGCTCCTAATAAACGTGCGGAGGACAAAGCTCCTATCATGGTGAGGACTAAGCTCAATGTATGCTATGCATGGACTCAATTCAAAACCACATTTATCCTTAATCATCTTATCAACATGCATCCAAGAAATTGGAGCTAAACAACAACTCATCATCACATATATATATATATATATATATATATGTATGTATATCATATGTTTTCAGTTTAATAACATCAGCAACATAATTCAAATCACAAGAACATAATGATATCATTATATCAATTACAATTCAAGGCAACATAAACTTTATCATAATTGCACAAGGTATAATACTTTAATCCTTACTCAAAATTCACACATAAACTACTCAGCTCTGTACACATTATTCTCAACAATACTAACAGGTCTCAGTAGCCCTAAGGGGGGTCCTCTCCTAATCCAATGTACGAACAGGTCGCACAACTCTCAAACACCGCATTCTGGTAGTGTTCGCGAGGCGAGTGGGTTAGCTCGCCGTGGCGAGCTGCCAGAAGCAACTCGCGAGGCGAAGAAAAGTGCTCGCTATGGCGAGCTGCCAGAAGCAACTCGCGAGGCGGGGATAGATACTCGCCGTGGCGAGCGATGAAGCTCATCACTCGCGAGGCGAGGATCACTGCTCGCCGTGGCGAGCGATAAATTTCGCTACGGCCAGACTTGCTAATTTCTCAAAAACCCTATGATTCACATGGTTCTAAGCCTCTTACTGATTCCAGAATTCATCCTAAACATATTCTAAGGTCTAGGAACACTTTCTACATCAATTAAACCTATTCCAACCGTTAATTCATCAAATTCTAGGGTTTAGACCTAGTTTTCTCATTCTCCTAAATCAATCCTAATCCTTGTTAATTGCTATCAGAACTACGCTAATCAATATTACAGAGTTATTAGTCCCACCCTTACCTGGATTGAAGCAGCAAATCGCAGCTCTCCTTCTCTTCTCTTCTCACGCGTGCGTGCGTTTTCTCTCTTTCTGTTTCCAAAGTCTGAAGCGTTACTGACTCCCTAACCCTAGTTGCCTTATTTATACTGCCAACAAATCTTATCTTATTTACTCTTTCTCCCACATAACTCTCTAAAATCCAAAACTAACCCATAACTAAATATTTTATTTTCTTTTCAAATCTTATTTTATTTAACAATAAAATAAGTCTCTTAACCTTATCCTTAGCATTATATCTTACCACAAAACATCCCAAGCATATCAAAACACATCAAAACATATCAAAACACTTATATATTATATAAATATAATATAATCACTTAAACTTGATTTAAATAAATAGCAAAACGAACGTGGGCGTTACAGCGAACATCTTCCGGAAAGTATCTATCAAGGAACTCTCTCTTGAACACATCCCAAGTAACCTCAGCACCATCTTGCTCTATAATAGGTAGAAGACTAACCCACCAATCATCAGCTTCCTCAGCTAACATGTGCGTACCAAAACGCACCTTCTGCACCTTCGTGCACTGCATAACTCTGAACACTCTCTCGATCTCCTTGAGCCACGTCTGGGCTCCATCAGGATCATATCTCCCTTTGAAGGTAGGAGGATGATTTCTCAAGAAGGTCTCTAACATACGGACCTCAGCATTCGCACCAGCATTTGCATTCGGCTGTTGTCCTACAGCTTGAGCAACAGCTTCCAAAGCAGCAACAATAGCAGCATCGTTTCTTCCAGCCATTCTTAGTTCTCTACACAACACAAAACAATCAGTATGACATATAACAATACATCAACTGATACTCGACACAACAAGACTCATCTACTTGGCCAGACGGACCGACCTGCTCTGATACCAATTGTAACACCCTGTTTTCCCGACTTAAAAATTTCTTTAAAACAAATCAGAGTTAATCACATAACGGAGCGTCACATTTCACATAAATCTCATATATAAATAAATAACAATTTATTCTTTATTAAAACTTCTTAAACATTGTAGCGGAATTATAAAAAGTCTTGGCACGCAGGCCTCATCACGACGTCTCATAAAGTTCATCTAAAAATAGTCTTTTGAATTCATTAATGACATGCAAGGAATAGAAAAGCATTTAACAAGTTCCCCCATCCCGTTACATATCAGAGCACCTAAGACTCAACCGAGGAAAGTCCTCACACGCCTGCACCTAATCTTGGTTACCTGCAAGTTACCCATACGAAGAGCAACATTTTCAAGCAGAAGGGGTGAGATTCACAAGACAATAATATTAAACATATAATTCAATAATTATAGTTAACAACAAATCATCACATAAACACGTCGCAACAAACATCATCTAGCATCACAAGCATCATCATAAACATCTTAACAACTTGACCCGACAATGCAACTTCACTTGACTATACAACTCTAACATCTTAAATGCATGTGGTACCAATCCAGGGCATAAGCCCTCGTCGCTTTGAGCATAAATATACTCCCAAGGCATAAGCCCTCGTCGCTAGTGAGCAAAAGCTTCAGGGCATGAGCCCTCGTCGCTGGTTAGTAAAAACTCCAGGGCATAAGCCCTCATCTCTGAATGAGTATGCATGAGACTCAACATCTTATAACTTAAACAAGTTAAACATCTTAAACGTCGCAACATCACAAACATCTTGGACCGACTCATGCAGCATTAATCATATATAAACAACTACATGGCAACAACTCATCAATCATGGCATATAGCAACATCAAGGATTCATCACGTAAGCATCACATATATTACACATATGATTCATAAATCATTAGCAACATTAAAACCTCCCATAACATCTTTACAGATCATCAATTATTTCACAGTTATCTTCCATTACTACCCAAGGATCAACTCTCAAAGTCCTACACGAAACAGATCCCAAGATACAGAGTTCCCTAGGTCCAATTTGATCCTAAAAACTTACCTAATCACTCTTATATACATCAAGGCACTCAAAACCATCTAAAACACGTCTTAAAACAACATCCTAAAATCAAGATTCTCACAGGTCAACTCGCTATGGCGAGTGGGATTGCTCACAGGTCACATGCTTAATAGGATTGTAATGCTAGGCTCACCCTTACCTTAAAATTGCAGAAATCGCAGCTTTCCTTGGTCTCTTCTCTCTTCTCTGGTTTTTCTCCCTTTTTCACCAAAACGCACGTACTGACAACTCTTGACCTAATTTTCCCTTTTTATATTCCCAACAAATCTTATCTTATTTACTCTTTCTCCCACATAACTCTCTAAAATCTCAAAACTACCCCACATCTCTAAATTTATTTTATTTTCAAATCTTATTTTATTAAACAATAAAATAAGTCACCACATCACATAAAAATCACTTAAATCTTAATCTCAACATCTCTTAAAATATATATAAATATATCTAGACTCCTCAAATAATTCAAATAATTAAATAATTAAAAATAATTCAAAGTGGGCGTTATGTAACACCCCGTTCTCCTAACAACGTAATATTCAAATAATTTAATCAGAGTAAATCAACAAACGGAGCATTACACTGCTTTTCAAAAATTATTAAATATAAAATAAAACTATTTAAATTCAACAACATTCAATCTCATAAACTGCAGCGGAAATCTTCTTTTAAAATTGTCATCAACTTCCAACCAATTCTTGGCACAAAGGCCTCAACAATTTAATATTACTCAACATAAATAAGTTTCAACAACATTATTTCAAAATTCGATACATAAATGAATGAAAGAACAAGACAACGTTTTCCCCCATCCTGATACGTATCAGAGCCCTAAGACACTTTGAGCCAGACATCCAACTAATCTTCAATACCTGCAAGTTACCCATACGAAGAGCAACATTTTCAAGCAGAAAGGGTGAGATTCACAAACAACAATAATATATATATATAACTCATCAATTTGTATTAAAACAACAACAAACATCATTATGCTCATAATCACATGGCAGCTACATAATCAACAACAACAACATCAATTATATTGGATTTACAACAACACACCGACAACAACTTCAACACCAACGACTCGACAACAACAACGACTCACCCGACAACAACTAATACGACAATGCACGACGACAACTACTAATGCAATATGCATGTGGTACCATTTTACGCGTTTGAATGACAAGGCATTCCAGGGCATGAGCCCTCAACAGTTCGGACGGTTAAAGCATCCCAGAGCATGAGCCCTCAACAAGTGAATGACTAGCATTCCAGGGCATAAGCCCTCAACAATTGAATGATGAACATTCCAGGGCATGAGCCCTCAACAATGTATGAGTATGAAAAGACCCACGGTGTATATCAGCATACAACCCAACAACCAGCAACGACAACGACAACAACAACAACAATTGTGCCTAATCTATTTATGACACACTCCCCAACTTTGTCTAATGTGACCCGACAATTCTCCACGTTCAACATAACATTTATATATATATATATATATATATATATATATATATATATATATACACATTCAATCACATGATTCTACATTCTTTCACAACATTTATCTTCATAAACAGGGTTAACTAAACCAATAAAACATTTTAGGAAGCTCAGATTAAAGTCCTAATGCACGAAGTAAAATTCAGAAAATGGTCGCACAGGACCCAGTTCGCTTGAGCGAAGCTCTGTTCGCTTGAGCGAACACAAATGACGAAGGTTGGGAAAAGTACGCTTAGCGTTCGCTCGGCTCACGCTTGAGCGTGCGGTCTCAAATCAATTCTGGGTAGCTATAATGGTCGCTCGCTTAAGCGACGGGCAGTTCGCTTAAGCGAAGCTTCATCTGGGTGTTCAAAAACTCACGAATTCTCAAACCCTTTTTCATCCAAAAACCCAATTTTGATCCCCTGATCACCCAAAATGAATTTCTACAATGTTTACAGGTTCTATATGCAACATAATGTTCAAAACAACACAGAAACATGAAATCAACAGCATAATCATCAACATTTTGCAACTAACATAATCTATGCAACCCTAACTCAAGAACCACAATTTTCAATTCAATTTCATAAATCACATATATATTCCTAATTGAAAGTTAACCTCACCCTTACCTGAATTAAGAAGAATCAACAATCTAAAGAATCAAGCTCCCTCTTCCTCCTCTCTTGCCTCTTCTAACTCTCAAAAAAACTCTTCTGTTTCTTTCTATTGTACGTAAAAATGTTTTTCTGCCTTTCTTTTCCTATTCTCCCAAAACATAACCCCCACTTATTTTCTTTAACTCCCTTAAATTCTATTAATTCTCAATAACACACAAAACACCAATAATTTCTATTCTCTTACTTATTTTTACTAATTCTCATAAACCTCCAAAATTCCAAATAAATGATAATTCTTACTTATTCTATTAAATGATAAAAATAATTATATAATAAAATAACAAACTCCAAATAATCACATAAATCACTTTAAATCATATAACATATTAAAAATCAACCAAAAATAATCAAATAAAAACTAGGGCGTTACAACTCTCCCCAACTTAAGAATTTCGTCCTCGAAATATTACCTTAAGCAAACAACTCCGGATAAGGCTCTTGCATCTTACTCTCCAGCTCCCAAGTCAAACTTTCACCAGTTACACCACTCCAAACAACCTTCACTAGAGGTATCTCCTTGCCCCTCAACTGCTTCACCTTACGATCTTCAATTCTCAACGGTAAAGTCTCTACTGTAAGGTTGTCTCTAACTTGCATGTAACACCCCGTTTCCCAAAACAACGTATAATAAATATATTATCAGAGTTATTCAACATCAAACGGAGCATTTCACTTCTTTTCAAAAACTTTCTTAAATAGAAAATAAAACTATTTAATTCAACATATCATTCTTATAAAATCTGCAGCGGAATTATTCTTTTAAAATCATCAACATTCAACTACAACAAAATCCTTGGCTCAAAGGCCTCAACAATTTTAAAACATCATCCAACAAATAAATCTTCAACAACATGTTCTTCAAAGAAAAACGATACATAAAGGAATGCAAGAAAAGACAACGATTCCCCATCCCGTTACGTATCAGAGCCCTAAGACACAAGAGCCAACATCTCACTAGCCTTCATTGCCTGCACTTGCCCACAAGGCGGCAATTCCAACAGAAGGGGTGAGTTCACAAATCAAAATAATATATATATATGAATCATCAACTTGAAATAAAACACATCAACAAATATATCAATATCCATACATATATGGCGTCATCATTCATCAACAATATTACTTCATTTTAAATAATTACAACAACAACTTTTGTGGCGACATCTCACCAACAACAACTCTCACCGACACCGACTATGCAACGACATCAACTACAAATGCAATATGCATGTGGTACCATTTTACGCGCGTTGAATGACAAGCATTCCAGGGCATGAGCCCTCAACAGTTGGATGGTTAAAGCATCCCAGGGCATAAGCCCTCAACAGGTGAATGATAAACATTCCAGGGCAATAAGCCCCCAACAAATGCATATGAGTATGAATGGACTCAGTGGTGTATATCAGCATACAACCCAACAACATCTAATGGTGTATATCAGCATACAACCAGACAACAACAACTTAGGACACCCTCCCCAACTGGACGATACCACTCAGCAACATTAAAGGCAACTCAACTTATCAAAGCATAATTATTTTCATGTATGTATACATAATTCCATCATATTCATCTTCATAAATAAGTTTTACCATCTAAACAATATTAAATAAATCCAACAAACATATTAGGAAGCTTAGGTTTGGGTTAGGAGCACTTAGAAAAAATCACACAAAATGGTCGCACAGGACCCAGCTCACTTAAGCGAAGCTCTGCTCGCTTGAGCGAGTCAAATGACGAAAGTTTGGGTTTTGCTCACTTGCAACTCGCTTACGGTTCGCTTAAGCGAACGGCTATTTTTCAAAAATCTGGGCAAAATTTAGCGTTTCTCGCTTAAGCGACGGGGACTTCGCTTAAGCGACGCAAATGTCGAAAGTCAGGTTCAAGTTCGATTGGTGTTCGCTTATGGTTCGCTTGAGCGAACAGGCGAAATTTCAATCCTGGGCAGGGAGAGTGTCGCTCGCTTGAGCGATGGCTTGCTCGCTTGAGCAAGCTCTCATCTGGGCAGTTTTCATCTACGATTTATTAAACCCTTTTTCATCCAAAAACCCAATTTTGATCCCCCCAGTCACCCAAGTTAATTTACAAAACGTTTATAGGTCTAATATACAATGTATAGACAAGAACAACTCAGAATAACACAATCAACAGCATAAATCAACAACATTAGGCAATTCATCATATTCTTGAAAAACCTAAAAGAGAATAACAATTCTCAATCCAAATTCATGAAACATGCATATGTATATTACTATTGAAATGCTAACCCACCCTTACCTCAATTCAGCGATTCTACAGCAAAAATGGATGGATTCTCTCTTCCTAGTTCTTCCCTTGGCTTCTTCTCTCTTTTCTCCCAAAAGTCTGTTTCTCTATTTTCTTACTGAACGTGAAATGTTTTGTCTGACTTCCTATTTTCTTTTCCCACAAAACATAACTTCTCTTTTCCCTTAACTCCCCTTAACTCTCATAATTAAAATGTAACCCCCCTCCTTAACTCTAATAATTCTAAATAAATCCCTTTAACCAAATAAATATTATATCTCTCCTATTTTATTAAACAACACAAAATCATAACTAATTATCATATAATAAAATATAAATCAAATAACAACATCACATATTCACATAAACCATATAAAATACATAAAACATATTAAAATCAACCAAAAATAGTAAAATAACAATTAGGGCGTTACAACTCTCCCCAACTTAAAGAATCTCGTCCTCGAAATATTACCTCAAACAAACAACTCAGGATAGGATTCTTGCATCTTACTCTCTAACTCCCAAGTCAAACTTTCACCAGTTACACCGCCCCAAACAACCTTCACCAAAGGTATTTCCTTGCCTCTCAGCTGCTTCACCTTACGATCCTTAATCCTCAAAGGTAAAGTCTCAACGGTAAGGTTATCCCTAACTTGCACATCATCTCTAGGAATAACATGCGAAGGATCTGCTACATACTTCCGTAGCTGCGACACATGAAACACATCATGCAAGTTCGAAAGATGTGGTGGCAGCCCAATCCGATATGCCACGGTACCAACTCTATCTGAAATCTGGTAAGGACCAATGAACTTTGGAGTCAACTTCTTAGACTTCAATGCACGTCCTACACCCGTCAAAGGAGTAACCCTAAAAAACACATGATCACCTTCCTGAAACTCAAGGGCCTTTCTTCGCTTGTCATGGTAACTCTTCTGACGATCTTGCGATGCTTTCATCTTTTCTCTTATCATTTGGACCTTCTCCGTAGTCTGCTGAACCAACTCTGGTCCCAAATCAACACTTTCACCCGACTCAAACCAACACAAAGGAGTTCTGCACCTCCGACCATACAAAGCGTCGAACGGTGCCATACCAATACTCGAATGGTAACTATTGTAATAGGTGAACTCTATCAACGGTAAGTGGCTGTCCCAAGCTCCACCTTGCTCGAGTACACACACTCTCAACAAATCCTCTAAAGATTGGATAGTCCTCTCCGACTGACCATCTGTCTGCGGATGATAAGCCGAACTCAACCTCAACTGAGAACCTAAAGCCTCTTGCAAACTCTTCCAAAATCTAAAAGTAAATCTTGGATCTCTATTTGATACGATGCTCGAAGGAACACCATGCAGCTTCACTATGTCTCGGATATAAATCTCTGCCAACTGAGCTACAAGAAAAGTAATATTAATCGGTAGAAAATGAGCCGACTTCGTCAATCTATCAACAATAACCCAAATTGCGTCGCTCCCTCTAGGAGTATTCGGCACACTCGTCACGAAATCCATGGATATACTATCCCATTTCCACTCTGGCACATCTAAAGATACCATCATACCAGCCGGTTTCTGATGTTCAATCTTCGACTTCTGACAAACCAAATAAGAATACACAAACTGTGCCACGTCACGTTTCAATCCGGACCACCAAAACAACTTCTTTAAATCATGATACATCTTCGTAGCTCCCGGATGAATACTCAAGCTACTTCTGTGACTCTCTTCAAGAATCATCTTCTTCATTTCATCATTGTCAGGAATGCAAATTCTACCTCGGAACCTTAACACTCCTTGATCATCGACTTTAAAGTCACCATCGTTAGTCTGATTACTAGCAACCAACAAGTCTACAAACTTAACATCTTCTCTCTACGCCTCTTTAATACTCTTCAAGAAATCACTATCAATTCTCAACATTCCCAACTTTACACTCTGAGGTGTCCTTTCACAAACTAAGCTCAAATCTCTAAACTGTTCCAACAATTCGAATTCTTTCACCATCAAAGCAGACATATGCATAGTCTTCCTACTTAAGGCATCTGCAACCACATTAGCTTTGCCCGGATGGTAATTCGAACCAAAGTCATAATCTTTCAATAGCTCAAGCCACCTTCGTTGTCTCATATTCAATTCCTTCTGATCAAACAAGTACTTCAAGCTCTTGTGATCATTGAACACTTCAAACCTCGAACCATACAAGTAATGTCTCCATATTTTTAATACAAAGACCACAGCCACCAATTCTAAATCATGCGTCGGGTAGTTCTTCTCATGAACTCTCAACTGTCTTGAAGCATAAGCTACCACCTTACCATCTTGCATAAGAACACCACCTAAACCCAACTTGGACGCATCACAATACACCACAAAAGGTTCATCGGGCTTCGGCAAAATCAAAACTGGAGCAGTCGTCAAACGCTTCTTCAATTCGTTAAAACTATTCTCACATTGGACATCCTATACAAAAGCTTTACCTTTGCACGTCAACTGCGTTAACGGAAGAGCTAACTTGGAAAACCCTTCAATAAACCTTCTATAGTAACCAGCTAAACCCAAGAAGCTTCTAACCTCGGTAACTGACTTAGAAGTCTCCCATTGTGATACCGCTTCAACCTTAGACGGATCCACTGCAATACCGTCACCAGAAATAACATGGCCAAGAAAACTTACTTCCTTTAACCAGAACTCACACTTAGACAATTTGGCATAAAGTTTCTTCTCCTTCAACACTTGCAAGACAATCTTCAAATGATCAGCATGCTCTTCTTCAGTCTCGGAGTAAATCAAAATATCGTCAATGAACACCACTACAAACCGATCCAAAAATGCATGGAAGATGCGATTCATATACTCCATAAACACTCCAGGTGCATTGGTAACTCCAAACGGCATCACCTTGTACTCATAGTGACCATAACGAGTTCTGAAAGCTGTCTTCTGCATATCTTCATCTTTTACTTTAATCTGGTGATAACCGGACCTCAAATCAATCTTGCTGAACACGCGGGCACCCACTAACTGATCCATCAAATCGTCAATTCTCGGAAGTGGATACCTATTCTTGATAGTTACCTTGTTCAACTGTCGATAATCAATACATAGCCTCATACTACCATCTTTCTTCTTTAATAGCAAAACTGGCGCTCCCCAAGGTGAAACACTTGGTCTAACAAATTTCTTTTCGAGTAAATCTTCCAACTGTTTCTTCAACTCAGCTAATTCGGAAGCCGACATACGATAAGGTGCTACCGACACCGGCTTCGTTCCAGGAACAAGATCAATAGAAAACTCAACTTCCCTCTCTGGAGGCACGTCGGGAATTTCATCTAGGAAAACTTCAGGAAAGTCGCATACCACTTATAGCTTATCGATCACCGCCTGATTCTCAATAGATAAGGAAGCCATTAACGAAAACATCAATAAGCCATCACGTTTCAGCAGCTTCAGTTGCTTAGTATATAAGAACTCTACACCACTTTCCTCTTCAGCAGAAGAAAAACGTACCGTTTTGCTAAAACAATTAATAAGCACATGGTTGTATTCTAACCAATTCATCCCCAAAATCACATCCATCCCAACCAACGGCAGACAAACTAAATCAATCTCAAAGTCACGACCAAACATAGACACAGGACATCTCAAGCACACAAGGGAAGTAGTCTTCGAACCCTTAGCTGGAGTTTCGACAACCATCTCCCCGTTTATATCAGATACAACAAGATTTAACTTAGCAACACAATCAAGAGCAATAAAACAATGCGTAGCACCAGTATCAATAATAGCGACTAAAGATTGTTCATTAATAAAACAAGTACCTCTGATCAACCGATCGTCATTCTCAGTCTGTGTGCCAGTCAACGCGAATACCCTTCCAGTAGCCTTAGTTTTCTTTGGTTGCTTGCATTGCGAACCAATGTGTCCTTGCTCATTACAGTTGAAGCACACAACATCATCAAACTTGCAGTCATTAGTAGTATGCCCTTTCTGACCACAACGATAGCATCTCTTCACATCAGCAGTACACACATTACTCTTGTGGCCTTTCTCCCCACAAGTAAAGCAAGTAATTTCAGCCGGAGCATTCTTCTTATAGGGTCAACTCTCATCATTAACTCTTTGCTTTCCCTTATCTCTTGGGGCATCATAAGGTTTAGGACGACTCTGCTGGCCCTTAGCTTTCCTATCATTCACTACCTTGTAGTGAGCCTTAGTATCCTCCTCATAGATTCTGCAGCTGCTCACCAACTCAGAAAAGTAAAGGAACATCCTCCAGAAACTCAATCTCCTTCTTTCCACGAACATCTTCTGGAAAGTATCTATCAAGGAACTCCCTCTTGAATATAGCCCATGTAACCTCAGCTCCGTCTTGTTCCAGAATGGGTAGAAGACTAACCCACCAATCATCAGCCTCCTCAGCTAGCATGTGCGTACCAAAACGCACCTTCTGAGCATCTTCACATTGCATGACTCTGAAAATCCTCTCAACTTCCTTGAGCCACGACTGAGCCCCATCAGGATCATATCTCCCTTTGAAGGTAGGCGGGTGATTCCTCAGAAAAGTCTCTAGCATCCTTGTCCCGTCGTTTCCACCAGCATTGTTCTGATTACCCACAGCATTAGCCATTGCTTCCAAGGCAGCAGCAAGAGCAGCATCATTTCTACCAGCCATCTTAGTTCTCTACAAAGTAAACATAAGTTAGAATAATACAACTATAGTATTCTAACTCTAAGACAACGTCACTCGACTCTCTATTTGGCCGGACGGACCAACCTGCTCTGATACCAATTGTAACACCCCAATTTCCCGACTTAAAAATTTCATTAAATAAAAGCATATATCAGAGTAACATCACAAAGGAGTGTCACATTTCTCAACACAAAATCTTTAAACCAAATAAGTATTAGTCCATCCTTCGCAAAAATAATCAAATACAGCAGCGGAATCATAATTAAATTATCCTTCAAAAAGGTCTTGGCTCTAGGCCATCAAACGTCTCGTAAATGTTTAAGTCTCAAAAATTCATCGCAAATCTTAAAGTCATAAAAATAGATCAACATGATACATAAGGAATAAACTCAATGCAAGACCCCATCCCGTTACGTATCAGAGCACCTAGACATCACACAAGGACCCCTCACATCGGCGCACCTAAGCTTGGTTACCTGCACTTGCCCACAAGGCGGCAATTACAACAGAAGGGGTGAGATTCACAACAGAAATATTAACGTATAAATCAACATTTATGATTAACAACATAAACTCATCACATACATCGCATATTAAAATACAAAGATAACATCATCGTCATAAGCATCTCAAATAGCACATCATCGTCTCAAAACATCGTCTCATAATATGTCAACAATTTGACTCGACTAAATGCAACTCTAAAATCTTGACATCATGCATGTGGTACCATATATAAGCATTAATATGCTTCACCGTCGCTTTGAGCAAATGCTCCACCGTCGCTTTGAGCAAAAACTCCACCGTCTCATAATATGCAAATGCATGGACACGACTCTTTAACATCTTAACAAGTCAACATAACTTCTCAAACATCATTAACAACTCAAGGCTGACACATGCAATTATAATAAATACATGGCAGAAGTTCAACTCATTTAACACATATTCAAAGGCACATAACATCATCAACATCACTTAACATCATGCTTATAAATCATTAAAATATAAGAAATACATCGCATTATTATTAACATAAGAGAACTTCATTAAATCTTCATTACAGAATGCATCTTAGGACATAAGACATCTCTAACATTACCCAAAGGTCTATTCTCAAAGTTCCAAGGCGAAACAGATCGCAAAACGAACAACAGCCCAGAATCACACTATCTCGCCACAGCGAGTGATTTGCTCGCTAAGGCGAGCTCTCTCAGGAAGCTACTCGCCAAAGGCGGGGTGGGGGCGAGCTACAGGCGAGCAATCTGGGTGCTCTCGGCCTTTTTGACATTTTTCGCCTAAAATCTCCGTTTTAAGGTTCCCTAAGTCCAAATTAGTCCAAACAACCTCACAGGTTAATCTTATAAATATTAAGGCACTTAAAACCATCTAGAGTTTGGCAAAATCTCAACTTCCAAAAGTTACTCGCCACGGCGAGCTAGTTGGCTCGCCTCGCGAGCAGAAGGGCGTTGCTCGCTACAGCGAGCTATGCAGCTCGCCTCGCGAGCGATGCAAGGCTTACTCGCCACGGCGAGTAAACTACTCGCCACAGGCGAGCGATGACAGGTTCACTACGGGTTTGCTCCAATTCTCACCCACTCATCTCAATTCTCTCAAGTTAAGCCTCTAATTCATCAGCAATGTTATCCTAGTGATTAATCTAGGTTCTGTAACGCGTTTTCTAAAGCAATTACATCAATTCTCACATCAAATTAATCAAAATTCATTAAAACCCTAACTCGAAAACTCTCTCAAACTCTTCCCAAACCTTAGTCAATCATCAACAGATGAATTACCATTAATATTACTGGAGTTAGGCTCACCCTTACCTGGAGAAATTGCAGAAATTGCAGCCTAGCTTCACCTCTTCTCTTCAACTGTTTTCTCCCTTTTTCCAATTGTTTGATAACGTGTACTGCCTAATTCCTTGACCTAGTTTCCTTAAATACTTCCTCCCAACTTATCTAATTCTATCTCAACCCTCACAACTCTTCCTATTTATAAATATAACCCCATCTCTAAAAATAATATATTTTTATAGCAAATCTTTAAAATATATATAAACACCACATATCTTATTTTATTAAACAATAAAATAATCATCATGTCACAACATCATAAATACGTCGCATAATCACCAAAAATCATATAATATATAATAATATACTATATTCTCTAATAAAAAAATTAAATAAATAAAGAGGGCGTTACAACTCTCCCCCTCTTAAGGGATTTTCGTCCTCCAAAATTTACCTCGATTAAACAACTCTGGATAGGATTCCAGCATCTTACTTTCTAGCTCCCAAGTTAAACTTTCACCCGTCGCTCCGTCCCAAACGACTCTAACGAGAGGTATCTCCTTGCCTCTCAACGTCTTCACTTTCCGATCATCGATCCTTACCGGTAAAGTCTCAACCGTAAGGTTGTCTCTAACTTGCACACCATCACTTTGGATCACATGAGATGGATCCGGAACATACTTCCTCAGTTGCGACACATGAAAAACATCATGCAAATTCGATAAATGTGGTGGTAATCCAACACGGTATGCCACCGTCCCAATCCTCTCTGATATCTGATACGGACCAATAAATCTCGGAGTCAACTTCTTTGACTTCAAAGCACGGCCTATACCGGTCATAGGAGTAACTCTCAGGAACACATGATCTCCCTCTTGGAACTCAAGGTCCTTCTTACGCTTGTCATGATAACTCTTTTGTCGACTATGCGACGCTTTCATCTTCTCTTGGATCATTCTTACCTTCTCGGTAGTCTGTTGAACAACCTCCGGTCCTAACACCACGTGTTCACCTGACTCAAACCAACATAACGGAGTTCTGCATCTCCGACCATACAAGGCCTCGAAAGGTGCCATTCCAATACTCGAATGATAACTGTTGTTGTACGTGAACTCTATCAACGGAAGATGACTATCCCAAGTCCCTCCTTGCTCAAGTACACAAACTCTCAACAAATCTTCCAACGACTGAATCGTCCTCTCCGACTGACCATCTGTCTGCGGATGATAAGCCGAACTCAACCTCAACTGAGAACCTAAAGCCTCTTGCAAACTCTTCCAAAATCTAGAAGTAAATCTTGGATCTCTATCTGATACGATGCTCGAAGGAACACCATGCAGCTTCACTATGTCTCGGATATAAATCTCTGCCAACTGAGCTACAGGAAAAGTAATATTAATCGGTAGAAAATGAGCCGACTTCATCAATCTATCAACAATAACCCAAATTGCGTCGCTCCCTCTAGGAGTATTCGGCAAACTCGTCACGAAATCCATGGATATACTATCCCATTTCCACTCTGGCACATCTAAAGATACCATCATACCAGCCGGTTTCTGATGTTCAATCTTCGACTTCTGACAAACCAAACAAGAATACACAAACTGTGCCACGTCACGTTTCAATCCGGACCACCAAAACAACTTCTTTAAATCATGATACATCTTCGTAGCTCCCGGATGAATACTCAAGCTACTTCTGTGACTCTCTTCAAGAATCATCTTCTTCATTTCATCATTGTCAGGAATGCAAATTCTACCTCGGAACCTTAACACTCCTTGATCATCGACTTTAAAGTCACCTTCGTCAGTCTGATTACTAGCAACCAACAAGTCTACAAACTCAACATCTTCTCTCTGCGCCACTTTAATACTCATCAAGAAATCACTATCAATTCTCAACATTCCCAACTTAACACTCTGAGGTGTCCTTTCACAAACTAAGCTCAAATCTCTAAACTGTTCCAACAATTCGAATTCTTTCACCATCAAAGCAGACATATGCATAGTCTTCCTACTTAAGGCATCTGCAACCACATTAGCTTTGCCCGGATGGTAATTCAAACCAAAGTCATAATCTTTCAATAGCTCAAACCACCTTCGTTGTCTCATATTCAATTCCTTCTGATCAAACAAGTACTTCAAGCTCTTGTGACCACTGAACACTTCAAACCTCGAACCATACAAGTAATGTCTCCATATTTTCAATACAAAGACCACAGCCGCCAATTCTAAATCATGCGTCGGGTAGTTCTTCTCATGAACTCTCAACTGTCTTGAAGCATAAGCTACCACCTTACCATCTTGCATAAGAACACCACCTAAACCCAACTTGGACGCATCACAATACACCACAAAAGGTTCATCGGGCTTCGGCAAAATCAAAACTGGAGCAGTCGTCAAACGCTTCTTCAATTCGTTAAAACTATTCTCACATTGGACATCCCATACAAAAGCTTTACCTTTGCACGTCAACTGCGTTAACGGAAGAGCTAACTTGGAAAACCCTTCAATAAACCTTATATAGTAACCAGCTAAACCCAAGAAGCTTCTAACCTCGGTAACTAACTTAGGAGTCTCCCATTGTGATACCGCTTCAACCTTAGACGGATCCACTGCAATACCGTCACCAGAAATAACATGGCCAAGAAAACTTACTTCCTTTAACCAGAACTCACACTTAGACAATTTGGCATAAAGTTTCTTCTCCTTCAACACTTGCAAGACAATCTTCAAATGATCAGCATGCTCTTCTTCAGTCTTGTAGTAAATCAAAATATCGTCAATGAACACCACTACAAACCGATCCAAAAATGCATGGAAGATGCGACTCATATACTCCATAAACACTCCAGGTGCATTGGTAACTCCAAACGGCATCACCTTGTACTCATAGTGACCATAACGAGTTCTGAAAGCTGTCTTCTGCATATCTTCATCTTTTACTTTAATCTGGTGATAACCGGACCTCAAATCAATCTTTCTAAACACGCGGGCACCCACTAACTGATCCATCAAATCGTCAATTCTCTGAAGTGGATACCTATTCTTGATAGTTACCTTGTTCAACTGTCGATAATCAATACATAGCCTCATACTACCATCTTTCTTCTTTACTAGCAAAACTGGCGCTCCCCAAGGTGAAACACTTGGTCTAACAAATTTCTTTTCGAGTAAATCTTCCAACTGTTTCTTCAACTCAGCTAATTCAGAAGCCGACATACGATAAGGTGCCATCGACACCGGCTTCGTTCCAGGAACAAGATCAATAGAAAACTCAACTTCCCTCTCTGGAGGCACGTCAGGAATTTCATCTGGGAAAACGTCAAGAAAGTTGCATACCACTTGTAGCTTATCGATCACCGCCTGATTCTCAATAGATAAGGAAGCCATTAATGAAAACATCAATAAGCCATCACGTTGCAGCTGCTTCAGTTGCTTAGTATATAAGAACTTTGCACCACTTTCCTCTTCAGCAGAAGAAAAACGTACCGTTTTGCTAAAACAATTAATAAGCACATGGTTGTATTCTAACCAATTCATCCCCAAAATCACATCCATCCCAACCAACGGCAGACAAACTAAATCAATCTCAAAGTCACGACCAAACATAGACACAGGACATCTCAAGCACACAAGGGAAGTAGTCACCGAACCCTTAGCTGGAGTTTCGACAACCATCTCCCCGTTCATATCAGATACAACAAGATTTAACTTAGCAGCACAATCAAGAGCAATAAAACAATGCGTACCACCAGTATCAATAATAGGGACTAAAGATTGTTCATTAATAAAACAAGTACCTCTGATCAACCGATCGTCATTTTCAGTCTGTGTGCCAGTCAACGCGAATACCCTTCCAGTAGCCTTAGTTTTCTTTGGTTGCTTGCATTGCGAACCAATGTGTCCTTGCTCATTACAGTTGAAGCACACAACATCATCAAACTTGCAGTCATTAGTAGTATGCCCTTTCTGACCACAACGATAGCATCTCTTCACATCAGCAGTACACACATTACTCTTGTGGCCTTTCTCCCCACAAGTAAAGCAAGTAATTTCAGTCGGAGCATTCTTCTTCTAGGGTCTCCTCTCATCATTAACGCTTTGCTTTCCCTTATCTCTTGGGGCATCATAAGGTTTAGGACGACTCTGCTGGCCCTTAGCTTTCCTATCATTCACTACCTTGTAGTGAGCCTTAGTATCCTCCTCATAGATTCTACAGCTGCTCACCAACTCAGAAAAGTAACGGATCTTCTGATAACCAATAGCTCTCTTGATATCAGCACGCAAACCATTCTCAAACTTGATGCACTTTGAAAATTCAGCAGTCTCGGGGGTATAGTGTGGATAAAATTTAGCCAACTCCACAAACTTTGCCGCATATTCAGTCACTGACATGTTCCCTTGCTTAAGCTCCAGAAACTCAATCTCCTTCTTTCCACGAACATCTTCTGGAAAGTATCTATCAAGGAACTCCCTCTTGAATATAGCCCACGTAACCTCAGCTCCGTCTTGTTCCAGAATGGGTAGAAGACTAACCCACCAATCATCAGCCTCCTCAGCTAGCATGTGCGTACCAAAACGCACCTTCTGAGCATCTTCACATTGCATGACTCTGAAAATCCTCTCAACTTCCTTGAGCCACGACTGAGCCCCATCAGGATCATATCGCCCTTTGAAGGTAGGCGGGTGATTCCTCAGAAAAGTCTCTAGCATCCTTGTCCCGTCGTTTCCACCAGCATTGTTCTGATTACCCACAGCATTAGCCATTGCTTCCAAGGCAGCAGCAAGAGCAGCATCATTTCTACCAGCCATCTTAGTTCTCTACAAAGTAAACATAAGTTAGAATAATACAACTATAGTATTCTAACTCTAAGACAACGTCACTCGACTCTCTATTTGGCCGGACGGACCAACCTGCTCTGATACCAATTGTAACACCCCAATTTCCCGACTTAAAAATTTCATTAAATAAAAGCATATATCAGAGTAACATCACAAAGGAGTGTCACATTTCTCAACACAAAATCTTTAAACCAAATAAGTATTAGTCCATCCTTCGCAAAAATAATCAAATATAGCAGCGGAATCATAATTAAATTATCCTTCAAAAAGGTCTTGGCTCTAGGCCATCAAACGTCTCGTAAATGTTTAAGTCTCAAAAATTCATCGCAAATCTTAAAGTCATAAAAATAGATCAACATGATACATAAGGAATAAACTCAATGCAAGACCCCATCCCGTTACGTATCAGAGCACCTAGACATCACACAAGGACCCCTCACATCGGCGCACCTAAGCTTGGTTACGTGCACTTGCCCACAAGGCGGCAATTCCAACAGAAGGGGTGAGATTCACAACAGAAATATTAATGTATAAATCAACATTTATGATTAACAACATAAACTCATCACATACATCGCATATTAAAATACAAAGATAACATCATCGTCATAAGCATCTCAAATAGCACATCATCGTCTCAAAACATCGTCTCATAATATGTCAACAATTTGACTCGACTAAATGCAACTCTAACATCTTGACATCATGCATGTGGTACCATATATAAGCATTAATATGCTTCACCGTCGCTTTGAGCAAATGCTCCACCGTCGCTTTGAGCAAAAACTCCACCGTCTCATAATATGCAAATGCATGGACACGACTCTTTAACATCTTAACAAGTCAACATAACTTCTCAAACATCATTAACAACTCAAGGCTGACACATGCAATTATAATAAATACATGGCAGAAGTTCAACTCATTTAACACATATTCAAAGGCACATAACATCATCAACATCACTTAACATCATGCTTATAAATCATTAAAATATAAGCAATACATCGCATTATTATTAACATAAGATAACTTCATTAAATCTTCATTAGAGAATGCATCTTAGGACATAAGACCTCTCTAACATTACCCAAAGGTCTATTCTCAAAGTTCCAAGGCAAAACAGATCGCAAAACGAACAACAGCCCAGAATCACACTATCTCGCCACGGCGAGTGATTTGCTCGCTAAGGCGAGCTCTCTCAGGAAGCTACTCGCCAAAGGCGAGGTGGGGGCGAGCTACAGGCGAGCAATCTGGGTGCTCTCGGCCTTTTTGACATTTTTCGCCTAAAATCTCCATTTTAAGGTTCCCTAAGTCCAAATTGGTCCAAACAACCTCACAGGTTAATCTTATAAATATTAAGGCACTTAAAACCATCTAAAGTTTGGCAAAATCTCAACTTCCAAAAGTTACTCGCCACGGCGAGCTAGTTGGCTCGCCTCGCGAGCAGAAGGGCGTTGCTCGCTACAGGGAGCTGTGCAGCTCACCTCGCGAGCGATGCAAGGCTTACTCGCCACGGCGAGTAAACTACTCGCCACAGGCGAGCGATGACAGGTTCACTAGGGGTTTGCTCCAATTCTCACCCACTCATCTCAATTCTCTCAAGTTAAGCCTCTAATTCATCAGCAATGTTATCCTAGTGATTAATCTAGGTTCTGTAACGCGTTTTCTAAAGCAATTACATCAATTCTCACATCAAATTCATCAAAATTCATTAAAATCCTAATTCGAAAACTCTCTCAAACTCTTCCCAAACCTTAGTCAATCATCAACAGATGAATTACCATTAATATTACTGGAGCTAGGCTCACCCTTACCTGGAGAAATTGCAGAAATTGCAGCCTAGCTTCACCTCTTCTCTTCAACCGTTTTCTCCCTTTTTCCAATTGTCTGATAACGCGTACTACCTAATTCCTTGACCTAGTTTCCCTAAATACTTCCTCCCAACTTATCTAATTCTATCTCAACCCTCACAACTCTTCCTATTTATAAATATAACCCCATCTCTAAAAATAATATATTTTTATAGCAAATCTCTAAAATATATATAAACACCACATATCTTATTTTATTAAACAATAAAATAATCATCACGTCACAACATCATAAATACGTCGCATAATCACCAAAAATCATATAATATATAATAATATACTATATTCTCTAATAAAATAATTAAATAAATAAAGAGGGCGTTACAACTCTCCCCCTCTTAAGGGATTTTCGTCCTCGAAAATTTACCTCGATTAAACAACTCTGGATAGGATTCCAGCATCTTACTTTCTAGCTCCCAAGTTAAACTTTCACCCGTCGCTCCGTCCCAAACGACTCTAACGAGAATTCACACTTTGATAACTTAGCAAATAGCTTCTTCTCTTTCAGCACTTGCAAGACAATCTTCAAATGCTCAGCATGTTCTTCTTCAGTCTTAGAGTATATCAAAATATCATCAATAAACACCACAACAAAATGATCCAAATAAGCATGAAAGATCCTATTCATGCCCATAACGCGTCCTAAACGCCGTCTTCTGCATATCTTCGTCTTTCACTTTAATCTGGTGATAACCTGATCTCAAATCAATCTTGCTAAACACACGTGCACCCACTAATTGATCCATCAAGTCGTCAATTCTCGAAAGTGGATACCTATTCTTTATCGTCACTTTATTCAACTGTCGATAGTCAATGCAAAATCTCATACTGCCATCTTTCTTCTTGACCAACAATATCGGCGCTCCCCAAGGTGAAACACTCGGTCTAACAAACTTCTTCTCAAGCAAATCCTCTAATTGTTTCTTCAGCTCCGCCAACTCAGAAGCTGACATACGATAAGGTGTCATAGACACAGGCTTCGTTCCAGGAATAAGATCAATCGAAAATTCAACTTCTCTTTTTGGAGGCACATCAGGAATTTCATCAGGAAAAACTTTTGGAAAATCGCATACCACTTGTAACTTATCAATCACCGCCTGATTCTCAATAGATAAAGATGTCATCAAGGAAAACATCATAATTCCATCGCGTTCTAACTACTTCAGCTGTTTAGTAGATAAGAACTCTGCTCCACTCTCTTCTTCAACAGAAGAAAAATGCACCATCTTGCTAAAACAATTAATAAGAACATGGTTGTATTCTAACCAATTCATCCCCAGGATTACATCCATTCCAATCAACAGTAAACAAACTAAATCAATTTCAAAGTCACGACCAAACATAGACACAAGACATCTTAAACACACAAGAGAAGTAGTCACCGAACCCTTAGCTGGAGTTTCGACAACCATCTCCCCACTCATATCAGATACAACAAGATTCAACTTAGCAGCACAATCAAGAGCAATAAAACAATGCGTAGCACCAGTATCAATAATAGCAACTAAAGGTATATTATCAAAATAACAAGTACCTTTGATCAAACGATCCTCATTCTCTGTCTGGGTACCAGACAAGGCAAAAACTCTCCCAGTAGTCTGAGCCTTCTTAGGCTTTTTGCATTGTGAACCAATGTGGCCCTCCTCCTCGCAGTTACAACACACAATGTCATCATGTTTGCACTCAGCAGTAGTATGCCCTTTCTTGCCGCAACGAAAACACGGTTTCACCTCTCTAGGACAGGCATTACTCTTATGGCCCTTCACACCACAAGTATAGCAGACAATCTCAGCAGGAGCATTTTACTTAATAGGTCTCCTCTCATCATTAACTCTTTGTTTGCCCTTGTCAGCAGGGGCACTGTAAGGCTTAGGACAACTCTGCTGACCTTTACCTTTCCTCTCATTAACAACCTTGTAATGAGCTTTTGTATCCTCTTCGTAAATCCTGCAACTGCTCACCAGCTCGGAAAAATTTCTGATCTTCTGTAACCAATTGCCCTCTTGATATCAGCACGTAACCCATTCTCGAATTTGATACATTTAGAAAATTCAGCTGTCTCAGGAGTATAATGTGGATAGAACTTAGCCAACTCCACAAACTTCGCAGCATATTCAGTCACCGACATGTTCCCTTGCTTTAGCTAAAGGAACTCAATCTTCTTCTTCCCGCGAACATCTTCCGGAAAGTATCTATCAAGGAACTCTCTCTTGAACACAGCCCAAGTAACCTCAGCACCATCTTGCTCTAGAATAGGTAGAAGACTAACCCACCAATCATCAGCTTCCTCAGCTAACATGTGCGTACCAAAACGCACCTTCTGCACCTTCGTGCACTGCATAACTCTGAACACTCTCTCGATCTCCTTGAGCCACGTCTGGGCTCCATCAGGATCATATCTCCCTTTGAAGGTAGGAGGATGATTTCTCAAGAAGGTCTCTAACATACGGACCTCAGCATTCGCACCAGCATTCGCATTCGGCTGTTGTCCTACAGCTTGAGCAACAGCTTCCAAAGCAGCAACAATAGCAACATCGTTTCTTCCAGCCATTCTTAGTTCTCTACACAACACAAAACAATCAGTATGACATATAACAATACATCAACTGATACTCGACACAACAAGACTCATCTACTTGGCCAGACGGACCGACCTGCTCTGATAGCAATTGTAACACCCCGTTTTCCCGACTTAAAAATTTCTTTAAAACAAATCAGAGTTAATCACATAACGGAGCGTCACATTTCACATAAATCTCATATCTGAATAAATAACAATTTATTCTTTATTAAAACTTCTTAAACATTGCAGCGGAATTATAAAAAGTCTTGGCACGCAGGCCTCATCACGACGTCTCATAAAGTTCATCTAAAAATAGTCTTTTGAATTCATAAATGACATGCAAGGAATAGAAAAGCATTTAACAAGTTCCCCCATCCCGTTACATATCAGAGCACCTAAGACTCAACCGAGGAAAGTCCTCACACACATGCACCTAATCTTGGTTACCTGCAAGTTACCCATACGAAGAGCAACATTTTCAAGCAGAAGGGGTGAGATTCACAAGACAATAATATTAAACATATAATTCAATAATTATAGTTAACAACAAATCATCACATAAACACGTCGCAACAAACATCATCTAGCATCACAAGCATCATCATAAAGCATCACCATAAACATCTTAACAACTTGACCCGACAATGCAACTTCACTTGACTATGCAACTCTAACATCTTAAATGCATGTGGTACCAATCCAGGGCATAAGCCCTCGTCGCTTTGAGCATAAATATACTCCCAGGGCATAAGCCCTCGTCTCTAGTGAGCAAAAGCTTCAGGACATGAGCCCTCGTCGCTGGTGAGTAAAAACTCCAGGGCATAAGCCCTCATCTCTGAATGAGTATGCATGAGACTCAACATCTTATAACTTAAACAAGTTAAACATCTTAAACGTCGCAACATCACAAACATCTTGGACCGACTCATGCAGCATTAATCATATATAAACAACTACATGGCAGCAACTCATCAATCATGGCATATAGCAACATCAAGGATTCATCACGTAAGCATCATATATATTACACATATAGTTCACTTAATACACATATGATTCAATAATCATTAGCAACATTAAAACCTCCCATAACATCTTTACAGATCATCAATTATTTCACAGTTATCTTCCATTACTACCCAAGGATCAACTCTCAAAGTCCTACACGAAACAGATCCCAAGATACAGAGTTATGGCGGTCTGAAACCGCACTACTCGCCGTGGCGAGTTGATCTGCTCGCCTCGCGAGCTCAACTGGGGGTTTACTCGCCTTGGCGAGTTGGGGGCGAACTGAGAGCGAGCAATACTGGGTGCTCTCGGCCTTTTCACATTTTCATCCAAAATCGTCAATTATAAGTTCCCTAGGTCCAATTTGATCCTAAAAACTTACCTAATCACTCTTATATACATCAAGGCACTCAAAACCATCTAAAACACGTCTTAAAACAACATCCTAAAATCAAGATTCTCACAGGTCAACTCGCTATGGCGAGTGGGATTGCTCACAGGTCACAGGCTTAATAGGATTGTAATGCTAGGCTCACCCTTACCTTAAAATTGCAGAAATCGCAGCTTTCCTTGGTCTCTTCTCTCTTCTCTGGTTTTTCTCCCTTTTTCACTAAAACGCACGTACTGACAACTCTTGACCTAATTTTCCCTTTTTATATTCCCAACAAATCTTATCTTATTTACTCTTTCTCCCACATAACTCTCTAAAATCTCAAAACTACCCCACATCTCTAAATTTATTTTATTTTCAAATCTTATTTTATTAAACAATAAAATAAGTCACCACATCACATAAAAATCACTTAAATCTTAATCTCAACATCTCTTAAAATATATATAAATATATCTAGACTCCTCAAATAATTCAAATAATTAAATAATTAAAAATAATTCAAAGTGGGCGTTATGTAACACCCCGTTCTCCTAACAACGTAATATTCAAATAATTTAATCAGAGTAAATCAACAAACGGAGCATTACACTGCTTTTCAAAAATTATTAAATATAAAATCAAACTATTTAAATTCAACAACATTCAATCTCATAAACTCCAGCGGAAATCTTCTTTTAAAATTGTCATCAACTTCCAACCAATTCTTGGCACAAAGGCCTCAACAGTTTAATATTACTCAACATAAATAAGTTTCAACAACATTATTTCAAAATTCGATACATAAATTAATGAAAGAACAAGACAACGTTGTCCCCCATCCTGATACGTATCAGAGCCCTAAGACACTTTGAGCCAGACATCCAACTAATCTTCAATACCTGCAAGTTACCCATACGAAGAGCAACATTTTCAAGCAGAAGGGGTGAGATTCACAAACAACAATAATATATATATAACTCATCAATTTGTATTAAAACAACAACAAACATCATTATGCTCATAATCACATGTCAGCTACATAATCAACAACAACAACATCAATTATATTGGATTTACAACAACACACCGACAACAACTTCAACACCAACGACTCAACAAGAACAACGACTCACCCGACAACAACTAATACGACAATGCACGACGACAACTACTAATGCAATATGCATGTGGTACCATTTTACGCGTTTGAATGACAAGGCATTCCAGGGCATGAGCCCTCAACAGTTCGGACGGTTAAAGCATCCCAGGGCATGAGCCCTCAACAAGTGAATGACTAGCATTCCAGGGCATAAGCCCTCAACAATTGAATGATGAACATTCCAGGGCATGAGCCCTCAACAATGTATGAGTATGAAAAGACCCACGGTGTATATCAGCATACAACCCAACAACCAGCAACGACAACGACAACAACAACAACAATTGTGCCTAATCTATTTATGACACACTCCCCAACTTTGTCTAATGTGACCCGACAATTCTCCACGTTCAACATAACATTTATATATATATATATATATATATATATATATATACATTCAATCACATGATTCTACATTCTTTCACAACATTTATCTTCATAAACAGGGTTAACTAAACCAATAAAACATTTTAGGAAGTTCAGATTAAAGTCCTAATGCACGAAGCAAAATTCAGAAAATGGTCGCACAGGACCCAGTTCGCTTGAGCGAAGCTCTGTTTGCTTGAGCGAACACAAATGACGAAGGTTGGGAAAAGTACGCTTAGCGTTCGCTCGGCTCACGCTTGAGCGTGCGGTCTCAAATCAATTATGGGCAGCTACAATGGTCGCTCGCTTAAGCGACGGGCAGTTCGCTTAAGCGAAGCTTCATCTGGCAGTTCAAAAACTCACGAATTCTCAAACCCTTTTTCATCCAAAAACCCAATTTTGATCCCCTGATCACCCAAAATGAATTTCTACAATGTTTACAGGTTCTATATGCAACATAATGTTCAAAACAACACAGAAACAAGAAATCAACAGCATAATCATCAACATTTTGCAACTGACATAATCTATGCAACCCTAACTCAAGAACCACAATTTTCAATTCAATTTCATAAATCACATATATATTACTAATTGAAAGTTAACCTCACCCTTACCTGAATTAAGAAGAATCAACAATCTACAGAATCAAGCTCCCTCTTCCTCCTCTCTTGCCTCTTCTAGGTTTTCTCTTCTAACTCTCAAAAAAACTCTTCTGTTTCTTTCTATTGTACGTAAAAATGTGTTTCTGCCTTTCTTTTCCTATTCTCCCAAAACATAACCCCCACTTATTTTCTTTAACTCCCTTAAATTCTATTAATTCTCAGCCAAGTCTGCGCTCCATCGGGGTCGTACCTTCCCTTGAAGGTTGGTGGATGATTCCTCAAAAATGTTTCCAGCATCCGTACACCTTCACCACCACCAGCACCTTGTTGCTGTTGTCCCACAACCTGAGCCATTGCTTGCAAGGCAGCAGCAAGAGCAGCATCATTCCTTCCAGCCATTTAGATAATTCTACATAACAACAACAAATCAGGACAACAAAGACAGTTAAAGCTGTCACGCAACTCTACTAGGCTCGAAACGACTCTACTAATTGGCCGGACGGACCGACCTGCTCTGATACCAATTGTAACACCCTGTTTCCCAAAACAACGTATAATAAATATATTATCAGAGTTATTCAACATCAAACGGAGCATTACACTTCTTTTCAAAAACTTTCTTAAATAGAAAATAAAACTATTTAATTCAACATATCATTCTTATAAAATCTGCAGCGGAATTATTCTTTTAAAATCATCAACATTCAACTACAACAAAATCCTTGGCTCAAAGGCCTCAACAATTTTAAAACATCATCCAACAAATAAATCTTCAACAACATGTTCTTCAAAGAAAAACGATACATAAAGCAATGCAAGAAAAGACAATGATTCCCCATCCCGTTACGTATCAGAGCCCTAAGACACAAGAGCCAGCATCTCACTAGCCTTCATTACCTGCACTTGCCCACAAGGCGGCAATTCCAACAGAAGGGGTGAGTTCACAAATCAAAATAATATATATATATATATATATATATATATATATATATATATATATATATATGAATCATCAACTTGAAATAAAACACATCAACAAATATATCAATATCCATACATATATGGAATCATCATTCATCAACAATATTACTTCATTTTAAATAATTACAACAACAACTCTTGTGGCGACATCTCACCAACAACAACTCTCACCGACACCAACTATGCAACGACATCAACTATGCAACGACATCAACTACAAATGCAATACGCATGTGGTACCATTTTACGCGCGTTGAATGACAAGCATTCCAGGGCATGAGCCCTCAACAGTTTGATGGTTAAAGCATCCCAGGGCATAAGCCCTCAACAGGCAAATGATAAACATTCCAGGGCAATAAGCCCCCAACGGGTGAATGATAAACATTCTAGGGCAATAAGCCCCCAACAAATGCATATGAGTATGAATGGACTCAGTGGTGTATATCAGCATACAACCCAACAACATCTAATGGTGTATATCAGCATACAACCAGACAACAACAACTTAGGACACCCTCCCCAACTGGACGATACCACTCAGCAACATCAAAGGCAACTCAACTTATCAAAGCATAATTATTTTTATGTATGTATACATAATTCCATCATATTCATCTTCATAAATAAGGTTTACCATCTAAACAATATTAAATAAATCCAACGAACATATTAGGAAGCTTAGGTTTGGGTTAGGAGCACTTAGAAAAAATCACACAAAATGGTCGCACAGAACCCAGCTCGTTTAAGCGAAGCTCTGCTCGCTTGAGCGAGTCAAATGACGAAAGTTTGGGTTTTGCTCGCTTGCAGCTCGCTTACGGTTCGCTTAAGAGAACAGCTATTTTTCAAAAATCTGGGCAAAATTTAGCGTTTCTCGCTTAAGCGACGGGGACTTCGCTTAAGCGACGCAAATGTCGAAAGTCAGGTTCAAGTTCGCTTGGTGTTCGCTTATGGTTCGCTTGAGCGAACAGGCGAAATTTCAATCCTGGGCAGGGAGAGTGTCGCTCGCTTGAGCGACGGCTTGCTCGCTTGAGCGAGCGCTCTTCTGGGCAGTTTTCATCTACGATTTCTTAAACCCTTTTTCATCCAAAAACCCAATTTTGATCCCCCCCAATCACCCAAGTTAATTTACAAAATGTTTACTGGTCTAATATACAATGTATAGACAAGAACAACTCAGAATAACACAATCAACAGCATAAATCAACAGCATTAAGCAATTCATCATATTCTTGAAAAACCTAAAACAGAATAACAATTCTCAATCAAAATTCATGAAACATGCATATGTATATTACTATTGAAATGCTAACCCACCCTTACCTCAATTCAGCGATTCTACAGCAAAAATGGATGGATTCTCTCTTCCTAGTTCTTCCCTTGGCTTCTTCTCTCTTTTCTCCCAAAAGTCTGTTTCTCTATTTTCGTACTGAACATGAAATGTTTTGTCTGACTTCCTATTTTCTTTTCCCACAAAACATAACTTCTCTTTTCCCTTAACTCCCCTTAACTCTCATAATTAAAATGTAACCCCCCTCCTTAACTCTAATAATTCTAAATAAATCCCTTTAACCAAATAAATATTATATTTCTCCTATTTTATTAAACAACACAAAATCATAACTAATTATCATATAATAAAATATAAATCAAATAACAACATCACATATTCACATAAACCATATAAAATACATAAAACATATTAAAATCAACCAAAAATAGTAAAATAACAATTAGGGCGTTACAACTCTCCCCAACTGAAAGAATTTCGTCCTCGAAATATTACCTCAAACAAACAACTCAGGATAGGATTCTTGCATCTTACTCTCTAACTCCCAAGTCAAACTTTCACCAGTTACACCGCCCCAAACAACCTTCACCAAAGGTATTTCCTTGCCTCTCAGCTGCTTCACCTTACGATCCTCAATCCTCAAAGGTAAAGTCTCAACGGTAAGGTTATCCCTAACTTGCACATCATCTCTAGGAATAACATGCGAAGGATCTGCTACATACTTCCGTAGCTGCGACACATGAAACACATCATGCAAGTTCGAAAGATGTGGTGGCAGCCCAATCCGATATGCCACGGTACCAACTCTCTCTGAAATCTGGTAAGGACCAATGAACTTTGGAGTCAACTTCTTAGACTTCAATGCACGTCCTACACCCGTCAAAGGAGTAACCCTCAAAAACACAGGATCACCTTCCTGAAACTCAAGGGCCTTTCTTCGCTTGTCATGGTAACTCTTCTGACGATCTTGCGATGCTTTCATCTTTTCTCTTATCATTTTGACCTTCTCCGTAGTCTGTTGAACCAACTCTTGTCCCAAAACAACACTTTCACCCGACTCAAACCAACACAAAGGAGTTCTGCACCTCCGACCATACAAAGCTTCGAACGGTGTCATACCAATACTCGAATGGTAACTATTGTTGTAGGTGAACTCTATCAACGGTAAGTGGCTGTCCCAAGCTCCACCTTGCTCGAGTACACACACTCTCAACAAATCCTATAAAGATTGGATAGTCCTCTCCGACTGACCATCTGTCTGCGGATGATAAGCTGAACTCAATCCCAATTTCGAACCCAAAGCGTCTTGCAAACTCTTCCTAAACCTCGAAGTGAACCTCGGATCACTATCCGACACAATACTTGACGGAACACCATGCAACTTCACAATGTCACGAATATAAATCTCTGCCAACTGAGCTACCGGATAACTAATATTGATTGGGATAAAATGTGCCGACTTAGTCAACCTATCAACAACAACCCAAATGGCATCATGCCCTCTTGGAGTATTCGGTAAACTCGTTACAAAATCCATGGAAATGTTGTCCCACTTCCACTCAGGCACATCTAACGGAGTCAACAGCCCTGCAGGCTTCTGATGCTCAACCTTGGACTTCTGGCAAGTCAAACATGCATACACAAACTGAGCAACATCTCTTTTCAAACCGGACCACCAAAACAATTTCTTCAAATCATGGTACATCTTTGTAGCTCCCGGATGAATACTCAAGCTACTCTTGTGACTTTCTTCTAAAATCAACTTCTTCAAATCCTCATCATCAGGAATACAAATCCTTCCTCTAAACCTCAATACACCCTGGTCATCAACCTTAAAGTCACCATCTGCATTCTGATCACCAGCAATAATCAAATCCACAAACTTAACATCAACCTTCTGTGCCTCCTTGATACTATTCAAGAAATCATTGTTAATCTTCAACATGCCCAACCGCACACTCTGAGGCGACCTTTCAAAAACAAGACTCAAGTCCCTAAACTGTTCAAGCAACTCGAATTCTTTCACCATCATAGTAGACATATGCAATGTCTTTCTGCTCAACGCATCAGCAACCACATTAGCTTTACCCGGATGGTAATTTAAGCCAAAATCATAATCCTTAAGCAACTCAAGCCACCTCCTCTGCCTCATGTTCAACTCCTTCTGATCAAATAAATATTTTAAACTCTTATGATCACTAAACACCTCAAATCTGGAACCGTACAAATAATGCCTCCAAATTTTTAACACAAAAACCACAGCTGCCAACTCTAAATCATGCGTAGGATAATTCTTTTCATGAATCCTCAACTGCCTAGAAGCATAGGCTACTACCTTCCCATCTTGCATCAAAACACCACCTAAGCCCAGCTTAGATGCATCATAATAAACAACAAAAGGTTCTTCTAGCTTCGGCAAAATCAAAATAGGAGCAGTCGTCAATCTTCGCTTCAATTCATTGAAACTACTCTCACATTGAGTATCCCACACAAATGCTTTACCCTTACAGGTCAACTGCGTCAAAGGAAGTGCCAACTTTGAAAATCCTTCAATGAATCTGCGGTAATAACCAGCCAAACCAAGAAAACTTCTAACCTCGGTAACTGACTTCGGTGTCTCCCACTGCGATACAGCATCAACCTTCGAAGGATCTACAGCAATACCATTACCAGAAATAATGTGGCCAAGAAAACTTACTTCATTCAACCAGAACTCACATTTGGACAGCTTGGCATACAACTTCTTTTCCTTCAGCACTTGCAATACAATCTTCAAATACTCTGCATGCTCTGCTTCAGTCTTAGAGTAAATTAGAATATCATCAATAAAAACCACAACAAATTGATCCAGATACTCATGAAAAATTATGTTCATGTACTCCATAAACACACCAGGTGCATTAGTAACACCGAAAGGCATCACCTTATATTCATAATGACCATATCGTGTCCTAAAGGCCGTCTTCTGCATATCCTCATCTTTCACCTTAATCTGATGGTAACCCGACCTCAAGTCAATCTTGCTAAATATACGAGCACCCACTAGTTGATCCATCAAGTCATCAATCCTCGGAAGTGGATATCTGTTCTTTATCGTCACTTTGTTCAATTGACGGTAATCAATACACAACCGCATGCTACCATCCTTCTTCTTAACCAACAACATCGGCGCTCCCCAAGGTGAAACACTCGGTCTTACAAACTTCTTGTCAAGTAAGTCTTCCAACTGCTTCTTTAACTAAGCTAACTCAGAAGCTGACATACGGTAAGGAGCCATCGACACAGGCTTCGTTCCCAGAACAAGATCAATTGCAAATTCGACCTCCCTCTCTGGTGGCACATCGGGAATCTCATCAGGGAAAACTTCAGGAAACTCTTTCACAACAGGCAATCTATCAATCACAACTTGATTTTCTACTGACAAATACGCCAACAAAGAAAACATCAAGACTCCATCTTGTTCTAACCGCTTCATCTCTTTAGTGGATAAGAATTCTGCTCCACTCTCTTCTTCAGCAGAAGAAAATCGTACCGTCTTACTAAAACAATTAATCAGGACATGATTGTATTCTAACCAATTCATTCCCAATATTACATCCATTCCCACCAACGGCAAACAAACAAGGTCAACCTCAAAATCTCTACCAAATACAGACAACGGACAACTTAAACAGACAAGGGAAGTAGTTACTGAACCCTTAGCTGGAGTTTCAACAACCATCTCCCCATTCATATCAGACATAATCAAACCCAATCTTTTTGCACAATCAATAGCAATGAAACAATGCGTAGCACCAGTAACTATAATAGCAATTAAAGGAGTACCATTAAAGAAACAAGTACCTCTGATAAGTCGATCTTCATTATCGGTCTGGGTACCGGTCAAGGCAAATACCCTCCCACTGGTCTGCGCCTTCTTAGGCTGCATACACTGAGAACCAATGTGACCTTCCTCATTACAATTGAAGCAAAAATATCCCCACGCTTGCATTCCGTGACGGTATGGCCCTTCTTTCCGCATCGGAAACACTTCTTCTCATCTCGGTTGCAGGCATTACTCTTGTGGCCTTTAACACCAAACTTATAACAAACAATCTCAGCAAGAGCATCTCTACGTGCAGGTCTCCTCTCATCATGCATTCTCTGCTTGCCCTTATCAGCTGGGGCACTATAAGGCTTCGGGCGACTCTGCTGCCCCTTACCTCTTCGGTCACTCATCACCTTGTAATAGGCTTTCGTGTCCTCCTCATAGATCCTACAGCTGCTTACTAACTCAGAAAAGTCTCTTATCTTCTGATAGCCAATGGCCCGCTTGATGTCAGCTCGCAGACCATTCTCAAACTTGATGCATTTGGAGAACTCAGCAGTCTCCGCAGCATAATGTGGATAGAACTTGGCAAGCTCCACAAACTTAGCAGCATATTTTGTTATAGACATGTCCCCTTGCTTCAGCTCAAGGAACTCAATTTCTTTCCTACCACGGACATCTTCTGGAAAATACCTCCTTAGAAATTCTCTTCTAAACACGGCCCATGTAATCACAGCTCCTTCATTCTGAAGAATTGGTTGAGTGCTTACCCACCAGTCGTCAGCCTCCTCAGCTAACATATGTGTGCCAAACCGCACCATCTGGGCATCACTACACTGCATCACTCGGAAGATTCTTTCGACCTCCTTCAGCCAAGTCTGCGCTCCATCGGGGTCGTACCTTCCCTTGAAGGTTGGTGGATGATTCCTCAAAAATGTTTTCAGCATCCGTACACCTTCGCCACCACCAGCACCTTGTTGCTGTTGTCCCACAACCTGAGCCATTGCTTGCAAGGCAGCAGCAAGAGCAGCATCATTCCTTCCAGCCATCTAGATAATTCTACATAACAACAACAAATCAGGACAACAAAGACAGTTAAAGCTGTCACGCAACTCTACTAGGCTCGACAAGACTCTACTAATTGGTCGGACAGACCGACCTGCTCTGATACCAATTGTAACACCCTGTTTCCCAAAACAACGTATAATAAATATATTATCAGAGTTATTCAACATCAAACAGAGCATTACACTTCTTTTCAAAAACTTTCTTAAATAGAAAATAAAACTATTTAATTCAACATATCATTCTTATAAAATCTGCAGCGGAATTATTCTTGTAAAATCATCAACATTCAACTACAACAAAATCCTTGGCTCAAAGGCCTCAACAATTTTAAAACATCATCCAACAAATAAATCTTCAACAACATGTTCTTCAAAGAAAAACGATACATAAAGGAATGCAAGAAAAGACAACGATTCCCCATCCTGTTACGTATCAGAGCCCTAAGACACAAGAGCCAACATCTCACTAGCCTTCATTACCTGCACTTGCCCACAAGGCGGCAATTCCAACAGAAGGGGTGAGTTCACAAATCAAAATAATATATATATATATATATATATATATGAATCATCAACTTGAAATAAAACACATCAACAAATATATCAATATCCATACATATATGGCATCATCATTCATCAACAATATTACCTCATTTTAAATAATTACAACAACAACTCTTGTGGCGACATCTCACCAACAACAACTCTCACCGACACCGACTATGCAACGACATCAACTATGCAACGACATAAACTACAAATGCAATATGCATGTGGTACCATTTTACGCGCGTTGAATGACAAGCATTCCAGGGCATGAGCCCTCAACAGTTGGATGGTTAAAGCATCCCAGGGCATAAGCCCTCAACAGGTAAATGATAAACATTCCAGGGCAATAAGCCCCCAACGGGTGAATGATAAACATTCCAGGGAAATAAGCCCCCAACAAATGCATATGAGTATGAATGGACTCAGTGGTGTATATCAGCATACAACCCAACAACATCTAATGGTGTATATCAGCATACAACCAGACAACAACAACTTAGGACACCCTCCCCAACTGGACGATACCACTCAGCAACATCAAAGGCAACTCAACTTATCAAGGCATAATTATTTTCATGTATGTATACATAATTCCATCATATTCATCTTCATAAATAAGTTTTACCATCTAAACAATATTAAATAAATCCAACAAACATATTAGGAAGCTTAGGTTTGGGTTAGGAGCACTTAGAAAAAATCACACAAAATGGTCGCACAGGACCCAGCTCGCTTAAGCGAAGCTCTGCTCGCTTGAGCGAGTCAAATGACGAAAGTTTGGGTTTTGCTCGCTTGCAGCTCGCTTACGGTTCGCTTAAGCGAACGGCTATTTTTCAAAAATCTGGGCAAAATTTAGCGTTTCTCGCTTAAGCGACGGGGACTTCTCTTAGGCGACGCAAATGTCGAAAGTCAAGTTCAAGTTCGCTTGGTGTTCGCTTATGGTTCGCTTGAGCGAACAGGCGAAATTTCAATCCTGGGCAGGGAGAGTGTCGCTCGCTTGAGCGACGGCTTGCTCGCTTGAGCGAGCGCTCATCTGGGCAGTTTTCATCTACTTTCTTAAACCCTTTTTCATCCAAAAACCCAATTTTGATCCCCCCAATCACCCAAGTTAATTTACAAAACGTTTACAGGTCTAATATACAATGTATAGACAAGAACAACTCAGAATAACACAATCAATAGCATAAATCAACAGCATTAGGCAATTCATCATACTCTTGAAAAACCTAAAACAGAATAACAATTCTCAATCCAAATTCATGAAACATGCATATGTATATTACTATTGAAATGCTAACCCACCCTTACCTCAATTCAGCGATTCTACAGCAAAAATGGATGGATTCTCTCTTCCTAGTTCTTCCCTTGGCTTCTTCTCTCTTTTCTCCCAAAAGTCTGTTTCTCTATTTTCTTACTGAACGTGAAATGTTTTGTCTGACTTCCTATTTTCTTTTCCCACAAAACATAACTTCTCTTTTCCCTTAACTCCCCTTAACTCTCATAATTAAAATGTAACCCCCCTCCTTAACTCTAATAATTCTAAATAAATCCCTTTAACCAAATAAATATTATATTTCTCCTATTTTGTTAAACAACACAAAATCATAACTAATTATCATATAATAAAATATAAATCAAATAACAACATCACATATTCACATAAACCATATAAAATACATAAAACATATTAAAATCAACCAAAAATAGTAAAATAACAATTAGGGCGTTACATTGCACATCATCTCTTGGAATAACATGTGAAGGATCCGCTACATACTTCCGAAGCTGCGACACATGAAACACGTCATGCAAATTCGAAAGATGTGATGGCAAACCCACTCTATATGCCACTGTTCCAACCCTCTCAGATATCTGGTAAGGACCAATAAACTTCGAAGTTAACTTCTTCAACTTCAACGCACGACCCACACCGGTCATAGGAGTGACTCTCAGGAACACATGATCTCCCTCTTGGAACTCAAGGTCCTTCCTACGCTTGTCATGATAACTTTTCTGTCGACGCTTTCATCTTTTCTCTTATCATCTTGACCTTCTCCGTAGTCTGATGAACTAACTCTGGTCCCAATACTACACTTTCGCCCGACTCAAACCAACACAAAGGAGTTCTGCACCTCCGACCATACAAAGCTTCGAACGGTGCCATACCAATACTCGAATGGTAACTATTGTTGTACGTGAACTCTATCAATGGTAGATGACTATCCCAAGCTCCACCTTGTTCAAGTACACACACTCTCAACAAATCCTCTAATGATTGAATTGTTCTCTCCGACTGACCATCTGTTTGCGGATGATAAGCCGAACTCAACCTCAACTTCGAGCCCAAGGCCTCTTGCAAACTCTTCCAAAACCTGGAAGTGAACCTCGGATCTCTATCCGACACAATACTTGACGGAACACCATGCAATTTCACAATATCTCTAATATAAATCTCCGCCAACTGAGCTACAGGGAAACTAATATTGATCGGAATAAAATGCGCCGACTTTGTCAACCTATCAACAACAACCCATATGGCATCATGCCCTCTCGGAGTGTTCGGCAAACTAGTCACAAAATCCATGGAGATGCTATCCCATTTCCATTCTGGCACATCTAACGGTATCAACAACCCTGCAGGCTTCTGATGTTCAACCTTAGATTTCTGACAAGTCAAACAAGCATAAACAAACTGTGCAACATCGCGCTTCAACCTGGACCACCAAAACAATTTCTTCAAGTCGTGATACATCTTCGTAGCTCCCAGATGAATACTTAAGCTACTTCTATGACTTTCTTCTAAAATCAACTTTTTCAACTCATCATCATCAGGAATACAAATCCTTCCTCTGAACCTCAACACACCTTGGTCATCAACCTTAAAGTCATCATCTGTAGTTTGATTACCAGCAACCATCAAATCAACAAACTTAACATCAACCTTCTGCGCTTCCTTGATACGGTTCAAGAAATCACTATTAATCTTCAGCATACCAAACTGCACACTCTGAGGTGACAACTCACAAACTAGACTCAAATTTCTAAACTGTTCAAGCAACTCAAACTCCTTTACCATCATGGCGGACATGTGCAACGTCTTCCTGCTTAAAGCATCTGCAACCACATTAGCTTTACCGGGGTGGTAATTCAGACTAAAGTCATAATCTTTCAACAACTCAAGCCACCTTCTCTGCCTCATAGTCAATTCCTTTTGATCAAATAAATATTTCAAACTCTTGTGATCACTAAACACCTCGAACTTAGAACCGTACAAATAATGCCTCCATATCTTCAACACAAAGACCACAATCGCCAACTCTAAATCATGCGTAAGATAATTCCGTTCATGAATTCTCAACTGTCTCGAAGCATAAGCCACTACCTTGCCATCTTGCATAAGAACACCTCCCAAGCCCAACTTGGACGCATCACAATACACAACAAAAGGTTCATTCGGCTTCGGTAAAATCAAAATCGGAGCTGATGTCAACCGTTGCTTCAACTCATTGAAACTACTCTCACACTGAGTACTCCACACAAAAGGTTTACCTTTACAGGACAACTGAGTCAATGGAAGTGCCAACTTCGAAAATCCTTCGATAAATCTGCGGTAGTAACCAGCCAAACCCAGAAAACTTCTAATCTCTGTGACTGACTTCGGAGTCTCCCATTGCGATACAACATCAACTTTCGATGGATCTACAACAATACCATTACCAGAAATAATATGGCCAAGAAAACTTACTTCGCTTAACAATAATTCACATTTGGACAACTTGGCATACAACTTCTTCTCTTTCAACACCTGCAACACAATCTTCAAATGCTCTGCATGCTCCTCTTCATTCTTAGAATAAATTAGGATATCATTAATAAACACAACCACAAATTTATCCAGATAAGCATGAAAAATTCTGTTCATATACTCCATAAACACACCAGACGCATTAGTAACACCGAAAGGCATCACTTTATATTCATACTGTCCATATCGTGTCCTAAAGGCCGTCTTCTGCATATCTTCATCCTTCACCTTAATCTGATGGTAACCTGACCTAAAGTTAATCTTACTAAACACACGAGCACCCACCAGTTGATCCATCAAGTCATCAATCCTTGGAAGTGGATACCTGTTCTTTATCGTCACTTTATTCAACTAACGGTAATCAATACACAACCGCATGCTACCATCCTTCTTCTTAACCAACAATACCGGCGCTCCCCAAGGTGAAACACTCGGTCTTACAAACTTCTTATCAAGCATATCTTCCAACTGTTTCTTCAATTCAGCTAACTCGGACGCCGACATACGATAAGGTGCCATCGACACCGACTTCGTTCCTGTAACAAGGTCAATTGAAAATTCAACCTCCCTCTCTGGTGGCACATCAGGAATCTCATCAGGAAAAACTTTTGGAAATTCATTCACAACTGGCAACCTATCAATCACAGCTTGATTCTCCACCGACAAATACGCCATCAAGGAAAACATCGAAATCCCATCGCATTCTAGTTGCTTCAGCTGCTTAGTGGTTAAGAATTCTGCTCCACTCTCTTCTTCAGCAGAAGAAAAATACACCGTCTTACTAAAACAGTTGATGTGAACACGGTTATATTCTAACCAGTTCATCCCAAAGATCACACCCATACCCGTCAACGGCAAACACACAAGATCAACTTCAAAATCTCTACCAAACATAGACAGCGGACAACTCAAACAAACAAAAGAAGTAGTTACTGAACCCTTAGCTGGAGTTTCAACAACCATTTCCCCATTCATATCAGACATAATCAAACCCAACTTGCGTGCACAATCAATTGCAATGAAACAATGAGTAGCCCCAGTATCAATAATAGTAATTAAAGGAATACTATTAAAGAAACAAGTACCTCTGATAAGGCGGTCTTCATTGCTAGTCTGCGTACCAGTCAATGCAAACACCTTTCCACTAGTCTGAGTCTTCTTGGGCTTCGTACACTGAGAGCTAAGATGACCCTCCTCATCACAATTGAAGCAAACAATGTCACCACGCTTGCATTCGGCTATAGTATGGCCCTTCTTCCCGCATCGGAAACACTTTTTCTCATCACGGTTGCAAGCATTACTCTTGTGGCCTTTAACACCACACTTATAACAGACAACATCAGCAGGAACATCTCTACGCGCAGATCTCCTTTCATCATTCAACCTATGCTTACCCTTATCAGCTGGAGCACTATACGGCTTTGGACGACTCTGTTGTCCTTTACCTCTACGATCATTCATCACCTTATAGTGAGTCTTCGTATCTTCCTCATAAATTCTACAACTGCTTACCAACTCGGAGAAATCCCTTATCTTCTGATAACAATTGGCTCGCTTAATATCAGCACGCAGACCATTCTCAAACTTAATGCATTTGGAGAACTCAGCAGTCTCAGCAGCATAATGTGGATAGAACTTGGCAAGCTCCACAAACTTGGCAGCATACTCAGTTATGGGCATGTCTCCTTGCTTCAGCTCAAGGAACTCAATTTCCTTCTTTCCTCTAACATCTTCTGGGAAGTACCTCCTCAAGAACTCTCTCTGAAACACAACCCAAGTAATTACAGCGCCTTCATTCTGCAGAATCAGTTGAGTACTCACCCACCAGTCATCAGCCTCTTCCGCCAACATGTGCGTGCCAAAGTGCACCATCTGAACATTATTACACTGCATAACCCAGAAGACCCTCTCGACCTCCTTCAGCCAAGTCTGAGCTCCGTCAGGGTCATACCTCCCCTTGAAAGTTGGTGGATGATTTCTCAGAAAAGACTCTAACATCCGAACTCCTTCATTACCACCAACATTATGTTGTTGTCCCACAACTTGAGCCATTGCTTACATAGCAGCAGCAAGAGCAGGATCATTCCTTCCAGCCATATCAAAATTCTACACAACAACAACAAATCAGTACAACAAAAGACAGTGTAAAGCTGTCACACGACACTACTAGGCTCGACACGACTCTACTAACTGGTCGGACGGACCAACCTGCTCTGATACCAATTGTAACACCCCGTTCTCCCAACAACGTAATATTCAAATAATTTAATTAGAGTAAATCAACAAACGGAGCATTACACTGATTTTCGAAAATTATTAAATAGAAAATAAAACTATTTAAATTCAACAACATTCAATCTCATAAACTGCAGCGGAAATCTTCTTTTAAAATTGTCATCAACTTCCAACCAATTCTTGGCACAAAGGCCTCAACAGTTTAATATTACTCAACATAAATAAGTTTCAACAACATTATTTCAAATTTCGATACATAAAAGAATGAAAGAAAAAGACAATGTTTTCCCCCATCCTGTTACGTATCAAAACCCTAAGACACTTTAAGCCAGACATCCAACTAATCTTCAATACCTGCAAGTTACCCATACGAAGAGCAACACTTTCAAGCAGAAGGGGTGAGATTCACAAACAATAATATATATATATATATATATATATATATATATATATATAACTCATCAATTTGTATTAAAACAACAACAAACATCATTATGCTCATAATCACATGGCAGCTACATAATCAACAACAACAACATCAATTATATTGGATTTACAACAACACACCGACAACAACTTCAACACCAACGACTCGAAAACAACAACGACTCACCCGACAACAACTACTAATGCAATATGCATGTGGTACCATTTTACGTGTTTGAATGACAAGGCATTCCAGGGCATGAGCCCTCAACAGTTTGGACGGTTAAAGCATCCCAGGGTATGAGCCCTCAACAAGTGAATGACTAGCATTCCAGGGCATAAGCCCTCAACAATTGAATGATGAACATTCCAGGGCATGAGCCCTCAACAATGTATGAGTATGAAAAGACCCACGGTGTATATCAGCATACAACCCAACAACCAGCAACGACAACAACAACAACAATTGTGCCTAATCTATTTATGACAGACTCCCCAACTTTGTCTAATGTGACCCGACAATTCTCCACGTTCAACATAACATTTATATATATATATATATATATATATATATATATATATATATATATATACATTTAATCACATGATTCTACATTCTTTCACAACATTTATCTTCATAAACAGGGTTAACTAAACCAATAAAACATTTTAGGAAGCTCAGATTAAAGTCCTAATGCACGAAGCAAAATTCAGAAAATGGTCGCATAGTACCCAGTTCGCTTGAGCGAAGCTCTGTTCGCTTGAGCGAACACAAATGACGAAGGTTGGGAAAAGTACGCTTAGCGTTCACTCGGCTCACGCTTGAGCATGCGGTCTCAAATCAATTATGGGCAGCTACAATGGTCGCTCGCTTAAGCGACGGGTAGTTCGCTTAAGCGAAGCTTCATCTGGCAGTTCAAAAACTCACGAATTCTCAAACCCTTTTTCATCCAAAAACCCAATTTTGATCCCCGGATCACCCAAAATGAATTTCTACAATGTTTACAGGTTCTATATGCAACATAATGTTATAAACAACACAGAAACATGAAATCAACAGCATAATCATCAACATTTTGCAACTAACATAATTTATGCAACCCTAACTCAAGAACCACAATTTTCAATTCAATTTCATAAATCACATATATATTACTAATTGAAAGTTAACCTCACCCTTACCTGAATTAAGAAGAATCAACAATCTACAGAATCAAGCTCCATCTTCCTCCTCTCTTGCCTCTTCTAGGTTTTCTCTTCTAACTCTCAAAAAAACTCTTCCTTTTCTTTCTATTGTACGTAAAAATGTTTTTCTGTCTTTCTTTTCCTATTCTCCCAAAACATAACCCCCACTTATTTTCTTTAACTCCCTTAAATTCTATTAATTCTCAATAACACCCAAAACACCAATAATTTCTATTCTCTTACTTATTTTTACTAATTCTCATAAACCTCCAAAATTCCAAATAAATGATAATTCTTACTTATTCTATTAAATGATAAAAATAATTATATAATAAAATAACAAACACCAAATAATCACATAAATCACTTTAAATCATATAACATATTAAAAATCAACCAAAAATAATCAAATAAAAACTAGGGCGTTACACGTTACACAGACCACCGTCCAAATGGGTCTGATGCAGTTCGTATTATATAATCCGAAATACACCTTTGGTTTCCGGATTATATAATTTGAATTAATACGATCTAGGTGAAACAAAGGGAAACTTGATACTTTCTGCAGGGGGAAGTATGGTTCAGATTATATAATCCGGATTGCTTCAGCATATGATTCTTTTGTGATCCACATTACCCCAACAATTTATGTGGTCCACAACGCCCAGATACCTCTATAAATAGGGGTCCCTGTTTTCATTACAAGTAAACTACACCAGGAAAAAAAATTATGGAATTCCTTGACTTTGATCTGAACACCAAGCTAGCGGCAATCTACTACAACAGGGGAAAACTGCCTCATCTGTTTAGGATTCGCAACGATGTCACCCTCTCCGAGCTGAAGGACCAGCTGAATCAAATCAACCGTCAACTCAACCACAGAGACACGAGGAGGGTGGTCGGTGCTGAATATCGATGTCCATTGTCCGACTCAGCCGGATCTCCGTGGTTCAACCGGATGAAACTCACGAACGAAGACGACGTGAGAACCATGTTCTCTATCTTTGGTCAACACAATAGTAGATGACCGATCGAGTTGGACGCTTCGTTGGTTAGATCTGCTGAACAAATTATGAAAAGTTTTATCTGTTCCAGGACCTACGAAGAGATCAGAGCACTCCTGGAACCACCAGACGAAGAAATTAGTTTAGATGATCCGTAATCTACTATGTTTTATTTTATTACATGTATTATGTTGTTTTTTATTACGTGTTTTATGTAGTTTTTATTATGTGTTTGTTATATGTAATCTGGAACTAAGTTGTTTTGTTATGTTTTAAATAATATATGTATTATCTAAATTTTCATTATGTGTTGCCTTACGCCAAAGATGTGCATTTAAACACTTAAATAACCAAATATATGCATTTCGGGTTATGTAATCCGAATTGCATAGGGTGTAAGTGTATTTCGGATTACGTAATCCAAAATCCTTCATCCTAGGATTCTTTTATATGAACCACATTGCACCAAGAGTTTATGTGGTCCACAACATAGATAACTCTCTATTTGACGGCATGATGAAGATCCTCGGTATGTTGTTAAAAATAAATAGATAGATACGAACAGGTTGCTCTATACTTGAATACCAAGAGGTTTGCTATGAGCTAGATCTTGATGCCTTGGCAATAGAAATATCTCAGTTGGCAAGGCAGCATGATCTAACTGAAAACAATCCTCTTGAAACACCTTGTCTTTCATCTTTATGTTGCAGATCTGAATCCGAAAAGGTTTTTATGAGCTCAATCCAGTTGGCATTCCGATATATATATATATATATATATATATATATATATATATATATATATATATATATATATATGTCTGTTGGCAGGTCAGTTGGACCGAGTTCAAAACAACCTCTTCGAACACCATTATGGAATATTATGCTATTTATGTTGTTTTAAGCTGCTTACTTTTTTTCAATGCATTTTTTAACCTATTTCCTATGTCATATTCCTTGTCTTTCATTTTTTAACCATTATGGAATATTATGCTATTTATGTGGTGTCATGGTCATTGTTGACCATTCATATGACCCCCGCAATTGCATTACAGCTTATGAAGGGGTTATACAACGGTCAACAGAGACCCTTGACATCAGAGAAAGACACAGAAAATTCATATCGAATTTGTCCGGATTTTAGTTTCCGGAAAGCACTAACAATCTGGTTCGGAAAATAAAATCCGGATCAGGAGTATTTTTGCAGGGCGCGTGAGAAGGCAGCAGGGTGGGAAAAGTAATAGTCTAATAATTGCCACATATATAAACAATATTGTCCAAACTGATTGTAACTAGTATTATTTAACCTTTCTATATTGAGATGGAGAGAAGTAACAATATAATAAATTTTATAACTATATAGTTCACTAAATGATAGTATTTTGGTTGTGGGAAGAAAGTTGTAAGTGAAAAAAGGAAAAAGAAATAAATAGGTAAGAAATATAGTAGATTTCGATTTATTTTTTTTATATATAAGTGAAAGATGAGGAAAAATAAAATAGAAGATAGAGAAATATGATTGTTTCTCTTAGTTTGGTTGAATAAAAAGCAAGAAGTCTAGTTATTTTTGAAAAGATAAAAATATGATTGTTTCTCTTTTTTTTTTTTTTGAATAAAAAATAATATACAGTTGTTATAGTTTAAAGTTTAACAATTAAACAAATAGTTTTTTTTTGTTTATAAACTATATAAGTTCTTTTAAAATTGGGGAAGGGGCTGCATGACTTAATTTTCATTTATGTTAAGCTCTTTAACAGCCCTTGAATCATATCATGGTATCAGTAATTCTCTAAGCGCGTGTTTCTCATCATAGTGTGCAACAACCAAAATTCTGATGCAGTGATTCTGAATACGGTGAGCCCTTACTATGTTCATCCAAATGAGAATCTGGCGATTTCTCTTGTCACAACTATCATTCTTGGGCGCGTTTGATGTGCAGAGCTCTCATGGGCAAGAAGTTTTCTGGTAAAGGTAAAGGTAGACAATGTAGTTTCTGCAGTAAGCAAGGTCACACTATTGACACATGCTACAAGAAGCGTGGTTTTCTCCTGTCTATTCCTCGCTTAAATTGGTCCAGCAGTTACAGCGTTGAATTTTCTGGTGATATCTGTGTAATTCAGGACCACTCTCTCTCGGGAAGATTGGTTTCGTGTAGGATCCACAATGGCCTCTATCAATTGGAATATGGCGGTAACATTTCATATTCTGTTATTGGAATGTTTCTGTTGTAAGTACTAATAATGGTTTTACCGTACCAGCACATGTCCTTTGGCATTATAGGTTTGGGCATGCTTCTTATTCAAAATTAGAACTACTTTGTTAATAAAAGTCTGATATGCGACATATATCATTTTGCAAGACAGAGAAAATTACCATTCTCTTTGAGTAATAGTAGAACTCATAATTTGCAGCTCTTCAACCAATACCATATGCACTTACATTGCATCCTTGTTGGGTGGATGCTATGAATAAAGAGCTACAAGACCATTATAGAAAAACCTGTTGAAGTCTCACCCATTGGGGGCAAATGGGTGTATAAAGTCAATAGAAAGGCTGATGGTACCCTTGAGAGGTACAAGGCACACCTTGTTGCAAACAAGCTTCGAGAGTTTCTTGATAATGTCAGCTAAAAAATATATTACCTAACAGGAAAGTTTAAATAAGTAAACCAAAACATTGTAATTCGATCAATGTCTCTTGTTGCTTATGCATACAGTCGCTGAAAAATAAGGAAAACATGAACACATATCTTCAGATAGGTCTTTCTCTCCATCTAGGTTTTACAATCACCAATTATACCCAACAACCACTCCTTGAGTTTCTTTATTATCTGCAGAAGAAAAAGAAAAAAAAAAAGTGTCATTGTAGAAATTGAACCGTGCAACTCAAGTTTAGATCAATAAGGTTCCATCATGCATACCAAGCTAGACTTGCTAGCCCATCTTGTGACGGAACTGGCAGGATTTCTGAGGTGAGAACAGTGTGGAGAATCAAATTTCAAGTAATAGGTTGAGTTTTCATTAGCATCAGCAACCCATATCTGGTTTGTACAGTCCTTCTCCTTGTTTATAAGATTACAGAAACCAACCTGCATATAACAAAAACACATGTTTTATCTAATTTCTCGATTGATGCGAAATAAGACAGCTTAAAACAATGGAATTGAATCACAGCCCATGACCGATAGTTAAAACAGCAGTAACAAGAGGCATAGAACAATGTAATTACCGTAGATCCAACAAGGTTTTGGTTGATCGGTGGAAATGAATCATGATCAATCAATGGGGAGCAAAAGCAAATAGCAAGCAATGTGTCCGATTGTAAACCTTTCATGATCGATCCATCAGTCACAAAAACCCATTGCTTCTTTTGCTGACCTGATGTATAAGCCTTTTCGACATGCACAACAAATGCAACAATATCGAACTCGCTGTATAAGAATAATAAGACTACGTCAGATATTTTCTTGATGTTCTTTTTTGACTGCTAGTACAAAGATATATGTATATAAGGAATAGGGCGGTAAAATTACTTGGAAAGAGGGATGTGACGCAAACTTGACAATTGGATTGATTTCCGACTATTGAAAAATGACCTACAGAGGACAACAAGATGGGTTTAGAATTGACATAACCATAATAAAGTGAAGTAGAAATTGTTAGATACCTACCTAAACTGTCCCTTTGCGTTAGAAGATAATGGCAACCACTTGGTAGTAGATCCTCTAGTCTGCAAACGAAGGACATCTGAATCAGATCCATATGGTGTGAGTCCTGCAATTGCATATGCTTCTCCTTCTCCTAGTTCCTGACACTATCATATTGTAACACAATATAATGAAATTGTGAGCAATCTTCCGATGTCCATGATAAAGATGTATGTTAAGGAATTGACAGAAAGGAAATCAAGTACTGTATAATAACTAGTTAGGCGTGCATGAGAAAATCATTTGCATAAATTCTGCAACTATAGAAATGCTGAAAAATTGTTGACATTGGGAAATATGATTATTCTTTGCAATTCGATGATCAGACTCACCTGCTTCTGTGTTGGGTTCCAGATTGTTACTATGCCTTCCTTAGGCTTATCTTGTCTATTTTTGTAAGTTAATCCAACAACCCGCAACCTCATAAATGGCGTTACATCTCGGTTTCCCAAGCCAGAATCTTTCAAAGCTTTCTCAATCGAACTTTCCATTTGTGATTGTCTAGTTGCCTGAAGATGGACATGAAACCATAAATATATTTCATGCATATAAACTAGAATATAAAATGTCTCGCTAACTGGTGCTTTTAAATTCAGGTTGGGCAACGACTAAAAAACTAGCTTTTGGAAAGATGTGTGGCTTGATACGTCTGTGTTAAAAGAGTTATTGCCTCGCCTCTTTTTGTTTGAGTTGCAAGTGGAATTTATGTTGGAGCAGGACTTTGTTAGATAGGGAGGCAGGCGAGGTATCTATGTTGCAGGATATTATTGTCAGCATATAACTGGTAATAAATACAGCAGACTACTGAGTTTGGTTGACAAAGGATGGCATGCGACTCGTACAATACCAGAACCCGTGTTCTCATTTATTGCAACATTGGTATCAAAGGTGGTAAGAAAGGTTGGAAATTCTCACATTTAGTGTGGATGGATACAGTTTGGTGCATTTGGCTAAGTAGAAATCAAATTTTCTTCAAAGGAAACTCAGTGGAAGTAAGTGGCATATTAAAATGGTTTCGTGGGATGGTTATTAGGCAGAAAAGGATGTTTGGAATGTATTAAACAGTTGGGGTTGAGTATGCTTTGCACTCCCCCCCTAATAAAGTGATTCCTTATAAAAAATAAATAATAACAAGAATATAAAACCTCACATTTAATTTGGCCTTATACGCAGCAAAAGAACGAAGCTGCTCTGGAGTCATATCCGCCATTAAGAATTCAGGGTCTGCAGCTGTCTCCAACATCATATAAATCTTAGCCCCTTCACTATCGTCATGATCGTAAACATGTGAACCCGTTCCTTCCTTCTGATACTCCGAAACAATGTTATCCACAACAGCTGAGCGTCTAACGTCATACAAGTGTGATCAGTCATAGCACAAAAACCAAATTCATATTAATGGCATTGCGAGAGCCTGATCAATTTTTTGAGCTTCCTAGATGCTTATTAGTCGCAATAATATTTTACAATGCTTTGTGTTTCATGGTATTTCTTATGCACTTCATTATACAGCTAACCATATCCAAATTTACAATGTCAACACAAATTATAAGTCATAGAAAAGTTAAGACTGTTAAGATGGTACCAAATCATATTAAACAATAAGTGTCCATGTCTTTAAGACTCTATAGCTAAAATGAATGCATGTAGCAGATTGGATTTCTGATGTAGTTGTTTATTTTTTCTCACAAATGATAAATGAAAATGAAAAATAACCAAATTAAACCACTTGAAATGAATAGATTTGATATTCAAATTATTAAATACTTAAGAATAAACTAACAACTAGATAGTCATTTTCTACAAACCAAGTTCTGGAAAATGTGAACCTACGTGATGAATAAGGAATTGTACTGCCACTATAAGATTGGTTTCCATGTATATAACAATGTACATTTATATATATAACCTATGAACTTCTCGCTTCCCTAGTAATCGACATAGCCGCATTACTAGCTGCTTTCAATGCAGCCCTATTAATCTTCTAAATACTAACTAGATTTGTATGCAAAGATTTCAGGATTAATCAATCTATATGGTTAATAACTACCACTATCAGTATCATGCAAGATGTTCAATAAATAGAGAGGAGAGTGTTAGTTTTATTGTTAGATGAAAAGCTCAACTTCTCTGACACCTTTGTAAAGGACCTTTTATGAACAGAAGATCGATGGCTATAGTTAGTAATTAGTTAGAGATTGACTTCACACTATTGTAAGTTGTAACTATAAAGAGATATATGAGGCCACATTATCATTTAGATGAGAAATCAGAAAATTACACTCATTTCATTCTCTCTCTCTCTCAATTTAGTTGTCCAATTTAGTTTCTTTGCAACAAAACACACACGAAAGACAAGTTTTATGCTAGATAATGGATATTACATGGCTAGAAATAGGATACGATACGATACGTATTATTATTTAACAGAACTTAATTATTTGGCATAGAGAATCTTGAAATCTTGACTTCCAATAACAAGTTTCATCAAGTGAGCTGATAATAACAGAAACCAAACAGATGCTATAATAACAGTAAACAAGCTTTTTTTTAAACAAAACCTTCACTACTACTTTCCAGTAACCTTTGACCTAAGCATATTTTCTGCTAAGAAATGAAACTAATAACGCACTTCAATTCTATAATACCCTCTCTGATCATTCCTTTCAAATTACTAGGTCGCTAATTAACTGATTGACTGGCTAAAGAATTACCTATCGCAACCATGTAAGAAATCATCGGTAATTTATACCAAAAATGCTTTTCAAGGCAGATATAGAGTTCATCTCAAATGAAAAATTATATGTTTAAAATAGATAAAAATCAAACGATAAAATAAAAATGACAGTAACTATCAATAGAATTAAGACATTAAAAAAACGTGAGCACAAGTACAAGTCACCATCTGAGAGTATAAGGTATAGAATTTATAGTTAGCATACACACAGCACCATGAGGAATTTGCTATAAGATACCAACTTTTTTTCCAAAATACAAACATGGTGGTTGCTATAAGTGTACAAATCATCAGTCATTTTATAAGTTGTATTTATTATTCATGTTTTTCATTCAATAAATCCAAACACTTCTTAGAATTATGTGTATATTATGTATCAGATAAATAAAAAAACTAATGTGCAGAATCTAGATACTAGGCCTACCAAATCATAATTGTGTGAAGAATCTAATGTGTTCTAGCATGTATATTGGAAAAGGAACATGAACTTTAAAATATATCCCATAGATAATTTGCAATCTAGTCTAGTGTGAAACCTACACAGAGATAGAGAACTGAAGTACAAGCACAAAAGCTATAAATACTGAGTGAAATATTCGCATCAGACAAAGAAAAAGGAGATTGATAGCAATATGAGAAGTCACCTTTGATTGTGCAGCTCCATCATTTTATTCTCCATCCTCTCTGACAAGACAACAGACCGTCCAGTGCTTAACCTAATAAGGAAAACAGTTCTTAACTTTTTGGATAGTATAATGAAAAAATATATCTATAGAAAACAAATTTAAGTTACCTTTCTTTATAAAGAATGGGATATATACGAGTAATTCCTGCCAAGGTCTGTGGTATTAAACCTCCATTGTTTTTTATGCATTTGAAAGCCAAAGGCGGACCGGGAACTTTACCTGTGATTAGCTCAAGAAGATAAGCTCAAGGAACAAGATACTAATTTTCTCTAACTAAAAGAATAACATCCACAAAATAAAAGGTTCTTACAAAATCCTAACCGCTCTGACCAATGAACTCTATATGTTCCATTTATGTGAAGAAATAAACTAACCGTTGATGACACCTAAAATTATAACAAAATTTGAGGAAACCATCCAACAAGACATTACACACAGATACACAATCATAATCTTAAGCCAGAAAAACCTCAAAGGGTGAAACTGGCCCGTTCCAACCACATAATCCTGCTCCCCAGATCTGCACAAGAAATATGAAAACAAAATTCAGTATTAAGTATTAAGTGTGTTGTAGTCATAGACAAAATTCAGACCAACACATTACCCGAAGCTTCTGTCCTACAAATAATCTTCCAGCATCCAGTTGCTTTGATAATGGAACATCTAAAATGGCATTTATAGAATACCTATGAAAGAAAATCACATTGTGTTTTAGGGAACCTCTTTTATTTTCACACGGCGCAGTTGAAATTCTTACCATCCATCAGTTAGTTCAACTTTTACTGCCTCCCTGCTCTTATTCCCGGTTTGTGCCTCAAATAATGTCCCATTTTCCATCACATGATTAGAGTGAATGCTAGATATGCAAAGGATCATCATTGAAGAAGGCTGTATATCCCCTTCAAGAACTTTCTTGATGATAGACCGGTGGCCATGATTCACTTCTCTTTCATATCTATACACCAAATTTCGCCATTAGTCTTATAGACCTAAAATATGCTGTCTAAACACAGTTACATACCTATACTTCAATTCCTCAAGCACATTTGATACAGTCAGAAATTTTCCCGCACACCTAGCTGGATAGTATCTCTCGTAGCATGCCAGTTTCCATACAATCCACTTGTAATGATTCAATACCCACCTAAAGAGATGTGCAATGGAAGTTTAAAACTCCGCCAATTAAGACTAGGCAAAAGAACATTTTTAAGTAAAATGCAACGAGTAAAACATTACATATAAAGTGCCTTCCGAGTACCAAACTCCCGAACTTGAATTGTGAAATTTAACAACAGAGGATAGAAGCAACTTACTCTTTTGAAGCAAAATGCAGGGAAGCCCCATGTTGTGCCAATAGATGGATGAAAGCTTCTCCTCCCATACCATTATCATCAGAGCCATCATGGAATATGTACTCTCCAGCATTACCAGATGTCACCTGTCTGACTGGGTTGGAAAAATGCTGCAACGAATTTCATTTTAGTTTGCAACAATAACAAATGATGTTCTAGCAGAAGATGGTAAACAACATTGATAATATACTCATTAACTAACCACTTTTTTCTTTAATGGAGGAACTGCAAAAAATTCCTTGATGTGCATCCTTGCATGCCGAGATGGATATCGGGTGGAAACCTTTCTTTTGCATCCAGAAGCACCAGATGATAATTTAGACGAACCTTAAGAACCAAAAATATTGAAATGAGTTTAATCGATCTTGCAACAGATTAAAGTGAAAGGAATGTACTAAAAACTATTGAATCATGCATACCATTATGAAATTTTTGAACATGTTGGTCACCAGAGGCAGAAATTTTGGAAATGCGGGGCTTTTTGAAGGAAGAAACAGTTGTAGTTAATCCTAGTCTCCTTTTCCCAATAGCAGGTTGTTTATTATATGTAGGAGCTGTCTTAGTAGTATTGGAAATATCAAACAATGTCCTACCCAATGGTTTTCCTCGTGAATCCATTCTTGAAGAAAAGTTGTTCAATAAAGAACTTTTTATTGTCGAGTCAACAACTTCATTCATGTTATACAAGGGTTTCTGCTGTCCAAGAGTGTTGCTACTTTTACAGCCATAATCACTTTCATTCGCAACATCATCAAATTTCATGAATAAATTATTCCCATTACCTTCATGGCCAAGCAACTTATTTGAAAATTCTGTTTGTCTGGAAGGCTGCAAAGGGTATGTGAAACTTTTAGTCACGTTATTTTGATTGCTTTCTGGTGTCTTTTGATGGACCAAAGGAGTATAATTATTACTCTCACTTCTTTCAACAGAGGATGTGATTGTGCTAGTTTGTCTCATATCCAAAGACAAGAAAAGTGAATCCTCTCCATCAAAGAAATCTCCCAAATCAGGGTCACCAAGAAGGCTCTTAGCGCGTTTCAAGGCATCACTGGAAATGGATAATGACCTCCCCCCTGCAGTTTGGAATTTAATTTGAGCTTGCTTAGCACCACTACCACTATCTGGTTGCACAATTATATTCTCAAAACCACTCTTCGATCTACCAACTAAAGGACTTTGAAATGACGCACCACTCGTCATTTTACAACTTTTCATAAAGTGTAAATGGGGTGATTCTTCTTCAAAAGCATTAAAACTTCTAGCATTGTGAGGGGTTTGAAATTTAATCGGAGCTTTCTTAGAACCACTACCACTCTCTATTTGCACAATTTTATTCTCAAAACCATTCTTCAAATTGCTAACTAAAGGAGGTGATTCTTCATCTAAACCATGAAACTTCTTGGCATTCTTAGGGGTATGATTATTACTATCAATGATTTCTTCTTCCAATCCCAATCCTAGTAACGTCTTTGCTCTAACAAGACCATTAGAAGATAGAGTAACTTTTCTTCCTGAAGCTGTCTTGAAAAGAGAATTTGAGAAGCCAAAACTATCATCTATCTCATTTTCTTCATCTGCAAAAAAGAAAAAATACATTAATTCAAATGAAGACACTTCAAAATTCACCATGCAGGACTTCGTGAAAAACAGAAAGAAATAAAATAATTGTTATCATCAGGATAGTTCAAAAGTTTTCAATTTATTAGAAGACTTGGTTTTTTTTTTCAATTCCTAGCAAGGTTTTAAATATGGATCGATTACCGCGAAAGTGGCTGCGACAAAAAGGTATAGGTAGCCACTATTACCGTTTTTACCTATTTTCAAGGTGGAAAGTAAAATCACACCGAAACACTGGTTAAAACCGTGACAAAACACCGATACACCCGTAAAACTCCGTTACGAGTGCGACACACCATTATGGAAGCGAAGAACACAACACCGTTCATAAGAAAAATGGAGAATGAGAGATTGTGATGAGCGAGCAGTATCCCCTATTTTCGTGTTGTAAAGTTGTAATTATTATATTTATTTGAATCACATCTTGTAATGTATAAAACATTAGTTCAGTTGAAAATTTTAATAATACTTGTGCATTGTTGTGATTAATTCACACTGCAACAACTGCAATCTGTAACACAGAATACCTAACAGCTGAAATCAGGAAACATTAACGCGACCCAATGAAAACCGCGACCGTTGTTTAAAACCTTATTCCTGATACTGTTCATTTTTTAGTGTTCTATTTAGTAATTACTAACTGATTATTGATTCTCACTCTTCAGTTCTATGGTTTTTTGCATTGAATCTTCTAATATGACAATTTCATTGAATCTTCTAATATGATAATTTCTGAAACATGGATTAACAATACGAGGGCTCAGCTTAACTTATCATTGAAAAGAAAACAATAGATTAATGAATTTGAGAATGAGTACCTTGTAAATTAACATCAAAGCTTATGTATTTGCATAAGTTGTTTTACATAGGCTTAAAAATAAGCCTAATCCAAAGGGACTCTTATTTATACATGTATTTATCAACCAGGACCTATGAAGAACAGACACTCCTCAGACGTTATGGAAGCGAAAAACACAACATTGTAACAACCATCTTTTACGAGAATGAGAGATTGTGTCCTGGTGTCGGACATGTGTCGTGTCCGACACCGACGCATATAATTACACTGAATTATATGATTTTCTTAAATTATTAGCGTTGTCAGCGTGTCAATCTCTGTGTCCGTATCCGTGTGTCACGGACCAGGACATATATTATCCCACACTAGCAGCAACATCCACTCATTAATCATTATCATGTTCATAATCGAAATAAAAATCATTATAAAATAACAGATTTGGGGACATTACGATAACACACAGATTATCATTTGATACCAATCAATTGTTATCATGATCATTATAAAACGAGGAAATACAAATTAAATTAAATTATAAGGTTAATGAATTCAATAATGAGAATGAGAGTTACCTTGAGGTTGGAAAAGGTGTGAGGTGGAAGCATGAAGGAGAAGATCATACATAGAAGGAAGTGGGGAGGCGATTGGAGAGGGTAAAAGTTTAATAACATGATTCGAAGTGTTGTTGATTTGCCGCCATTTGTAACGGTTATCATCGGCTTCGGCGTCGGCATCGGAGAATATCTCCCATGTACTCATTTCTTGTTACTAAAATGGAACAAATGTTGCTTTTGAGACAGAAATGGTTCTTCGTAAATGGAATAAGTTGTGTTTTTTCTCTCAGATGCTATACTGGAAGGAAGGAACTGTACGGTCACTTTGTCTTTTCTTCTCTCTCTTTTTATTTTCATTAATTATATCTTTTACTTTTCCCGCCAAATAGCACGATTGTTGGGTTTCATCAAATCAATAATATAAATCAGCTGCATTCCGTCCATAATTATAAGACTATTTTAAAAAAAAAAAATTTGTCCTTTTATATAAGACATTTTTTATATTTCCAATTACATTAATTATTTTTTTACAAGCATATCCGTATTTAATTTGTATCTTTTTCTTCAATCAACAATAAATACTATATTGAAAACATAAACTAACTCTCTCTTAGGGATAAAATTGTAAAAACTATAGTAATTGTAAACAAATTTAATATTAATCTCAACTTTCTTAATTCTCGTGATTTTAACAAAAAGGTTCTATATTTAAGGACCAAGGTAGTAGGTTAGAGACCCGACGTTGCCCAGGTTAAGGTTGTGTGCACATACATATATAAGCATGTTGGATTTAAAATGATTTAAATTTACAAATAAAAATCATTAGCAAACATACCGCATTAATGATTTAGGTTTATTTTAGAGAAACACGGGTTAGGGTTTGCTATATATAGCCAAGTTTGCATGTAAATTAGGGTAGCAGAGTTTGCATAAAAATTAGGGTATTCTGTTTGTAATCGTATTAAATAAGTGTACAACAATTTGTAAAAAACAAGTCTACAGAAATAATAGATATATACAAACGATGACACAACATGATAGGAATGAAAAACTCGTTAGTGAGGAGAAATATTAGAGATTGTTGCATTTTAGAGGGAATTTGTTAGGTTAAATTGGTGCACTGCATTTTAGATGGAATTTGTTAGATTAAACTGTTGCTAACCTAATGCAGCATTTTAGAGGGAAATTATTAGGTTAAGTTCCTGCAGACCTAATAAAATTAATAAATAAGGATTATTTAACGGATTAAAAAATAGAACTTCTACGGTACACCTCACAAATTAATGTGTACCGCTACTCTTGTTTTATAAATTAACGGTCAATTTTATGAAACAACGAGCTACCTGTCAATGTCTATATTTTAGAAAACATTATTTCATAAAAAAAAATATCATTTCATTGTTTATAAGAATCATATTAAGATTTTAACATTTTCTCCTAAAAAATAATCAATATTCTTTGTTATGAGTAAAAAAATAAAATAAAAGAATTAAGTTTTATTTCATCGACGCTTTTGATAAATAAGATTTAATTATTATAATTGTCAATGATAGAAAATTATTATTTGTCTTCAAATAAAAAAACAAAGAATTATAATAAGATTTAATCAATATTCTTTGTTATGAGTAAAAAAAAAAAAGAATTAAGTTTTATTTCATCGACGCTTTTGATAAATAAGATTTAAATATTATAATTGTCAATGATAGAAAACTATTATTTTTCTTCAAAAAAAACAACTCATTAAATTATTAATTTAATGATTTAGTGTACCAGTACACTCAAACTTTTGGATATACCATAAAATTTTCCCTACAAAACAGCTTTTTTTATAGTGATCAAAAGGAGTAGTTTATAACAAAGGAAATAAATGTAAATTGAGGAGAAAAATAACTATTAAATAAACCACACATTTAGGGGTGGAATCAGGTCAGGCCGTTCGACAAGAGCCTATGCCCTAACATATTTAATGTCTAGCTCGACCCAACTCGTTTAATAAGAAAGCTAGACTCAAGCTTTTTATAAAGTCTATTTAATTAAATAGGCTAGGTCGAGGCTTACAAAAAAGTCCATTAGGCTTATCAGGCCGACCTATTAAGCTTTTTATATATAATATCGCTTCCATTGTTAATGTTTATGGATTTTTTTTTAGGGAATATTGTTGGATTTTTTTTTATACACTCAAGTCTTCTTATGATTTGGTTATTTACTAGGAGGTATAATGGTGTGATTAGACCTTCATAAGATTTCGTTATTTAGTAACAAACATATTTGTGTGCTTTAGGTCTTCATTTGATTTGGCTTATTTAGTGGTAGGCTTATAGGTGTGGCCCTTAGTGTAAAATAGACCTTTAAATCCGTCAGGCTTATTTAGTGGTAGGCTTATTTAGTGGTAGGCTCATTTGATTTGGCTTATTTAGTGGTAGGCTTATAGGTGGTAGGCTTATAGGTGTCTTCATTTGATTTGAGCCTATGATGGATAATGTGTCAGGCTCAAGCCTATACTTTTTGAAGTAAGCCAAGTTTAGGCCTTACACAATCTTGTCCGGCCTAGCCCATTTCCACCTATGCACGCATTTAAAGATTAGATTGAATAAAGATGGGGTTAGAGTTCGAACCTCAAACATCTCACTAATTCACCTTTAAAAAGTGGATGTATATCCACTAGGTTACTTGACCAAAAAAATATTAAATTTAGTAATTGAGTTTTTGTGCAGTCGAAAAATATGACTTAGTTGTGCGATGAGTGAATTTAAGATCGAACGATCTTGTTTTAACAATAGAATTTTGAATAAAATAAAAGTAAACACATTTCTTACAATAAAAAAAACGTTCAATCTTGATTGGACGATTCCAAGGTGCTAACTAGACCCGAGTGCACGGACCCCTGACCGCATTAAATCTCATTTCCAGAGTAACTACAGGGACATCTAATGTGTACTTGTAATTTGATTAGGACTTTAATGATATTGCCTCACACATTCAATAATTAAAAAAATTAAGACAAATAAATATTTCATCCATAAAATTACTAGTAATAACTTAAATTAATCAAGAATGTTTGTCTTTAAAAAAAATGCTCTCTTCTAATTTTTTTTGTAACCAATACATCCTTCTCTTCTATATGTCTCTTATCTTTATTTTAATATTAAACAATACATCTAATGTATTTTTTTTTAACCAATACATCCTTCTCTTCTATATGTCTCTTTTCTGGTCAGTTGCAATGTGATGTCCAATCGGGTATGGTGACACCAAATCAGCAGTTGGACATGAAGTCAGTACTGGACAATTTTGATAACATTTTCAAGGAACCACAAGGATTGCCTCTTGGACGACAGCAAGAGCATGTTATACACTTTCTGAATGCTCAGGGCTCAGTTAATGTTCGACCTTATCGCTACCCTCATCACCACAAAACAGAAATCGAGAAACAAGTGAAAGAGTTACTGCTGTCCGGTGTGATCTGTAACACCCCGTTTCCCCACAACGTAATATTAATATACATAATTAGAGTAAATCAACAAACGGAGCATTACACTGCTTTTCAAAAATTTGATAAATAGAAAATATACTATTTATTTTCAACAACATTTGATCTCATAATTTGCAGCGGAAAGTTCTTTCAAAATAATATCAACCTCCAACAAAATCTTAGCACAAAGGCCTCAACAAAATAAAATATTGTTTAACAACATAAAACCTCCAACAACATATTTAATATTGATACATAAAGGAATGAATAAACACAACAACGTTTCC